>OZ024763.1:80000-92500 GCA_964016885.1 Eledone cirrhosa
TAAAGTACAATCCTTCTCTCCATTTCCACGCTCAATTCCGTACACAGTCCAAACAAACATCCAATCTCGCAAAATCCGAAATCTGTATTTTTTTGTTATCTATTTAAGGTTTAAATACGGTGTTTTTGTCGTATTGAACAGAACAAATCTTGCAGTTTTGCTTTTTGTTAAATCGCTTGTTAAACATTCATAACCTTCCAGCTAGCTACCCCACACCCCTCCCGCCCCCACACGCCACCATACTTAATACGTGGACCAATCATAAGCCAGAGCCCCCCCCCCCCGCATCACCACCATTATTATAAGCCAGAGCCACCCACCCCCACCCCCACGCATCACCATTATTATTATTACGCGGACCAAATCATAAGCCAGAGGCCTATACTATCGCTTGCCCGGTTGCCTTCGATATATGATGGATGGATGGATGGATGGATGGACGGACGGACTGCGGAATCCTTGGAGAGTGGAAGGGAGAGAAAAATCTGGACGCCCAGAGCGAAAATGCCAAAGTTAAAGTCAAATTCACCTCGTGGACGAGAATGCGAGCACTCCTCTTTGTTTCGTCCGCGGATGGCTAACATAACCCTATCTCCTCCCGCCCCCCACCACCCCCACCCTCCAAACGCAACCCAAAACTTCAGAGTTGGTACCATAAATGTAGGCACCCTAAAGGGTCGCGCTAACGAGGTTGTAGAAATGCTTGAACGTAAGGAGGTCGATGTTTGTTGTATTCAAGAGACCAGGTGGAGGGGTGGGTCTGCTAGATTCATTGAGGGTAAAAAACGATGTTATAAGCTTTTCTGGGTGGGAAACGACGATGGGCTGGGTGGAGTAGGAATCATGGTAGCAGAAAAGTGGGCAGATAAGATAATAGACGTAAATAGAGTGAACGACAGAATAATTAAAATAAGACTTGTCCTCAATAGAACTACGGTGACAGTAATATCTGCGTACGCACCCCAATCCGGACTGCCCGGCACTATAAAAGACAGATTCTATGAGACACTGTTGCTAACTACCTCCCAAATATCTGACAGTGACTATATAATTATTGCAGGCGACCTAAATGGTCACGTTGGACAACATTGTGACGGCTATGACGAAATCCATGGAGGCTATGGGTTTGGTACTAGAAATGAGGAAGGCTCCAGAATTCTGGAATACTGTGATGCAAATAACCTAACTATCTGTAACACTAACTTCAAAAAACGTGACAATCACCTGATTACCTATAGATCCGGGGAACACACAAGCCAGGTAGATTATATCCTTACCAGAAGACGTGACAGAGTGTCTGTTGTAAACACTAAATCCCTCCCCCATGAAGAATGCACCTCCCAACATAGACTGATAATTAGCGACCTCATAGTCAGGACGAGACGCACCCGACAGCAGAAGAGGACTATCCTCAGGAGGAAAATATGGAAACTAAAAGACCCCACAGCCAGAAATAAATTTCAAAGCATATTACTTGATGCTTTCGACAGTAAGGAAGAGCATCTAGAATCGGACAATATAGAGGGACAGTGGAAATTTCTGAAAGCTAACCTGCTGTTGGCGACAGACGAAGTCTGTGGCTGGAGCAGGCCTGTAGGCAGGAGGAGAGTAACATGGTGGTGGAACAGTAAGGTGGAGGGGTCAATTAAGGCCAAAAAGCAGGCTTGGAAAGTATGGCGGGATGGGGGAAGTAGAGTAGACTATCAAGTGGCCAGGAGGGAAGCTAGGAGAGAAGTGTACTTAGCAAGAAGGGAAGCTGAGGAAAGAAAGTTCAAGCATGTTCTACAACGCGATGACCAAAAACGTGAGGTGTTCAGGATTGCCAGGCAATGCGTCAAGGAAAACCGTGATATTGTCGGGGAGAAGTGTGTACTTAACGATGATGGCATACTTGCCATCACCGACACTGATAAGAAGGTAGCTTGGAAGTGTCACTATGAAAGGCTACTAAATGAGGAGAATAAATGGGAGAAAGACAGTCTCCCCCATATCGACCCGATAGAGGGACCAGCAGTGTTAGTCGAGGGGAGTATAATAAGTAAGGCAATCAAGGATATGAAGACTGGTAAGGCGGCTGGGCCTTCGGAAATAGTTGCTGAGATGCTGAAGGCATCTGGCACGGTGGGACACACCATGGTCACCCGCATAGTTAACCAAGTCGTACAGAATGGGGTTGTTCCGAAGGACTGGCATAGCAGCATCATCGTTAACTGTTATAAGGGTAAAGGAGACGCCCTAGATAGGAGTAACTATAGAGGCATTAAATTAATCGACCAGGTCATGAAGGTCACGGAAAAAGTAATAGCGCAACTAATCAGAGAGAGAATTGATCTAGATGAAATGCAGTTCGGGTTTGTGTCAGGCAAAAGCACCACAGACGCTCTTTTCATAGTACGACAACTACAGGAGAAGTACCTAGCTAAAGGTAAACCCCTCTACTTAGCTTTTGTCGACCTGGAGAAAGCCTTCGACAGAGTCCCCCGCTCCATTATCTGGTGGGCTCTTAGAAAACTAGGCGTTGACGAATGGCTTGTGAGGGCTATACAAGCCATGTATAAAGAAACAGTCAGCAAGGTTAGAATTAACAACGAATATAGTGAAGAGTTTAGCGTAAAAGTTGGCGTCCATCAGGGCTCTGTTCTCAGCCCCCTACTATTTATTATTGCCCTTCAGGCTATAACAGAGGAGTTCAAGACAGGCTGCCCATGGGAACTCCTATACGCAGACGACCTGACACTCATAGCGGAATCAATGGCCGAGCTAGAGAAGAAATTCCAAACATGGAAGCACGGCCTAGAGTCAAAAGGACTTAAAATTAACCTGGCTAAGACCAAAGTTCTAGTTTGTAGGAAAGAAAACAAGGCGGCGGTCCCTTCTGGGAAATGGTCGTGCTCGGTATGTAGGAAAGGCGTAGGTAGAAACTCCATCTTATGTCCTAAATGCAAAGTATGGGTGCATAAAAGATGTAGTGGGATCACAGGTAAGCTAACTAAGAACATAGACTTTACATGTGGCCGGTGTTCTGGTGCAATAAGTAGCAGCAAGTGCCCACAAAATACTAGCTCTTTCAATTGCGCAGAGGGTTTTATAGAAATAGTGGACAGCTTCCGTTACCTGGGCGATAAAATCAGCAGTGGGGGAGGGTGCTCTGAAAGTACTGTAGCTAGAGTCAGAACTGGTTGGAAAAAGTTCAGAGAGCTTATACCACTATTAGCTGCTAAAGGGTTCTCCCTAAAAATGAAAGGCAGGTTGTACGATGCCTGCATACGAACAGCAATGTTGCATGGTAGTGAGACCTGGGCATTGTGTGCAGAGGATATACGCAGACTAGAGAGGAACGAAGCTTGCATGCTCCGCTGGATGTGTAACAGTAATATACGTGAACGGCAAAGCATAAACGAACTAAGGAAAAAATTAGAGATAAGAGGGATCAGATGTTGTTTACTCGAGAGAAGGCTGCGTTGGTATGGACACGTGATGCGCATGAAAGTCGATAGCTGTATTACAAAGTGCAGGGCAATAAAGATAGACGGTAGCCACGGAATAGGCAGACCTAGAAAAACATGGGATGAGCTGATAAACTCCGACCTCACACACTTACACCTCTCCAAGACAATGTCACTGGACCGTGACCTTTGGCGGTACTCAGTAACAGAGAAGACCCGCCTTGCCAGTAGGCATCTCTAACAAAATACACCCCTCCCGCCGCCACCCCCACCCCATCCACACCACCCCGTTCTATGTAAAGTTATGTTGGTGCCGCGCCTTCCAGGCCGAAACAAATGAGATCGTGTAGGTGTCACGACAAAAAAACACACAGTCCACGCTGTAATGTGGCCGTGTAGGCAACACGGTAAAAACCTCCCAGACCCACACTGTAAATGTGGTTGGTGTTAGGAAGGGCATCCAACTGTAGAAAACCTGCCAGACAGTCCTATGCGAGCAAGACAATCACTCTTGCCTCAAGTGGGACTACCCCCGTCCAAACCCATGCAAGCGTGGAACACGGACGTTAAACGTTGATGATGATGATGATGATGACATGTATATATATATACACATATAAAGCTATGTACATTGGCACACACACACATACATATATATATATATATATATACATATACACACATATGTGTATATATATACACATATAAAGTTATGTACATTGGCACACACACACATACATACATATATATATACATATACACACATATGTGTATATATATATATATATATATATACACATGTATATATATACACATATAAAGCTATGTACATTGGCACACACACACACACACATACATACATATATATATATATATATATATATATATATATATATATATATATATATATATATATTTACAGACATGAAAAATGGTGAGCTGTGCTGTTGCAAATAGGATATATATAATAAATGAAGAAGAATTAGAAGTAGAAGCCAGGAATATCCCTCATCAGTGGTCTACTAGCCATCATAGGTGTTTCTTATATATATATACACACACACACACACACGCGCGCATATATATATGCGCACGCACACACACACACACACATTTAATTACACATATACATATACACAGACACACACGCATTAAAAACAATACAAAAATCTGGTTGAAATGGAAGTAAAATGGAAGACAACTTGAAAAGACTGCTGGAAAATTTGGAAAGATATATATTTTGTAGTGTGAAGGGGAGAGGAGGTGGGAGGGGGATGTGAGGGGTGCAGTGGAGGGGTTGTGTGGAAAGATATATTTTGTAGTGTGAAGGGGAGAGGAGGTGGGAGGGGGATGTGGAGGGGGGTGGGTGCAGTGGAGGGGTTGTGTGGAAAGATATATTTTGTAGTGTGAAGGGGAGAGGAGGTGGGAGGGGGATGTGGAGGGGGGTGGGTGCAGTGGAGGGGTTGTGTGGAAAGATATATTTTGTAGTGTGAAGGGGAGAGGAGGTGGGAGGGGGTGAGGTGAGGGGTGCAGTGGAGGGGTTGTGTGGAAAGATATATTTTGTAGTGTGAAGGGGAGAGGAGGTGGGAGGGGGATGTGGAGGGGGGTGAGGTGAGGGGTGCAGTGGAGGGGTTGTGTGGAAAGATATATTTTGTAGTGTGAAGGGGAGAGGAGGTGGGAGGGGGATGTGGAGGGGGGGGGGGGGGTGCAGTGGAGGGGTTGTGTGGAAAGATATATTTTGTAGTGTGAAGGGGAGAGGAGGTGGGAGGGGGTGAGGTGAGGGGTGCAGTGGAGGGGTTGTGTGGAAAGATATATTTTGTAGTGTGAAGGGGAGAGGAGGTGGGAGGGGGATGTGGAGGGGAGGGGTGCAGTGGAGGGGTTGTGTGGAAAGATATATTTTGTAGTGTGAAGGGGAGGGGAGGGGGATGTGGAGGGGGTGAGGTGAGGGGTGCAGTGGAGGGGTTGTGTGGAAAGATATATTTTGTAGTGTGAAGGGGAGAGGAGGTGGGAGGGGGATGTGGAGGGGGGGGGGCAGTGGAGGGGTTGTGTGGAAAGATATATATTGTAGTGTGATGGGGAGAGATGGTGGGGAGGGGTCTGAGGGATGTGGAGGGGGGGGGGGGGTGCAATGGAGGGGTTGTGTGGAAAATGTATGAACAAGAGCAAAGGAGGCTGTTTGGGGTGGGGGAGTAGTGGAGGTGGCCATGAGGGTGGTTAAGCAGTGAGGGGGAGGGAAGGAAGAAGGAAACTATGGGCGAGTCCGTTAGTGTGGGGGAGTGGAGGGGTTGTGTGGAAAAATGTTTATTTTAGAGTGAAGAACAAGAGTTAGGGTGGCAGTGGGGGGTTGGTGGAGCTCGGGGGGGGGGGGGATTGTGTGGAAGAATATATATTTTAGAGAGAAAAACAAACTCACATACATACAGACACACACACACATACACAGACACACAGACATAGACACACACACACGTACACAGACACAGACCCACACACACACACAGACACACACACACACTCACACACATGCTTACAAACAGACTTATACTCACAAACACAATGAAACAGACACACAAACACACTTTACACACCTTCACAAACCCTGCCAAACACGGAGGCTGATGGCCCCCTCCCCTGCAGGGTAGGGACGTGGTGGTGGTATGGTGTGCGTAAAATTTGACATTTTGTTTTGATTTCTGTGTGAGGTAGTTTTTGTTTTAATAACAGCTACTTGGATTACGACATTAAATAACAGAGTATGTTTATCAAATATATTTGAGCTGTATACATGGTTTGTGGGGGAATGTTTGGTGGGGTTTGTAAAGGTTTTCTTGTGTGTTTGTGTACCTGTTTGAGTGGGTTTGTAAAGGTTTTCTTGTGTGTTTGTGTACCTGTTTGAGTGGGTTTGTAAAGGTTTTCTTGTGTGTTTGTGTACCTGTTTGAGTGGGTTTGTAAAGGTTTTCTTGTGTGTTTGTGTACCTGTTTGAGTGGGTTTGTAAAGGTTTTCTTGTGTGTTTGTGTACCTGTTTGAGTGGGTTTTTGTACCTGTTTGATGGGTTTGTAAAGGTTTCCTTGTGTGTTTGTGTACCTGTTTGAGTGGGTTTGTGTACCTGTTTGAGTGGGTTTGTGTACCTGTTTGAGTGGGTTTGTAAAGGTTTCCTTGTGTTTGTGTACCTGTTTGGTGGGGTTTGTAAAGGTTTTCTTGTGTGTTTGTGTACCTGTTTGAGTGGGTTTGTAAAGGTTTTCTTGTGTGTTTGTGTACCTGTTTAAGTGGGTTTGTAAAGGTTTTTCTTGTGTGTTTGTGTACCTGTTTGAGTGGGTTTGTGCTTGTCTCTGTTTGTGAGCATGTGTCTGTGTTTGTAAGCGTGTGAGTGTGCATGTGTCTGTTTGTGTGTTTGTGGGTCTGTGTTTGTGCGTGCGTGTGAGAATGTATTTGTACTGTGTGTCTCTGTTGGTAAGTGTGTGTCTGTTTGTATGTTTTTGTTTGTCTGTGTGAGTGTGTTTGTACATGTGAATATTTGTGTGTCTGTGTGTGTGGGTGTATCACTGTGTGTATGTGTGTATTAGTGTCAATTTAATGAAAATTTTCTGTAACAAATAAGATTACATTTCAGTGTTTTTAAGCATACATCTTTCATATATATATATAATTTTCTCCCCCCCCCCCCCTCTCTCCCCCTCTCTCTCCCCCCCTCTCTCTCTCTATCTCTCTCTCTCTCTCTATATATATATATATATACAAATTTCTACAAATTTCATATTTGACGATCCAATATGCACACACACACACACACACACACACACATATATATATCTTCCAAATTCCATTTCTCCTTCTCCACACTGTGTCATACTGAATCTCCCTGAGAACTACACTAAGCTCAGCCACTTAGACGTTAATCAACTGGAGCAACTTGTTGGAAATAATGGAAGAACAACAACAACAGTAACAACAACAACATCAACAATAGTCGCAACACCACAACCAACAATAACACCATCACCAACAACAACACCACAATCAACAACACCACCATCAACACCATCATCACCAACAACACCACCACCACCAACACCACCATCACCACCAACAACACCACCACCACCAACACCACCATCACCAACACCACCATCACCACCAACAACAACAACACCACCACCAACAACACCACCACCAACAACAACACCAATAACAAAACATCATCAACCACCACCACCAACATCACCAACATCACTACCCCAACAACAACAATGCCACCACCACCATCATCTCAACCTCCACCAATAACAAAACGCCACCACCACCACCAACAACACCACCATCACCAACTCCAGCATCAACAACAACAACAATATATTAATGGCTAATTTAATGACAAACATTTTAGCAAAGCCCCAGAGGAATGAAAGTCAAAGAGGGAGTGGAATATCCAGGGGGATTTGAATTCCCACTGTAAATGGATGTAAATACGTAGAATTCGAGGCAGGTATTCAAACAGTCCATCTACTTTCCCAAACTCCCATTACATTGCTCTTATCTTAATAATTACAATGGTTCCTTTGGTGGGCACCAGACTAATAGATTCATACCAGAGGGATTTAGGGATATTACAGCCCCTTCCTCCCCTCGATATATTACAGGTACTTAATTTATTGACTCCTCTACACCCTAACCCCTGTCACTCTCTCTCCCTCGCTCTCGAGAGAGAGTGAGATGATGATGGGAAACGAAGTCGATTGATCCCAATGGGAATTTTTTTAACTTGGAATATAAAATAGCAGTTAAAATAGTTAAACGGTGTTTAGTCTGTCTTCCAGTATTTTCTTTACTCCACCACCTTCCACCTCATCTTCTTCCAAATCGATCGAATCAATCGACAAGATCCCAGCAAACCTCACTCACTTATTGCTTACTGAGTGGGGTGGGACTTGTCAAATCAGACCAAGGAAACAATATTTCCATTGGTCTTTCCATTACTGACACTATCTACCAGTTGCAACTACATTCTATCTTCTGATGAAGGATTAGTGTCTGAAAGGTCAAGACTTATATATATATAGTAACAATAAATGTGAAGACTAAAATCCGAAGAAGGCTCGATAAGGATTATATATATATATAAACCCGTAGAGCAAATATTTATTATAAGAACAGATTAAAGTTTAAGCAAAGAATTGCTTAACGGAATCATCAGAAGATCCCGTTAAAGGTGAAAGCAGCGATTCTTTGCTTAAATTTTAATCTGTTCTCATAATATATATATATATATATCATCATCATCATCATCATCATCGTTTAACGTCCATATTCCACGCTTGCATGGGTTTGGACGGGAATTTTCCCACTTGAGGTAAGAGTGGTTGTCTTGCTCGTATAGGACTGTCTGGCGGGTTTTCTACGGCTGGATGCCCTTCCTAACACCAACCACATTTACAGTGTGGAACTGGGAGGTTTTTACCGTGTTACCTACACGGCCACATTACAGCGTGGACTGTGTTTTTTTGTCGTGACACCTACACGACCTCATTTGTTTCGGGCTGGATGTTGTGGTACCAACATAACTTTACATTGAAAGGGGTGGTGTGGATGGGGTGGGGGTAGTGGGACGGGGTGTATTTTGTTAGAGGTGCCTACTGACTGTATATATATATATATATATATATACATACATACATATATATCATCATCATCATCACCATTTTATGTCCATTTTTCCACGCTAGCATGGGTTAGACGAGTTATCCTGTTGTGGGCAATGCCAGGTCAGGTGACCATGTTTTGCTCATACAGAACTGATTTTGGTTTGATCAGTTCTGTATGAGGAAGACATGATCACCTGACCTGGCATTGCCCACAACAGGACAAATATATATATATATATATAATTAAAGGCTCCCAGTCCACACTGTAAATATGGTTGGTGTTAGGAAGGGCATCTAGCTGTAAAAAACCTGTCAGAGACACTGCCGTACGAGTAACACACGGTCTCCCGACCATTCCTGCATAAAATGGAACAAAGCCATCTAACCCATGCTAGCGTGGACAATGGACGTTAAATGATGATGATAAATATCTGCAGGATGTCCCCCTGCAAAAAAATATATACACATATTATTAGAATGCTGTTGATGTGTGTATATATTTTTTGGAACACCCTATGTATGTATGTATGTATATTCTAGTCGATCGACTTTCGTCAAATTGGACCGAGGAAACTATGTTTCCGTTGGTCTTTCCAATTGCTAATACTATCTATCGGTCGCAACTCCAGGTAGAAGGAGCAACGTGAAATAAAGTGTCTTGCTCAAGGACATAACGCATAGCCTGGTTCAGGAATCGAACTCACAACCTCACGATTGTGAATCCAATACTCTAACCACTCAGCCACACGCCTTCACATCTATGTATATATATATATATATATATATATATATATATATATATATATATATATATATATATATATATATATATATATATATCCATTTCTCTCTCTCTCTCTGTCTCTCTCTCTTTATCTATCTATCTATCCCACTCTTTCCTGCTACATTCAGTTAGCAATGTTGGAATGGTGGCACTAACAGGAGAGATGATTCTTGCACTCCTCTACCACCACCTCCATCCCCTAAACAACCCCCACCACCATCCACCTTCCTTCTTTCAACAGGTGAGATAAACAAATTAGAAATAAAGTAAATTGTAACTAAGATTATTTTGGAAATAATTAAAAAAAAAAAAAAATAAAAATAAAAAAAACCCAACAAAACAACAACAACCCCGCCCCCATCCCTTCCCCCACCCCGTTACTGAAACACTAATAATACTAACGAGAAATAAAAAAAAAAAACACAACCTCCCCCAACAAAACCAACCAACCCTCCCCTACCACAACCCCCCACTCCCCACACTTCTCCCCTACCCCGTTACTGTAACAATACTAACGAGATATAATTAAAAAAACACCACCTACCCACCTCCACCAAGAAATGAAATATAAATAACTAAATAAAGATTGTAATAGTTTAAATTGAGAAAATTAATGGAGGTTTGTATGGTAATAATAATATTAAGGTCGAGATGGGGATGGTATTGGGGAGAAGGATGAGGAGAAGAAGATAAAGATAAAGAATAATAATAATATTAAAAAGAGGAATATAAGAAGAAAAAGAAGAATATAAGAAGAAAATGACAAGAAAAAGAATAATAAATATTTCTACTTTTGGCACAAGGCCAGCAATTACTCAGTGCATTACTGGTACTTTATTTTATAGACCCCATAAGGATGAAAGGCAAAGTTAACCTTGGCAGGATTTGAACTCAGAATGGCAAGGGCCGTAACTGTCCTGCAAAGCATGGTGTCCAACACTCTACCGTAGAGAAGAAGAAAATGAAGGAGAAGAAGAAGAAAAAGGTGACGACGAAGAAGAAGAATATAAGAAGAAAATGACAAGAAGAAAAATAATAATAATAATATTAATAATTGTTTCTACTTTTGGCACAAGGCCAGCAATTACCCAGTGCATTACTGGTACTTTATTTTATCGACCCCCCGTAAGGAGGAAAGGCAATGTTAACCTCGGCGAGATTTGAACTCAGAATGACAAGGGCCGTAACTCTATGCGTCAAAGCATGGCGTCCGACCCTCTACCGATACTGCCAATCCACCGCCTTTCACTATAATAATATTAATAATAATATTAATAATAAGAAGGTGACGAAAAATAATGTTTTCTTTATTAACCACAAGGGTTTACATAAAGTAGACATTAAGGACAGTACAGGACGGTACAAATGGGTATTTCTGCGTGTAAAAAAACAGAGGATGTAATAAAAGAACAAAGAAAAATTCCCCTATAGGGGGGGAGACTTCCGAAGGACATTTGTGGAGCAAGCCCAAAATAATGATTTCTTTATTAGCCACAAGGGCTGACATCAAGAAAAACATTACAGACGAAAAATAATAATAATAATAATAATAATAAGAAGAAGAAAGTGAGGGAGAAGGTGACAAATGAGAAGGTGAATAAAAATGATAAAATACTGGTTAAGCTGTCAATGTGTAATTAAGTAATTAACTTTAATGAACATAGTTGTAATATGGGTGTGGTGGTGGTTGGGTGGTAGTTTTTGTTGATGTGGTTGTTGGGGTTTTGATGGTGGTTGTTGTTGTTGGGGTTGTGGTGGCGGTAGTAGTTGTCGTTGTTTTGCTGGTGGTTATTGTGGTTGATGTTGTGGTGGTGGTGGTAGTGTGGTTGTGTTGTTGTTGGGTTTGTTATTGCTGTGGCTTATTTCTTCTGTAGCTAGCCTGTTGTTGTGGTTGTTGCTGTTGTTGTTGTGGTTGTTGTTGCTGCTGTGGATGTTGTTGTTGTTGTTGTGGTTGTTGTTATATTTTTGTTGAGGATGGAGAATTGGCAGTCGTTAAAGCACCAGATAAATTATTTGCAGTGTCAGTTTTGAGCTCATTAATTCTTTGTATTTTGTTCTTATTTCTACTGTGACCTAGTAAGGATTACTTATCTAAATCTATTATGTTCACACCATCTGATGATGTCTCTGATTGTATTGTATTCATGTTCTAATGACGTAATTGCTTACAGAAGTACGTATTATGCAACAATAAAATAATTCATTGAAATCTGTGTGTATATTGTAGTGTATATATGTGTCAGTATCTATATTGTAATGTATATATATGTGCATGTATATTCTAATATATATATATGTGCATGTATATTGTAATATATATATATCATTATCATCATCACCATCATTTTACGTCCACTTTTCCCTGCTTGCAAGGGTGGGACGGGAACTGATTCTGGCTTGATTTCTACAGCTGGATGCCCTTCCTAACACCAACCTCATTTACAGTGAGTGCTGGGTGCTTTTTTTTGCTGTGGCACCTCCACGACCACTTTGCAGTGGAATGATAGGGACCTCAGTCCCTATCATCTCATTTCTACAGCTGAGTAAACTGGAGCAATGTGAAATAAAGTGTCTTCCTCAAGGAAACAACACATCACCCGGTCTGAGAATTGAACTCACAAACTTACGAT
>OZ024763.1:112500-115000 GCA_964016885.1 Eledone cirrhosa
GGGGGGGGGTAAGGCTGCACAGCCCCACTTTCCGCCATGGTGATTGGACTGCATGCCCTGCTTTCCAGGTTACCCTTCACCACTGGTATATATATATAATAGTAGGACACTGCAGGGTTATATCCGTAGTAGTAGAGCACTCAGTCCATGGGACGAGTTTGGTAGAAGTAGTTCCAAACTTTTAGAAAGCTGAAACAATTATATAGATAGCCGATGGTATGGTTGTGGTTACACTATATTATAGAAGTAGCCGATGGTACATATATATATACTTTTGGCACAAGGCCAGCAATTATGCCAGTGCATTACTGGTACTTTGGGAGCCCCTACATGGACACACTAGAAGAGGAAGACCAAGGTTAACATATGTTGATGCCCTAAGGACAGACACTGGTCTGTTGGAGATGCAGGACATGGCAGCGATAATGAGGGACAGAGACCGCTGGAGAGAACTCGTCCATGGGTCTCGGGAATTTTACCCGCCTTAGATAGATAGATTACTGGTACTTTATTTTATCAACCCCGTAAGGATGAAAGGCAAAGTTAACCTCGGCGGGATTTGAACTCAGAATGGCAAGGGCCGTAACTCTATGCATCAAAGCATCGTGTCCGACCCTCTACCGATACTGCCAATCTACCACCCTTATATAATATAGTGTAACCACAGCCATACCATTACTTATTTCTATAATTGTTTCTACTTTTGGCACAAGGCCAGCAATTACCCATTACATTACTGGTATTTTATTTTATCGACCTCTGTATGGATGAAAGGCAAAGTTAACCTCGGCGGGATTTGAACTCAGATCGTAAAGGGACGTAACTATGCTGGAAAGCATGTCCAACCCTCTACCGATACTGCTAATTCATCATAGCCATGCCATTACTTATTTCTATAATACGGTGTTATCTATGTAAATATGTTTACATTTATTCTCCAAGACGTCTTAGAAAACAGAACCAAGCAAATTCTACAACATTAGAAGTAATTTAATTTACTTTAATTTTACAGATATCTCATTTTGTATTCATTGGATGTAGAATTCTGTTTTTCAAAGAATTCTGTACAGCTAAGTTGAATATTTTGAACAGGATGTCACCATTTTTTTTTTAATTTCTAAACAAATTAGATTTTAAAATTCTTCATTGGAAGTTGTTGTTTGGAATATAGAATGTTGAGATATTTAGTTATTTAAATTCTCGACTTTTGACGATTGTCAAATGGTTGATGTTGCATCGTCAAATGGTGCTATACCATGGTCGGATAAAAAGGTTCATAGGCTGACCAAGACACTCTCATGGAATGACCAAATGAGGTTTATTTTTCAACGTAGTTGTTAATAAGGAGAAAATTGAAATTAAAGCATGAAGGATTTCACAGCTCTAGCATTATTCTAGGCCACCTACCTTCACACAACCCAGTCCAACACCCTTACCACTAGGCCACCTACCTTACCACTAGGCCACCTACCTTACCACAACCCAGTCCAACACCCTTACCACTAGGCCACCTACCTTACCACTAGGCCACCTACCTTCACACAACCCAGTCCAACACCCTTACCACTAGGCCACCTACCTTCACACAACCCAGTCCAACACCCTTACCACTAGGCCACCTACCTTACCACTAGGCCACCTACCTTCACACAACCCAGTCCAACACCCTTACCACTAGGCCACCTACCTTACCACTAGGCCACCTACCTTCACACAACCCAGTCCAACACCCTTACCACTAGGCCACCTACCTTCACACAACCCAGTCCAACACCCTTACCACTAGGCCACCTACCTTACCACAACCCAGTCCAACACCCTTACCACTAGGCCACCTACCTTCACACAACCCAGTCCAACACCCTTACCACTAGGCCACCTACCTTACCACTAGGCCACCTACCTTCACACAACCCAGTCCAACACCCTTACCACTAGGCCACCTACCTTACCACTAGGCCACCTACCTTCACACAACCCAGTCCAACACCCTTACCACTAGGCCACCTACCTTCACACAACCCAGTCCAACACCCTTACCACTAGGCCACCTACCTTCACACAACCCTGTCCAACACCCTTACCACTAGGCCACCTACCTTACCACTAGGCCACCTACCTTACCACTAGGCCACCTACCTTACCACAACCCTGTCCAACACCCTTACCACTAGGCCACCTACCTTCACACAACCCAGTTCAACACCCTTACCACTAGGCCACCTACCTTCACACAACCCAGTCCAACACCCTTACCACTAGGCCACCTACCTTCACACAACCCTGTCCAACACCCTTACCACTAGGCCACCTACCTTACCACTAGGCCACCTACCTTACCACAACCCAGTCCAACACCCTTACCACTAGGCCACCTACCTTACCACCTTACCACCTACCTTACCACCTTACCACTAGGCCACCTACCTTCACACAACCCTGTCCAACACCCTTACCACTAGGCCACCTACCTTCACACAACCCAGTCCAACACCCTTAC
>OZ024763.1:125000-127500 GCA_964016885.1 Eledone cirrhosa
CAGTGGTTATAAGACATATCTTAGTCAGTGGTTATAAGACATAACTTAGTCCGTAGTTATAAGACATATCTTACTCAGTGGTTATAAGACATATCTTAGTCAGTGGTTATAAGACATATCTTAGTCCGTAGTTATAAGACATATCTTAGTCAGTGGTTATAAGACATATCTTAGTCAGTGGTTATAATACATACCTTAGCCAATGGTTATAAGACATATCTTAAGGCAGTGTTTATAAGACATATCTTACTCAATGGTTTTATGACATATCTTAAGTCTGGTCATAAGGGATATCTTAACCCTTTAGCATTTAAACCGGCTGTATCCGGCCAGAATTCTCTCACCTCCTTCTGTTCAAACCAGTCACTCATACTAATGTTAAGGTATTGTTCTCAAAATAAATAATATCAAAATCTCATAGATTTGATATTATGTGAGATATTTGTGAGGTAAAGCCTTTACCATGAAAATACAATAGTATATATAAAGTAATGTAAATATTATGTGAGATATTTGTGAGGTAAAGCTTTTACCATGAAAATACAATAGTATATATAAAGTAATGTAAATATTATGTGAGATATTTGTGAGGTAAAGCCTTTACCATGAAAATACAATAGTATATATGAAGTAATGTAAATATTAGGTGAGATATTTGTGAGGTCAAGCCTTTACCATGAAAATACAATAGTATATATAAAGTAATGTAAATATTATGTGAGATATTATGTGAGGTAAAGCCTTTACCATGAAAATACAATAGTATATATAAAGTAATGTAAATATTATGTGAGATATTTGTGAGGTAAAGCCTTTACCATGAAAATACAATAGTATATATAAAGTAATGTAAATGCTGAAGGGTTAAGTCAGAGGCTATGACATATCAGTCAATAATTATAAAACATATCTCGAGTCAATGGTTGTAAGATAGGATGAAAGACAAAGTTGACCTCTGGGTCTCTTGCTGGTTGGTTTTGCCTGTAAATCTGTTCAGTGGTTATTTCCTGAGATATTCTAACCCCATGCCTATAGTATCAGAGCTGTGATCTCTCAATTCAGAGAAGCAATTACCCACTGAACTCCGATCTATAAATCTAAAATAACAACACAATCGGTACAGTATATAGAAGGTATATATTAGGTTAACGCTTGATATAGCAGGAAGAGGGTCTTAACGTTTCAGACGCTAGTCCTTCATCAGAAGAAAGAATGAGAAATAAGATAGATTGAGGGGACGGGCGGGATGGAATTGGAAAAAAAAAGTCTTTAGATAGAAATAACAGGTCCATTCATGTTGACATCTCTTGTAAAACTGTTGGTGCTGGCGTTTTGTGTATGATTTGTTTTTTTAGAAAAGTGGATGATGGAGCGCGTCCGAAACGAATATTGTTATACTTGGGGAGGGTCATATTGTTATAATATTGCCAGAAATAATAACAGAACACACTGTTCTGTTATTATTTCTGGCAAATTATAACAATATGACCCTCCCCAAGTATAACAATATATATATAGTAATAATAATAAATATGAAGACTAAAATCCAAAGAGGGCTCGATAAGGATAAATATATATCAAATATATAAGAACCGTAGAGCAAATATATATATATATATATATATATATACATATACACACAGACACATATATATATATATACACACACACACATATATATACACACACACACACACACACACATATATATATATATATATAACGAAGGAGTTGTGGTAAGGAACCAGATGGACCATAACGCACCAGAGTACTCAATACTTAGGGTAGTAGAGTGGGTAATAGGAAAAAGTATGAGACCCTGACGGCAGAGCTCAAGCCGTTTCGACGGCTATTTCTAGAAATAGCCATCGAAACGGCTTGAGCTCTGCCGTCGGGGTCATACTTTTTCCTATATATATATACATATATATATTAAAATAACAGATATATATATATAGTAATAATAATAAATATGAAGACTAAAATACTTGATATATATTTAGCCTTATCGAGCCCTTTTTTGAGTTTAGTCTTCAAATTTATTATTATTACTATATATATATATATATATATACCTAAATACAAAGTAAAACCTACTACAGTCAGTAGGCATCTCTAACAAAATACACCCCCCGTCCCACCTCCCCCACCCCATCCACACAGCCCCTTTCAATGTAAAGTTATGTTGGTACCACAACATCCAGACCGAAACAAATGAGGTCGTGTAGGTGTCACGACAAAAACACACACAGTCCACGCTGTAATGTGGCCGTGTAGGCAACACGGTAAAAACCTCCCAGCCCCACACTGTAAATGTGGTTGGTGTTAGGAAGGGCATCCAGCCGTAGAAAACCCGCCAGACAGTCCTAGGCGAGAAATGACAACCACTCTTGCCTCAAGTGGGAAAACTCCCGTCCAAACCCATGCAAGCGTGGAACATGGACGTTAAACGATGATGATGATGATGATGATATATATAGTAATAATAATAAATTTGAAG
>OZ024763.1:137500-145000 GCA_964016885.1 Eledone cirrhosa
ACATACAGATATATATATATATATATAGAGAGAGAGAGAGAGATAGAGTGAGAGATACATATATATATATATATACATACATGCAGAGAGAGAAAGAGAGATACACATACATATAGAGAGAGACAGAATGTTGGTGATTAGAGATGGAACATTAGTTATGGCTCTCTTTTTCTTTCTTCCACCTCTCTCTTTCTCTTAGTCTCTTTTTCTCTCTTCCTATCCTCCTCTCTCTCTCTCTCAGTCTCTCTCTCTCTTCCTATCCTCCTCTCTCTCTCTCTCTCTGTCTCTCTCTCTCTCTTCCTATCCTCCTCTCTCTCACTCAGTCTCTCTCTCTCTTCCTATCCTCCTCTCTCTCTCTCTGTCTCTCTCTCTCTTCCTCTCTCTCTCAGTCTCTCTCTTCCTATCCTCCTCTCTCTCTCTCCCGCTTCCTCTCTCTCTCTCTCAGTATCTCTCTCTCCCCCTTCCTCTCTCTCTCTCTCAGTATCTCTCTCTCCCCCTTCCTCTCTCTCTCTCTCTCACTCAGTCTCTCTCTCTCAGTCTCTCTCCCTCTTCCTCTCTCTCTCTTCCTACCCTGTCTACTTTGTGCCCCCCCCCCCTCACCAGTATTACTGACACAGACATCTTTTATTCAGTGACCTTTCACCTCTGTTCTCTCTCTCTGGAGGTCAACACCAACATTGATGGTCAGGAAGATACAAAGGTCAACATTGAATTTCATACAAATGTTTACTGTCTCCCCTCTCTCCCTCTCTCTCTCTCTCTCTCTCCTGGCCAGTATGTCCATCTGTCCCCCCCCCCCTCATGTCTGTCTGTCTGTCCATCTCTCCTCCTATGACCATCAATCTCTCTCTGTCTCTCTCTCTCAGACTCCCTATCTTTATATCCTTCCATCTGCCTCTCTCACTATCTGTCCCCCTCACCACCCGTCTCCCTCTCTCTCTCTCCACCCCTCACTCTCTCCCTCTGTCACTCTCTCCTCTCTCACTCTCTTCCTGTCTCTCTCTCCCTTATGTCCCTCTCTCTCTTTCTCTCCCTCTGTCACTCTCTCCTCTCTCTCTTCCTGTCTCTCTCTTCCTCCATGTCCTTCTCTCCCTCCTTGCCTCTCTCTCTCTGTCTCTTTTTCTCCCCCCACCTCTCACTCTCCCCCTCCCTCACCCCATCTCTCTCCCCCTCCCTGTCTGTCTGTCTCCCTGCATCTCTCTCTCTCTCTCTCTCTCACTATAGTATTGGTTGCTCTGCCAGGAATTGTAACAACCAGTAGATAGTATCAACGATAGAAAGACCCAATGGAAACATTGTTTTCCTGGTCCAAGCTCAAGATGAATCAGCCCCTTGTTCCAGTTCTGTGCAGTTCTATGCAGCTGTGCAGCTGTATGCACTTACACAGTTGTATGTGCTCAAGATGAATCAGCCCTTTGTTCCAGTTCTGTGCAGTTCTGTGCAATTGTATGCACTTACGCAGTTGTATGCGTTTGTGCAGTTCTGTGCATTCATGCAGTTGTATGCACTTGTGTGTACAGCCGTGTGCAACTGTTGTTGTTTGCACTCGTGTACAACTGTGTATGTTTGCATGTGCTTCTGTGCACATGTGTATACAGTTCTGCATATATGTTCACTTGTATACAGCCGTATCCACTGTTGCACCGTGTGTTGTGTCAGCCACCTCAGTAACTCCCCAGAGACATTGCATATTATGCATATAGCATGCATCTGCACATCTGATGATCGTGTTGACATGTCGGATGTCACCGATACAGTTTCTTCTGTTACAAGCACTTTAAATGATACTACGGTCTTTACAGTGATGACGACGACACCGTGACACCATCACCACTGCTGCTACCACCATTACAACCATCACCACCACCACAACCATCACCACCACCATCACAACCATCACCACTGCCATCACCACCATTATAACCATCACCACCACCACCACCACACCACCACCATTACAACCACCATCACTACCACCACCACCATTATAACCATCACCACCACCACCACCACCACCAAACCACCACCATTACAACCACCATCACCACCACCATCACAACCATCACCACTGCCATCACCACCATTATAACCATCACCACCACCACCACCACACCACCACCATTACAACCACCATCACTACCGCCACCACCATTATAACCATCACCACCACCACCACCACCACCACACCACCATTACAACCACCATCACCACCACCATCACAACCATCACCACCACCATCACAACCATCACCACCACCATCACAACCATCACCACCACCATCACAACCATCACCACCACCATCACAACCATCACCACCACCATCACAACCATCACCACCACCATCACAACCATCACCACCACCATCACAACCATCACCACCACCATCACAACCATCACCACCACCATCACAACCATCACCACCACCATCACAACCATCACCACCACCATCACAACCATCACCACCACCATCACAACCATCACCACCACCATCACAACCATCACCACCACCATCACAACCATCACCACCACCATCACAACCATCACCACCACCATCACAACCATCACCACCGCCGTCACCACCATTACAACCACCATCACAACCATCACCACCACCATCACAACCATCACCACCACCATCACAACCATCACCACCACCATCACAACCATCACCACCGCCATCACCACCATTACAACCACCATCACAACCATCACCACCATCACAACCATCACCACCACCATCACAACCATCACCACCACCATCACAACCATCACCACCACCATCACAACCATCACCACCACCATCACAACCATCACCACCACCATCACAACCATCACCACCACCATCACAACCATCACCACCACCATCACAACCATCACCACCGCCGTCACCACCATTACAACCACCATCACAACCATCACCACCACCATCACAACCATCACCACCACCATCACAACCATCACCACCACCATCACAACCATCACCACCACCATCACAACCATCACCACCACCATCACAACCATCACAACCATCACCACCGCCGTCACCACCATTACAACCACCACCACCACCACTACCACCACCACCATTATAACCATCACCGCTGCCACTCTTACAACCACTACCACCACCACCACTGCTATCATCATTACTACCACAACCACCACCACCACCACCACTATTACAACCAGCACCAGCATTGCTATCATCATCACCACCACCACCACCACCACCACCGTCACCACCACCACCGTCACCACCACCACCATCACCACCACCACCATTATAATCATCACCACTGCCACCCGTACAACCACCACCACCACCGTCACCACCACCACCACCACCACCATTATAATCATCACCACTGCCACCCGTACAACCACCACCATCATCACCACCATCACCACCACCGCCACAACCATTATATATACATATATATACACACATATATGTGTTTAGTTTAGAATATGTACACAGTATCTTTGCATGTTGTAATAAACAAGTAGAAAAGTTAGGGTCAGGAAGGGCATCCAGCTATAAAACAAGTCTTGTCCGACCCATGCCACCATGGAAAGGGTGACATAAAACCAATGATGATGATGATGATCTCGTTTATTTTTTTTCCTTCTTTCCCTTCTATTTCTTTTTCCTCAACATGGGTGGAGGTGGTGAGAGCAGACCTCAGATCGCTGAAGCTCACGGAGGAGATGACAAAGGACCGTGATGAATGGAGAGATGCTGTACTGAATAGGACCCGTCCCACCCTTGCAAGCAGGGAAAATCATCATCATCGTTTAACGTCTATCTTCCACGCTAGCATGGGTTAGATGGGAATTGTCCCACTTGAGGCAAGATTGGTCAGGTGACCGTGTCTCGCTCGTTTAGGATTGTCTGGCAGGTTTTCTATGGCTGGATCCCCTTCCTAACACCAACCACGTTTACAGTGTGGACTGGGAGGTTTTTACCGTGTTACCTACATGGCCACACTACAGCGTGGACTGTGTGTTTTTTGGTCGTGACACCTACATGATTTCATTAGTTTGGACTGAATGTTGTGGTACCAACATAACTTTATAGAGAAAGGGTGGTGTTGGTAGGAGTGGGAGGATGGAGTAGGGGCAGTTGGTTGGGGTGTATATTTGGTTAGGAGGGGGCCTACTGACTGTAGGTTAACTTTGCATGTAGGGAATGCGGGTCTTCTGTATTACTGCGTGGCGCCAAAGATCTCGATCCAGTGACATTGTCTTAAAGAGGTGCAAGTGTGCAAGGTTGGACTTTATCATGTCATCCCAGGTTTTTCTGGGTTTACCTACTCCATAACTTCCATAAATTTTGATCACCCTGCACTTTTTTATATGGATGGAAAAGCAGACGTTAAAATGATGATGATGATGATCGCATTGATCCTGTATAGATTTTAACTTTGATCTATTTTCCCGTTCCTTTCAAACACAGCTTTGTTAACCACCCAAGTGGTTCCGTATCAAAGTTATTGACAGAATTTCAATTTAGTCATGCACAGTAGATTATTTCAATGGTGGAATAACTTGTTGCCTTTTAAGTTCTTCATTTTCGGTATTTGTCTAGTAGAAATTATTTCGTTAAATCAGATAATTTATTATATTTAATTTTTTTGTTATATTAGACGTAGTTCATTGTGGTTTTTGTTTTATTTTATTTTATTATTTTTTTGAAGGGCAGTGGATTGGCAGCATCGGTAGAGCGTCAGACAACAGGCTTTGTGGCATAGAGTTACATCCCTTTACGTTCTGTGTTCAAACCTTGTTGAGGTTAACTTTGCCTTTCATCCTCACAGGTTCGATAAAATAAAGTACCAGTTATGCACTGGGGTTGATTTAATCAACTTTATCATCCCCCAAAATTGCTGGCCTTGTGCCTAAGGTAGAAATCATTATTTTTTTAACCCTTTAGCATGTTAACCGGCCAGAATTCTCTCACCTCTTTCTGTTCAAACCGGCTGTAACTGGTCACTCATAATTATGTTAACGTATTGTTCTTAAAATAAATAATATCAAAATCTCGTAGATTTGATATTATCTGAGATAAAACCTTTATCATGAAAATACAATAGTATATATAGAGTAATGTAAATGTTATGTGAGATATTATGTGAGGTAAAGGCTTAACTGTGAAAATACAATAGTATATATAGAGTAATGTAAATGTTATGTGAGATATTATGTGAGGTAGAGGCTTAACTGTGAAAATACAATAGTATATATAGAGTAATGTAAATGTTATGTGAGATATTATGTGAGGTAAAGCCTTTAGTGTGAAAATACAATAGTATATATAGAGTAATGTAAATGTTATGTGAGATAATTATGTGAGGTAAAGCCTTTAGTGTGAAAATACAATAGTATATATAGAGTAATGTAAATGTTATGTGAGATATTATGTGAGGTAAAGCCTTTACTGTGAAAATACAATAGTATATATAGAGTAATGTAAATGTTATGTGAGATATTATGTGAGGTAAAGCCTTTACTGTGAAAATACAATAGTATATATAGAGTAATGTAAATGCTAAAGTGTTAAACTTTTCATAAGAAAGTGTTGTAGTTTCTACTTTTGGCACAAGGCCAGCAATTACTCTAGTGTATTACTGGTATTTTATTTTATCAACCCCGTAAGGATGAAAGGCAAAGTTGACCTTGGTGGGATTTAAACTCAGAGTATAAAGGGCCATAACTCTATACGACAAAACATCATGTCGGATGCTCCACCGATTCTGCCAAACCAATGCCCTTAATAATAATAATAATAATAATAATAATAATAATGTGAAGAAAACTTTAAAAAAATATAATTTAATATAAAAATATATAAAATAATAATAATAATAATAATAATCAGTGTCTGTAATATTGGTTTCATTTTCACCATTATAGATTATCAATAATTTCTATTGATTGTTATTTTCAGCAATATCGATTTTCAATGTTTCTCATATCAGTTTATAATCTCAGTCGTATTGATTAGTTTTGTTGTTGTTTTGGTTTGTTTTTTTTGTCTGTTTTTTTTTTGGTTTTGTATTTTTTTTTTCATCTTCTCAACATAATTCCCATCATGTGCTGGGGATAGCTGTAATACACATACATACATACATATATATATATATACATACACATAGTGCACTCACATATACATATATACATACACACGTATATACACACACACAGTCAGATATATATATATACAGACACACACATATATATATATATACATACACAGAGTACACACACGTACATATACACACACAGTGCACCTCATATATACACGCACACACACTCACACATACATACATATATATTGAACACCTGCACAACATACACACACTACACAGAGACAGTACACAACATACATACACTACACACACCAAACACACATCTGGTTTACATTTATTATATAAACCTTTGTTCACTTGCTTCTCGTTTCACTCTTGGAGACAGACAGACAGACAGACAGACAGACAGACAGATAGATATATTTCTTTATTAGCCACAGGGGCACAAAAGAAGGGGACAAATACAAAGGGGGAAGTTTACATACAATAAAAACGTGTAAAATGTTATCACAGATGGAATTTAAAAGTTAGTCGATTTTCCCCAATAGGGGGAGACAGTTCATATGGGTAACACATACCCCCGAAAAAAAATGTGCAACCCTCATCTCCAGGAGTACGAAGAGCTTGTACTCCTTTCCTCTCCTCCTCCTTTTCCTCAACCTACAGGCTGATATAGAGAGAAGGCCCATACACTGGGGCCATTCTCGCCACTTCCACCCACCTTTCATAAAACTTGCTGGGGTACAGCACCTCTCTCTCCATCCTGATTCTTCTTCCAAAGTGGTATTTGAAAAAAAGAATCAGTTGTTGGCCGGAGAGAAAGGTGTCTGACCTCAGCCCTTTCAACCTTGTCCACCATAGCTATCACACAAAGGAAAACCGCCTCTCCTTCGTTTTTGAAGGAGGGTGGCGGTTTGATCATGACAATGGACTCGGTGGTCAACTGGATTGGTCCCACCCGCGACAATAGTCGTTCTACATAGCCCCGCAGGTCAGTGACGCCCGGGCAGTGATAGATAGATAGATAGATAGATAGATAGATAGATATATATATTTCTTTATTAGCCACAAGGGCGCACAAGAAAAGGGGACAAAACAAAGACACATGCCGGGGATTTTACATACAATCGTGTAAAAATATTGAAACAAACAAATTTAACAATCGAAATCCCCAATAGGGGGGAGGCGCCACAAATGGGTTGTTTAATACCCCGTCGATAGAACAACCCTCAACTTCAGGAGCGTGTTGTGCAAGTGCTCCTTTCTTCCTTTTGCCCTCTTCTTTAACCTACAGGTTTATATACAGAGAAGGCCCAATCACTCGGGCCATTTTTGCCACATTCACCCACCTTTCAGTAAATTTACTGGGGTGCAGTGCCTCTCTCTCCACTCTGATTCTCCTTCTAAAGTG
>OZ024763.1:160000-175000 GCA_964016885.1 Eledone cirrhosa
TTGGCCTTGCAATCGAGAGGTTGTGAGTTCAATTCTCAGACCGGGTGATGTGTTGTTTCTTTGAGCAAGACACTTTGCTCCAGTTTACTCAGCCGTAGAAATGAGATGATAGGGACTGGGGTCCCTATCATTCCACTGCAAAGTGGTCGTGGAAGTGCCACGGCAAAAAAAAAAAAGCACCCAGCCCACACTGTAAAGTGGACGTGTAGGCACCACAGAATAAAAGCACCCAGCACTCACTGTAAATGAGGTTGGTGTTAGGAAGGGAATCCAGCTGTAGAAATCAAGCCAGAATCAGTTCTCGTCCCACCCTTGCAAGCAGGGAAAGGCAGACGTAAAATGATGATGATGATTATATATATATATATATATAAATAAAGTATTTCTGTAGGTAAGGTAAAGGTAAAGAGAGTGCTCTATGTAGTCAACAAAGCTTTTTAGTTATGTAAGAAACAACATAAGATAATTAATTCATTTACCAATGGTTTCTTGAAGACAGACTAGCTTGACACTTATGTCTGCCTTCATTCATCAGAACGGTGTGTAGGCTACAGAGCTTTTTAGTTATGTAATAAACAACATAAAATAATTAATTCACTTACTAATGGTGTCTTAAGCTCGCCTGTCTTCAAGAAACCATTGGTAAATGAATTAATTATTTTATGATGTTTATTACATAACTAATATATATATGTATGTGTGTGTATATATATATGTGTGTGTATTTATATATATGTGTGTGTGTGTATATATATATATGTGTGTGGTATATATAGATACATGTGTGTGTCTATATATATATATATGTGTGTGTGTATCATCATCATCATTATTTTACATCCACTTTTCCCTGCTTGCATGGGTCCTATTCAGCGCAGCATCTCTCCATTTGACACGGTCCTTCGTCATCTCCTCCGTGAGCTTCTGAGGTCTGCTCTCACCACCTCCGCCTATGTTTTTCCTGGTCTTCCTCTACCACGTCTTCCTTCCACTGGGATTTCTTGGCACTTCTTTACCCAGCGGTCATCCGATACCTTTTACCTTATTTTGCTGTCTGATGAGATCACAATATTGATCGTCATTGAAATATGTATAACAGATTTATTAATAAAGGACTTCTTCCTCATTCTAAATATATATCATCATCATCTTCGTTTAACGTCCATTTTCCACACTAACATGGGTTAGACGGGAGTTGTCCCACTTGAGGCAAGGTTGGTCGGGTGACCATGTCTCGCTCATATAGGACTATCTGGCAGGTTTTCTACGGCTGGATGCCCTTCCTAACACCATTTACAGTGTGGAACTGGGAACTTTTTACCATGTTACTTACACGGCCACAGTTCAGCGTGGACTGTGTGTTTTTTCTCGTGACACCTACACAATCTCGATCTCGATCTCATTTATCTCACTTATTTGGACTGGATGTTGTGGTACCAACTTTACAGAGAGAGGGTGGTGTTGGTGGGAGTGGGAGGATAGGGTAGGGGTAGTGGATTGGGGTGTATATTTGGTTATATAATATATATATATATCAAATAATTGTTTCTACTTTTGGCACAAGGTCAGCAATTACCCAGTGTATTACTGGTACTTTATTTTATCGACCCCGTAAGGATGAAAGGCAAAGTTAACCTCGGCGGGATTTGAACTCAGAATAGAAAGGGCCGTAACTCTTTGCATCAAAGCATATATATTAAATAATTGTTTCTTCTATAGACACAATAGTAGTTAAGAATGGGATTAAATCACCATAATTGTTTATTGCATTATATATATTTCTGTTACATGGTTATTAATGTGACTTCGTCAGATGTTTATGCAATCATTGTGATATGCTAGTGGCCATGCCAGCTGTTGTTACTCTTAATGTCGTTACTCTTAATGTTGTTATTGCTGTTGTTGTTATTGTCATTGCTGTTGTTGTTGTTACTGTTATGGTAGTTGTTGTAGCAACACAAAGCTAGGTGGAACATCAATCCTTCTCCAGTTGACATCTCTGGTAATGTTTATTGGAAATATGTCTGACAATAATGATACACTGTTGGACAGTGGTGGTGGTGGTGGTGGTGTTATAGGGGGGGAGGTGTTGTGGTGTTTGATGGTGATGGTAGTGGTGGTGGTGGTGGTAGTGGTGGTGGTGATGTTGGTGGTGGTGTTATAGGGGGAGTAGAGTGGGGGAGGTGTTGTGGTGTTTGATGGTGGTAGTGGTGGTGGTGTTATAGGGGGCAGTAGAGTGGGGGGATGTGTTGTGGTGTTTGATGGTGATGGTAGTGGTGGTGGTGGTGGTGTTATAGGGGGGAGTAGAGTGGGGGAGGTGTTGTGGTGTTTGATGGTGGTGGTGGTGGTGGTGTTATAGGGGGGAGTAGAGTGGGGTGTAGTGGCGGTGTTGTTAGAGGGAGGAGTAGGGCAGGGATCGGGGGGGGGGGTTATGGTGGTGGTGTGTGTGTAGGAGGGGGAGTAGAGTGGGGTGTTGTGGTGTTTGGTGGTGGTGTAGATATCAGGAGACAGAGAGTGAAAGAGGGAGGAGAGAGAGTGAAAGAGGTAGATTCTGCTAGAATTAGGGTCCTGTTGTCTTATTTGTTTGTATACTCTGATCATTGTCATCCTCAACACCACCACCACAGCCCCTCACCCCACTACCACAACCCGTCACGCCACCACCATCACCAACAGCTTGACCACCAACACCATGACACCCAACCAACATTCTAACCCCTGCTCCATCACCACTGCCAACATTCTAAACCCCCCCCCCCACCACCACCACAGGCCCCACCATCATAACAACCCTATCACCACAACTCCCACACCATAATATTGATCCTACTAGCCACCACCATCACCACATCCCCCACCATATCAGTCCTACCACACACTACCACCTCCAGCCTAACCCCTACTGTCATCTCTGTAATGTCAACCACAAAAGACAGTTAGGAGAGAATCACAGCCACTTATGGTGACATAGAAATGGTGATATTGTTGTTGTGGTTGTTGTTGTTGTCATTGTTATGGTGGTTGTTGTTAATGTTGTGGTTGTCGCTGTGGTTGTTGTTGTTGTGTTAGTTGTTGAGGTTGTTGTTGTTGTTGTTGTTGTGGTAGTTGTGTTTGTTGTTATGGTTGTTGTTGTTGTTGTGGTTGTTGTTGTTGTTATGGTGGTTGTTTTTGTTGTTGTTGTTGGTGTTGTTGTTGTGGTTGTTGTGGTTGTTGTTGTTGTTGTTGCTGTGGTTGTTGTTGTTGTTGTTGCTGTGGTTGTTGTGGTTGTTGTTGTTGTGGTTGTTGTTATGGTGGTTGTTTTTGTTGGTGTTGGTGGTGTTGTTGTTGTGGTTGTTGTGGTAGTTGTTGTTGTTGTGGTAGTTGTTGTTGTTGTTGTTATGGTGGTTGTTTTTTGTTGTTGTTGTTAGTGTTGTTGTTGTGGTTGTTGTGGTTGTTGTTGTGGTAGTTGTTGTTTTTGCTGTGGTTGTTGTTGTTGTTGTTGCTGTGGTTGTTGTTGTTGTTGTTGTGGTTGTTGTTATGGTGGTCGTTTTTGTTGTTGTTGGTGGTGTTGTTGTTGTGGTTGTTGTTGTTGTTGTTGTAGTTTTTGTTGTTGCTGTGGTTGTTGTTGTTGTTGCTGTGGTTATTGTGGTTGTTGTTGTTGTGGTTGTTGTTATGGCTACCATATTGAAGAAGTGTTTTTGTTTGTTTTTTCTTTGATTGTATGTATATATATCTCTCTGTCACCCCCCTCCCATTCATCACCTCACGACCCCCCTCCCCCCTATACGTCCCTCATCCCTATCTCCGCCCCATTCTGGTAGTTTGACAATAAGCTGTCAACTCTACCATGTTTACTATACACAGCTTGTGTTTGTCGTTGTTGTTGTTGTTGTTGTTGTTGTCACCTTTCATCTTCTGTCGAAACTGACATTGTCATCATTCATCATCCTCCTCACCACCACCATCAGCATGATCATCATCATCATCACCATCATCACCACCACCATCATCATCATCATCACCATCATCATTACCATCATTACCACCACTATCACAATCATCACCACCACCATCACCACCATCATCATCACCACCATCACCACCATCACAATCATCATAATCATCACCATCACCACCACCACCACCACCACCATCACAATCATCATCACCACCATCACCATCACCACCATCACCATCACCATCATCATCATCCCCATTACCATCATCACCATCATCACCATCACAATCATCACCACCATCACCACCATCACCATTACCATCATCATCACCACCATTACCATCATCACCACCATCATCACCACCATCACAATCATCACAATCACCACCATCACCACCATCACAATCATCACAATCATCACCCTTACCATTCTCATCATTGTGCCCCTTCAAATGCACAGAAGACATCAATAGAAATAGTTGATAACTTCTGCTATCTGGGGGACCTCAGCTGTGGAGGTGACTGTGCAGCAAGTACAGTTGTAGGAGTAAGAATGGGTTGGAAAACATTCAGGGAGCTGCTGCAGCTGCTAACAACTAAAGGTCTCTCACTTAAGATTAACCCTTTAATGTTCAAACAGCCTAAAACTGGCCAGAATTCTCTACCTCTTTCTGTTGAAACTGGCTGTAACCGGCCACTCATACTGATGTTAAGGTATTGTTCTCAAAATAAATACTTTCAAAATCTCATAGCTTCGATATTATGTGAGATAATTATGTGAGGTAAAGTCTTTACCATGAACATATAATAGTATATATAGAGTAATGTGAATGTTAAAGGGTTAAAGGTAAGCTGTACGATGACTGCGTGCTCTCAACAATGCTACATGGTAGTGAAACATGGGCTCTGCATGCTGAGGACCTATGAAGGCTGGAAACAAGCAAAGCCTGTATGATCAGATGGATGTGAAACAGAAGTTTATGTGAACAACGGCAAAGTATTAATGTATTAAGAGGGATCAAATGCTGTGTGCAGGAGAGAAGACTGCAGTGGTATGGTCATGTGAGGTGCATGAAGGATGGCAGCTGCTTAAAGAGGTGCAGGGCTTTAAAAGTTGCATGAGGCACCAAGAAAGGAAGACGTGGTATGAAACAATAAGAGCAGACCTAACTCAACTAAATCTGCCAATTGGGGCGACACAGGCCCGAGTTCTCTGGTGCTACAACATTCAACAAAAAACCTGTGTCGACAACTTAACACCGGACTCATCTCAAAACGGCACCATCAAGCCACAAACACGGTCGATGGAAGGCCCACGGGGGGATTCATCGCAGTCATTCAATGCGGGACTCCAAAAGTAAAATGTGATTTCCTATTATAATATATTTTTAAAGAGGCAAACATACAGATATAAACCAATTAAGGATATTAAGTTTACGCTTAGATGGAAGATAGGAAAAAGAGTTCAACATGTATGTATATATATATGTGCGTGTGTGTGTATATATATGTATATGTAGATGTATATTTATATATGTATATTTATATATGTATATGTAGATGTATATTATATATGTATATTTATATATATATATATGTATATATATGTGTAGATGTATATTTATATATGTATGTATTTATATATGTATGTATATATACACACACATATATATAATACACACATATATATATATATATATACTAGTAAGAGATAATGTTTCCAGTGGGTGGCTGAAGAGAATAGATTCTTGTATTCGTTTGACATTCATGACCATTTTGCCATGTCCACACCTACTATATATATATATATATATATATATATATATATATAGAGAGAGAGAGAGAGAGAGAGAGAGAGAGAGAGAGAGAGAGAGAGAAGAGGCGGACATGAAGAGAAAAAGACAGGGAGAGAGAAAAGGAAGAATATATATATATATATATATATATAGAGAGAGAGAAAGAGGAAGATATATATATATAGAAAGAGAGACAGAGTGAAAGAGAGAGAGAGAATATATATATATATATATATATATATATATATATATATATATATATATATATATATATATATATATATAATGAGATAAGCGGAACAAGTAAAATTCAAACAATTCTTTCAAAATAAATTCAAAAAATATAATTTAAACATTTACCTATCCATATTGATATATATATATATATATATATATATATATATATATATATAAAAATTTCATCATTTCATTTTACGTCCGCTTTTTCCCTGCTTGCAAGGGTGGGACGGGAACTAATTCTGGCTTGATTTCTACAGCTGGATGCCCTTCCTAACACCAACCTCATTTACAGTGTGGGCTGGGTGCTTGTTTGCCGTGGTACCTCCATGACTACTTTGCAGTGGAATGATAGGGACCCCAGTCCCTATCATCTCATTTCTACAGCTGAGTAAACTGGAGCAATGTGAAATAAAGTGTCTTGCTCAAGGAAACAACACATCACCCGGTCTGAGAATTGAACTGACAACCTTTCGATTGCAAGGCCAATGCTCTAACCACTAAGCCATGTGAATTTATATTTATTTATTTATTTATTTCCCTTCTCTGTAAAACACCAGATGTTCTTACATTGAGCTATTTCTCTTACTGGTAATAAGGTAGTAGGGAATTACTGACCTTCCTGTTTATAGTTGTTTATACTATATACATAACTATAAATAGTATTATTATTATTATATATATATATATATATATATATATATATATAGCGAGAGAGAGTGAAACAAAGAGAGATAGAGAATGAGAGATAGCCAGAGGGAGAAAGAGGAAGATATATATATATATAGAGAGAGAGAGTGGTGAGGAAGGGAGGCAGCTATAATATGCAAATGTCAAAGCCATATTTGATGTATTTTTGTATCAATTCTCTCTGCCATTGTTACTGTTGAGTGGAAAGAAAGATCCTTTTTAAGAGGACGTATGGTGTCCCTTGATAGCTAAACTATTGTATTATATTATTGCCACCACTATCAGTAGCAACACTACCACCACCACCACCACCACTATCAGTAGCAACACTACCACCACCACCACCACCACTATCAGTAGCAACACTACCACCACCACCACTATCAGTAGCAACACTACCACCATCACCACCACCACTATCAGTAGCAACACTACCACCACCACCACTATCAGTAGCAACACCACCACCACCACCACCACCACTATCAGTAGCAACACTACCACCACCACCACTATCAGTAGCAACACTACCACCACCACCACCACCACTATCAGTAGCAACACCACTACCACCACCACCACTACCACCACCACCACTATCAGTAGCAACACTACCACCAGCACTATCAGTAGCAACACTACCACCACCACCACCATCACCACTATCAGTAGCAACACTACCACCACTACCACCACCACCACCACCACTACCACCACCACCACTATCAGGAGCAACACTACCACCACCACTACCACCACCACCACTATCAGTAGCAACACTACCACCACCACTATCAGTAGCAACACCACCACCACCACTACCACCACCACTATCAGTAGCAACACCACCACCACCACCACCACTACCACCACCACCACTATCAGTAGCAACACTACCGCCACCACCACCACCACCACTACCACTATCAGTAGCAACACTACCACCACCACTACCACTATCAGTAGCAACACTACCGCCACCACTACCACCACCACCACCACTATCAGCAGCAACACTACCACCACCACTACCACTATCAATAGCAACACTACCACCACCACTACCACCACTACCACTATCAGTAGCAACACTACCGCCACCACCACCACCACCACTACCACTATCAGTAGCAACACTACCACCACCACCACCACTATCAGTAGCAACACCACCACCACCACCACCACCACTATCGGTAGCAACACCACCACCACCATTACCACCACCACCATTACCACAACCACCATTACCACAACCACCACTACCACAACCACCACCACCATCACCACCACTACCACCATCATCACCATCACTACCACCTCCGCCCACACCACTACCACAACCATTACCACCAGCATCACTACCACTACCCACCCCCACCCCCACCCCCACCACTATTACCAGATAATAGCCCACAACATATCTATAGCTGTCATCACTGTCTGCTGCCAAACAAGACATTGGACGTGGTGAGAGGGAGTAGGAGAGATTTGCAATCTTAGGGGTAGGGGCTAGAGTGTTACAGATACACAACCAGGGAGGGCAGGGGAGGAGTGAGAGGTAGAGAGAGGGGATGACCACATTAGAGATTCACAAATCACAAATGCATCGGTCAGTGGCCATATTTCTGTGTATGGCTAATACCAAAGGTCACTGACCATTAGAACATGACCTTTGGACCACAGTCATACCCCCCACCATCACATCCCCACCCTCACCACCATGTTGCCATCCACACCACCACCACCACCACCACTACCACCACCGCCACCACCATCACCACCACCACCATAACCTCATCACATCCCCACAATCACCACCCTCACCGCCACCACTACCACCACCACCACCACCATAAGATCATCACATCCCCACAATCACCACCCTCACCGCCACCACTACCACCACCACCATAAGATCATCACATCCCTACCACCATCACCACCACAACATCATCACATCCCCACAATCACCACCCTCACCGCCACCACTACCGCCACCACCACCACCATAAGATCATCACATCCCTACCACCACCACCACCACAACATCATCACATCCCCACAATCACCACCCTCACCGCCACCACTACCGCCACCACCACCACCATAAGATCATCACATCCCTACCACCACCACCACCACCACAACATCATCACATCCCCACCATCACCACCACCACCATAACATCATCACATCCCCACAATCACCACCCTCACCGCCACCACTACCACCACCACCACCATAAGATCATCACATCCCTACCACCATCACCACCACAACATCATCACATCCCCACCACCACCATAACATCATCACATCCCCACCATCACCACCCTCACCACCACCATAACCTCATCACATCCCCACACTCACCACCACCACCACTACCACCACCACCATAACATCATCACATCCCCACCGCCACCGCCACCATAACATCATCACATCCCCACCGCCCTCACCACCACCATAACATTATCACATGCCCACCATCACCACCACCACCACCACCACCACCACCATAACCTCATCACATCCCCACCATCACCACCACCACCACCACCATAACACCATATTTTATCACCAGCTCATCATATCATCTCACCACCACCACCACCACCACTCTACTGTCATCACCATCCCCTCCCCCATATCATTATTCTATCACATGATCACCACCACCATCACCATGCCACCACTCCACCACCACCATCACCTCATCATATCACCCCCCCACCCCTCCCTAACACCCACCATCAACCCACCAGCCCCTCCCCCAACATCAACTACACCACTACTTCACCCTTCCACTTCATCACCATCATAACCCCCATATCCTATCTCCACACCCCTCCGCCAACACCCAACACCCCTATCATCCCACCACCACCACCACCACACTACCATCACCACCACTACCACCACCACCACTACACCACCACCACCACTACCACCACCACCACTACACCACCATCATCACCACCACCACACTACCATCACCACCACTACCACCACCACCACTACACCACCACCACCACTACCACCACCACCACACCACCACCATCATCACCATCACTACCCCCATCACAACCACTATCAGCCCCCATACCCCCCCCCATCATATATATTGCATAACAAACCTCCAGGGATCTCCAGACTAAAGGCTGGGAAAAAAACTGGACATTAGCGTAAAAGATGGAAGTGTTTTAAGTGGACTGCTTCATATATGGTGATGGTGGTAGTGGGGTGGGGTAGTAGTGGTGGTAGTGGTTATAGTGGTGGTGGTGGTGGTGGTGGTAGAGGTTGTAGTGGTGGTGGTAGGTGTGGTAGTAGAGGTGGTGTTGGTGGTGGTAGTAGAGGTGGTGTTGGTGGTGGTAGTAGAGGTGGTGTTGGTGGTGGTAGTAGTAGTGGTGATTGTAGTCGTAGTAGTAGTGGTGGTGGTAGAGGTAGTGGTGGTGGTAGTGATGGTGGTAGTCATTTTGGTGTTGTTTTCACAAAAACACCAAACTTCAGCACAGACCATATCAAAACATCGAAATAACAGAACAAAGCTTTATTCCATCATTACATTTTTCTGGTTAAGTTCTAGCTGTCTGATGAAGTCATAGTTGTTGCATAATAGTTATCACCGAAATATATATAACAGTGACTATGTATAAACGAAATTAATTTTAACCTGTTGACTTAAACTTCTTGTTTATAAATATACTCTGGAGTAAACAGACCCACCTGTGTACTTTGTTGAGTGCTCTAACCTGCATACTGAAGTGTCAGTAATTAACTAACACATACTTGAATTAATGTGTGTATATATATATATATATATATACACACACACATATATATATATATGCACACACACATATATATATTCATTCATTTCATTTTACGTCCGCTTTTCCCTGCTTGCAAGGGTGGGACGGGAACTGATTCTGGCTTGATTTCTACCTCATTTACAGTGAGTGCTGGGTGCTTTTTTGCCGTGGCACCTCCACGTCCACTTTGCAGTGGAATGATATGGACCCCACCAGTCCCTATCATCTCATTTCTACAGCTGAGTAAACTGGAGCAATGTGAAATAAAGTGTCTTGCTCACCCAGTCTGAGAATTGAACTCACAACCTTTCGATTGCAAGGCCAATGTTCTAACCACTAAGCCATGTGCCTCCATATATATATATACATATATATATATATGTATATATATATATATATGTATGTATGTCCCACCCTTGCAAGCAGGGAAAAGCAGACATAAAATGATGATGATGTATATATGTATATATATATATATATATTTTTTTTTTATAGTTGAGACAGTAAACAAGAAAACAACATGGAGGCGAAGAGACAGTACAAAATGTTAATATTAATTTCACGCTTGAGAGTGGGGGTATATATCTAATGAACATAATTTAACAAAGGTTCTTATATAAAATTATGATGGAGAGTTTTAGATAAATATAAACACTTTAACCCTTTCATTACCATATTTCTAATGAAAGACAGTGTCTATGGTTTGGAACATAACTTAACAAAGGTTCTTACATAAAATCATGATGGAAGGTTTTAGATAAATATGAACACTTTAATCCTTTCATTACCATATTTCTAATGGAACATAACTTAACAAAGGTTCTTACATAAAATCATGGTGGAGGGTTTTAGATAAATATAAATGCTTTAATCCTTTCATTACCATATTTCTAATGGTTAGAGACTGTCTATGGTGTTTGGAACATAACTTAACAAATTTTCTTACATAAAATTATGGTGGAGGGTTTTAGATAAACTGTTTTGTATCTTAGAAGTGGGCGTGGTGTGATATTAAAAAGGATTAATTGAAAGAAAGGGTTAGGGTTAATGTTAGGGTTGGGGTGATGGTGGTGGTGGAGGTTGTTAGGGTGGAGATGGTGGTGGTGGTAGTGTTAGTTGAGGTGGTGGTTGAAAGTGGAGGTGGTGGTGGTAGTTGTTAGGGTGGAGATGGTGGTGGTGGTAGTGTTAGTTGAGGTGGTGGTTGAAAGTGGAGGTGGTGGTGGTGGTGGTGGTGGTTGGAGTTGAAGTAGTGGTAGTGTTAGTTGGATGGTGGTTGAAGTGGTGGTGATTGGTTGTTGAGGTGGAAGTGATGGTGGTGGGAGTAATGTGGTTGAGGTGGTGGTAGTTGTGGTTATGGTTGTGATGGTGGTGGTGGTTATGGTGGTGACTGAGGTGGTTGTGGTGGTGGTGGCTGGTGGTTGAGGTGATGGTTGGGGTGGTGGTAGTTGTGGTTAAGGTGGTGGTGGCTGGTGGTTGAGGTGGTTGTGGTTGTGGTAATGGTTGTGGTGGTGATGGCTGGTGGTTGAGGTGGTGGTTGGGGTGGTGGTAGTTGTGGTTAAGGTGTTGGTTGTGTTTAAGGTGTTGGTGGTGGTTGGGGTTGGTATTTGTTGTTGTTATTAATTTTATCAAATTCAGTCAAATTTCATTTTATTGTCAATTTTTCACAGATATTTATTTTTTCTTTATTTTCCTTATTTCTCTTATTTTCCAGTTTCTACTTTTATTGCCTGCCACATCCGACTCTATTTTCTGACCTACGATGACCCCCGTTTCTTTCAAATAAACAGACAAACAATAAAGATAAACAAAACAGACAAAAACACTGGCATAAACCTACCAAAAAAATCATTTATAAACATGAAAAGCTATGTCATTTACAGGTAGGTAAATTTTAAAATTTAAAAAAAAGTTACTTCTTAAAATTTTTTAGATTTTGAAATAGAAAAAAAAATTCTTAAAAATTTTGAGATTATGAAATTAAAAAAAAAAATTCTTAAAAATTAAAAAAAATTGAAATTAAAAAACAACACTTAAAAATTTTGATATTAAAAAAAAAGGTAATTCTTTCTTGCTTGAAAAAAACAATATTTTTTTATATAATTTGCCGTTAATTTATCTAATCTTGTTAATTTTTGTTCGTTAATTTAATTTTTTTTGATTTTTATATTTCTTGTTATTTTTTTTATTCATTATAGAAAATATTTCTTTCGTTTGTTGCATGTGTATATCAGATAAAATTTGATTATATGTATATATGTGTGTATATATGTGTGTATACATATTTATAAATATAAACATATATATATACACACATATTTATAAATACAAACATATATATAAACACATATATACATATATATATATATATATATATATATATATTTCCTTTTTCATTAATCTATAATATCATCATGTGTATATTGATTTTACTGTTTCCTCCTCCCTCTCCTCCTATTCTCACCCCTCATCCAATATGGCCGCTGTTTTATTTTATTCGCATGAATAATTTTTCAACACGAATTTGATGTTTAGATTCTTTATAATTTGTTAGTCTTTGGGAGTTTTTTGCAAGGGCTTTTGTTACCTTATTTATAATTTTTCTTCTTTGACACCGCCATTAAAATTCAAAACTCCTTCGTTGAAATTTTATTTTATTTTTTAAAAAATAAAATAAAATTTCAAAAGAAAAATTTTTTTAAAAAAGAAATTTAAAAGAAAAAAATCAGTTATGTTTAAAATATTTAAAAATATTTAAAATATTTTAATATTTTAATATTCCTTTCATAGAAATTTTAAAGAGTGAAAAATAAATTTGCTGACAATGTCTGAAGGAAATTTGGACTTATGGTTGTTGGATGTTTCAGTGAAATGTTTTATACATACATATATACATATATATATACACAGTTATACTATATATATATATATGCATCAACATACATATATAAACACACACATACATATATGTGTGTTTATATACATGAATACACTCACACATATGTGTGTATATATATATATATATATATATATATGTATCTTTGTTATTTATTTATTATATATGTATGTGTATATGTATATATATATATACACACACACGCATACACACACACACACATATATAAGACGATGTTTGAATAATTTAGTAGTGTTTGCTAGCTTCAGTTCTGTTACCTGCTGGAATAGATTCAACAACACTTAAAATTTGCTGAACACATCTCATGATTGCAAGATTTATTTGATAAAAACCAATGAATGCCTTGTTTAAAGAATAATTTAAAAGCTATTTCTATATTTTGAGTTATTTGAAATTTAATTATATTTTTCTTATCTACTGATATGGTGTTCAAAATTAATTAACGCCTGTAGAAAATTAAATTTTAATTATCTTCAACTATACTTCACTAGCTCAGGTAGAAGTGAATTGTCTAGGGTTTTAAATCTGGTGGCTAACAGACTGCTGAGCGCCAGAGGTGTGTTTTATTGCTTTGTTAAGGTGACTCTGGCTAACAGACTTCTGAGGACCTGAGGTGTGTTTTATTGCTTCGTTAAGGTGACTCTGGCTAACAGACTTCTGAGGACCTGAGGTGTGTTTTATTGCTTCGTTAAGGTGACTCTGGCTAACAGACTTCTGAGGACCTGAGGTGTGTTTTATTGCTTCGTTAAGGTGACTCTGGCTAACAGACTTCTGAGGACCTGAGGTGTGTTTTATTGCTTCGTTAAGGTGACTCTGGCTAACAGACTTCTGAGGACCTGAGGTGTGTTTTATTGCTTCGTTAAGGTGACTCTGGCTAACAGACTTCTGAGGACCTGAGGTGTGTTTTATTGCTTCGTTAAGGTGACTCTGGCTAACAGACTTCTGAGGACCTGAGGTGTGTTTTATTGCTTCGTTAAGGTGACTCTGGCTAACAGACTTCTGAGGACCTGAGGTGTGTTTTATTGCTTCGTTAAGGTGACTCTGACTAACAGACTTCTGAGGACCTGAGGTGTGTTTTATTGCTTCGTTAAGGTGACCCTGGCTAACAGACTTCTGAGGACCTGAGGTGTGTTTTATTGCTTCGTTAAGGTGACCCTGGCTAACAGATTGCTGAGAGCCAGAGGTGTCTTATTGCTTTGTGAAGGCGCATAGCGAAGTGGTTAGAACATTGGGCTTGTAATCAAAAGGTTGTGAGTTCGATTCTCAGACCGGGTGATGTGTTGTGTCCTTGAGCAAGACACTTTATTTTTCATGTTGCTTCAGTTTGCTCAGCTGTAGAAATGAGTTGCGATCCTGCCAAATCAATGGGTGGCAGTAGTTCCAGCTGCACGCATCAAAAGACTGGTGTAGTGGTTCTCAGAACAATGTGGCTTTGCAGATGATCAATGCAGGTTGACAATGGAAAGGTGCTCCCACTCGAGTTAGAAGAGAACTATTGACCTTCAGGAGAAGCAGCGACCCCTGATTGTATTCAGCAACTGAAACAAATATGAAGTACACCAACTCCAATGCTCCTTGGGGTGGCCCTGGTTCTTCTTATTTACGAGT
>OZ024763.1:178392-188392 GCA_964016885.1 Eledone cirrhosa
GGGGCATCTGAGATGACAAAGTATTGGAATAAATAATGGTGGTGGTGGTGGTGAAAGTAAGGATAATGATGGTAATAGTAGTGGTGATGGTTGTGGTTATTGTGGTGATGACGGTGGTGGTGATGTAGAAGGCTGTGGTGGTGATGGTGGTAGTGGTGGGGATGGTGATGGTGGTTGTGGTTATGGTGATGATAGTGATGATAGTGATGATGATGATGATGATGATGATGAAGATCTAATGAAGAAGAAAAAGGAGATAAGATGAATTAGAAGAAGGTGAAGAATATGGTAATAGAGGAGGGGGAGGGGTGTGGGGAGAGAGGATGAGGAAGGGGAGGGCAATAGGAGGAATATGGTAATAGGGGAGGGTGTGGGGAGGGAGGATGAGGAAGGGGAGGGGGAAGAGATGGAATATAAAGAACTGATGTCTGTCTCAATAGCAATTGGTGATTGATTAACAGGGCATTGTATGGTGGAGAGAGGGGGAGAGAGAGTGATAGAGAGGAGGGAGAGTGGGAGAGAGGAGGGAGAGTGGGAAAGAGACAGTCTAACAGAGTGAGTGAGAGAAACAGGAGAGAGAGAGAGAGACTAATAGAGAGAGGAGTGATAGAGAGGAGAGAGACTAATAGAGAAAGAGGGTCAGATATAGAGATTGCGATAAAAAGAGAGTGATAGAAAGAATGTGAGAGTGAGTGAGAGAGAGAGAGAGTGAATGAGTGAGGGAAAGAGAGAGAGTGAGTGATAGAGAGAGTGAGTAAGAGAGAGAGAGAGAGACTAAAAATAGAGAGGGTTTGTGAGAGACAGAGTAAGAGTGTGAGAGAGAAAGAGGGTAAAGATAGAGAGGGTGTGTGAAAGAGAGAGTAAGAGAGTGTGAGAGAGAGAGAAGGTAAAGATAGAGAGAGTGTGTGAGAGAGAGAGTAAGAGAGTGTGAGAGAGAGAGAGAGTAAGGGGAGTGTGAGAGAGAGAGTAAGAGAGTGTGAGAGAGAGAGTAAGAGAGTGTGTGAGAGAGAGAGAGAGTAAGAGAGTGTGTGAGAGAGAGAGAGTAAGAGAGTGAGAGAGGGAGAGTAAGAGAGTGTGTGAGAGAGAGAAAGAGAGTGAGAGAGAGAGAGTAAGAGAGAGTGAGTGAGAGAGAGAGAGTAAGAGAGTGTGTGAGAGAGAGAGAGTAAGAGAGTGTGTGAGAGAGAGAGAGAGTAAGAGAGTGTGAGAGAGAGAGAGAGTAAGAGAGTGTGAGAGAGAGAGTAAGAGAGTGTGTGAGAGAGAGAGAGTAAGAGAGTGTGAGAGAGAGAGAGTAAGAGAGTGTGTGAGAGAGAGAGAGAGAGAGAGAGAGAGAATGTCTTGATGGCAGCCATATTTCAGTTTTGATAACAATAAAAAGATTAAAAACAATTTTTTATTTTTTGGTCTAAATGTTTAAATTTCTCTATTTTTACCCCTGCCATTGCTACCACAACCACCACTATCCTCACCACCACCACCACCACCAGTACACCATCCTCACCACCACCACCACCACTACATCAACATTAAAACTGAACAAGATAAATGAAACAAGCTCAGAAGGACAACAACACCACCACCACCACCACCACTACAGAACCACATCAGTAACACCACCAACCACACTCAGCCACACCACCACCACCACCACCACCAACCACATTAGTAACACCACAATCACACCACCACCACCATTACCAACCACATCAGTAACACCACTACCACCAACACCACCACTACCACCACACCAACAACACCACACCAACAACACCACACCAACAACACCATCACCACTACCACTACCAATTAATTTAATTTTTATTATTTTTATTTTATTTTTATTTTATTTCTATTATTTATTTCATATTTATATTTATGTTATTTATTTAATATATTTAATCATTTTGAAAAAAAAAACAAAAACAATGTAATTTTCTGCGGAATATTCTTGGTAAAGAATTGCAGAAGAGAAGTCAGTTTGGTTTTACCATTGAATAAATATATCATTGACAGAGAAAGTGGGTAATGGTATGTCTAGTTTTGAAATGATATTTCTTTAAATTTCATAGTCTATGATTTTCATATAATGTCTTCGATTTTATCAAGAATTTGGAGGTATTTAATAATTAATATAACTAAGTTTCTAATTATTTAACTCTTTAGCATCTACATAACTCTATATATACTATTGTATTTTCACAGTAAAGGCTTTACCTCACATAATATCTCACATAACATTTACATTACTCTATATATACTATTGTATTTTCACAGTAAAGGCTTTACCTCACATACTATTTACATTACTCTATATATACTATTCTATTTTCACAGTAAAGGCTTTACCTCACATACTATTTACATTACTCTATATATACTCTTATATATTCACAGTAAAGGCTTTACCTCACATACTATTTACATTACTCTATATATACTATTGTATTTTTCCCAGTAAAGGCTTTACCTCACATAATATCTCACATAACATTTATATTACTCTATATATACTATTGTATTTTCACAGTAAAGGCTTTACCTCACATAATATCTCACATAACATTTATATTACTCTATATATACTCATATTTCACAGTAAAGGCTTTACCTCACATAATATCTCACATAATATTTACATTACTCTATATATACTATTGTATTTTCACAGTAAAGGCTTTACCTCACATAATATCTCACATAACATTTACATTACTCTATATATACTATTGTATTTTCACAGTAAAGGCTTTACCTTCACATAATATCTCACATATTTACATTACTCTATATATACTATTGTATTTTCACAGTAAATGCTTTACCTCACATAATATCTCACATAACATTTATATTACTCTATATATACTCATATTTTCACAGTAAAGGCTTTACCTCACATAATATCTCACATAACATTTACATTACTCTATATATACTATTGTATTTTTCACAGTAAAGGCTTTACTTCACATAATATCTCACATATTTACATTACTCTATATATACTATTGTATTTTCACAGTAAAGGCTTTACCTCACATAATATCTCACATAACATTTACATTACTCTATATATACTATTGTATTTTCACAGTAAAGGCTTTACCTCACATAATATCTCATATAACATTTACATTACTCTATATATACTATTGTATTTTCATAGTAAAGGCTTTACCTCACATAATATCAAATTTATGAGATTTTCAAATTATTTATTTTGAGAACAATACCATAACATCAGTATGAGTGGCCAGTTATGGCTGGTTTGAACAGAAAGAGGTGAGAAAATTCATGTATGTGTACTGGTGTGTAGATGTGTTAATATATTCATATATATATATGTGTGTGTGTACTGGTGTGTAGATGTGTTAATATATTTCATATATATGTGTGTGTGTGTGTACTCGTGTGTAGATGTGTTAATATATTCAAATATATATGTGTGTGTGTGTGTGTATTGGTGTGTAGATATTTTAATGTGTGTGTCAATGTATTCATGTATGTGTGTGTGTACTGGTGTGTCCATGTATCCGTATGTGTGTCTGTGAGTCAATGTATTCATATATGTATGTGTATTAGTGTGTAGATGTATCAATGTATGTATGTGTTAGTGTGTTGATGTGTCAATGTATGTATGTATGTGTATTAGTGTGTGTATGTGTATTAGTGTGTAGATGTGTCAATGTATGTATGTGTGTGTGTGTTGATGTATCAATATATGTATGTGTGTGTATTAGTTTGTAGATATATCAATATATATGTATGTGTGTGTATTAGTGTGTAGATGTATCAATATATGTATGTGTGTGTATGTATGTGTATTAGTCTGTAGATATATCAATATATATATATGTGTGTGTATTAGTGTGTAGATGTATCTATATATATATATATGAATGTGTATGTATTAGTGTGTAGATATATCAATATATATATATATATGTGTGTGTATTAGTGTGTAGATATATCAATATATATATGAATGTGTATGTATTAGTGTGTAGATGTATCAATATATATATATATATATGTGTGTGTATTAGTGTGTAGATATATCAATATATATATGAATGTGTATGTATTAGTGTGTAGATGTATCAATATATATATATATATACGTGTGTGTATTAGTGTGTAGATATATCAATATATATATGTATGAATGTGTATGTATTAGTGTGTAGATATATCAATATATATATATATATATATTGATGATATATCAATATATATATATATATATATTTCGATGATAGCCATTGAATGGCTATGACCTCATCAGGCAGTTAGTCAGTTCTTAGATATGCCAGCTCTGAGTTTATAGTGTTGATGTCCCAAGGCTCTGATACCATCAACACTATAAACTCAGAGCTGGCATATCTAAGAACTGACTAACTGCCTGATGAGGTCATAGCCCATTCAATGGCTATCATCGAAATATATATAGCAGTAAATAAAGGATTATGAGTTCATGCAATTGACTTATGTTCGTCACTATATGTTTGTATATATGTATGTGTATATATATATAATATATATATATATATATATATATGTATGTTTGTGTATGTATATATATCTGTATATATATATGTATATATATATATATGTATATATATATGTATATCATCATCATCATCATCACCGTTTTACGTCCGTTCTTCCACGCTAGCATGGGTTAGACGGGTTGTCCTGTTGTGGGCAGTGTCTGGTCGGCTGACCATGCCTTGCTCATACAGGAACTGATCTGGCTTGATTTCTACAGCTGGATGCCCTTCCTAACACCAACCTCATTTACAGTGAGTGCTGGGTGCTTTTTCGTGGCGCCTACACGTCCACTTTACAGTGTGGGCTGGGTGCTTTTTTTGCCGTGGCACCTCCACGGCCACCTTGCGGTGGGGGGGGTGGGCGGGGGGGGGGGGGGGGGGGGGGGGGGCATATTGTTTATATGCTTCAGCATGTACCCATGGGAGGTCGGGTACCCTGTATTACTGCGTGACGCCAGAAGTCACGGTCGTGTGTCATTGACTTGAGAGGTGTAGTTGGGTAAGGTCGGCTTTTATCACCTCATCCCAAGTCATCTTGGGTCTCCCCACTCCGCGGTTTCCATCAACTTCTAGTGCTCTGCACCTTTTTATGCAGCTGTCATCCTTCATACGCATCACATGTCCATACCAGCGTAACCGCCTCTCCTGCACGCAGCATTTGATTCCTCTTATGCTCAGTCTCTCTCTCAATTCCTTTATATATATATGTATATATATATAATGAGTTGTAATAAAATGAAAACGAAATTTCATTTCTCACTCTTAGTACGGCACCTGTGTACCTGTATGTATATATGTATATATGTATATATATGCATGTTATTTTACGTCTGTATACATATATGTATGTACGGTATACATACATACTTACATTTATATATATATATATGTATATATATATGTATATATATATATGTATATATATATATATATAGATGTATATATGTATATATATATATATATATTATTATATATAATTGTATGTATATATATGTATATATGTATGGTATATATACATATGTATATATGGATATAAGTATGTATATATATGTATAGATATAAGTATATATATATATATGTGTATAGATATAAGGTATATAGATATAAATATATAGATATAGGTATATATATATATATATATATATATCTGTATGTATGTATATATATGTATCTATGTATATATCTGTATATATGTATATATATATATATATATATATATATATATATATATATATATAAATAAATATACACGGGTGTGTATGATTGTATATTGTCTGATTTACTCGTTCTATTTACAATCCTTTAAAATTATAATGGTATTAGAATGAAATAGTATGGTAGAATATTAAATGCTAAGTGTTAATTGAACAAGTACTTTCATGCTTTCGCAATCTTCAGGTTCATATTCTGTGGTGATAGTCAAGTTTGCAATTTTCAGTATATATGCATATATATATATATATATATATATATATATATATATATATATATATATATGTATGTATGTATATATCTGTATGTATGTATGTATATATATACATATGTATGTAGGTATGCATATATATATGTATGTATGTATTTATATATATGTATGTATGTATGTATATATGTACATATTAGAATAATATGTACATACATGTATATATGTACATTTCTATGTTTAGATATTATTCTAATAGAAATTAGAATAATATCTAAACATAGAAATGACCCAGCAGATAGGCAAATCAGAGAGGCCAATGAAATAGAAATTAGAAGACCAAGGCTAAACAGAAAAAATGAATGGAATAACAACAACACCCAAACAAACAACACTGACCTAAGAGAAGTATAAATAAATAAATAAATACATACACAAGCACAATAACAACAAACACATATAAACACACACTAGTAAACTAAGATAGAATACAATAACCAATACACAGTCACCCAAACACGAACACACATCAAACACTATACACACACGCAAATGCATGCACAGAGAAGACAAAATAAATAAATAAATAAACAGACTAAATAAAGATGGCGTAGGCATACAATACAACAGGAGGAAACATAATAGCAACCACTGATGATGTTGCAGATGTGCAACGAAAGAACTTTGTTAGACTATATGTATTTTTTACCATTGGTCAGTCAATGGTAACATTGAGGACTGAATAAATTAAATTAACCGATATAAAAGACACAGAAGCGAAAACCAACCAAACAGTGAGTGTGTTCTGTTATTAATTCTGGCAATAATATTACACAAATATGGCCCTCCCCAAGTATAACAATATATATATATATATGTATATATATATGTATATACATAGATATATATGTATAAATCTATGTATTACCAGCAGTGTTGTGTATGAGATAGGCTACAAGATATGGCAGAGATATAACACATGTGTATTTGTTATAGCATGTAAGTTTGTATATTGACACCAAACAGAACAGATAAGACTAGAGGGGGGGGGGGGGAGAAGTAAGCCAGGGTGAAGGGTTAGGAAAGTGTGAGGGGTGAGGGGGGGAGGGAGGGAAGATGGAGAGAGGGATAGTGAGGTATATATATATATATATATATTAATTCAAAATATTAACAAAAATAGACCTTCTTGTAATCAAGTATCTTTTATTATACATATTTCAGAGGTACTGAGCTAACTTCAACAGTACGTCCTCATCAGATAAAATAATATGATATATATATATATATATATATATACAGAGAGAGTGAGTGAGAGAGAGAGGAAGATAGTGATATATATAGATATATATATATATATATATATAAATATATATATATATATATATATATAGAGAGAGAGAGAGAGAAGTAAGCCAACCAATCAGATAAGGAGAGAGAAGGAGGATGAGAATAAGATGGCGAATGAATGAAATAGTGAGAAGGGGGGGGGGAGGGAGATAGGTAGGTCTGTAAGAGTAAGTAATCCAACTGACCAGATATGGTGGTGGGTGGAGGGGGAGACAGGAAAGTGAGGGTAGCGGAGTGAGAGAGAGAAGATAATAAGTAAACCAGCCTGCCAGACAGACTCTTGTGTCTGTATATCATCACTTCACACTTACATAGGATCTGACTTCATCATACAACAACAATAACAGTAACAACAACAGCAGCAGAATTAACAACAACAACAGCAGCAGCAGAATTAACAACAACAATAACAGTAACAACAACAGTAACAACAACAACAGCAGCAGTAATTGTTTCTACTTTTGGCACACGGCAAAGTTAACCTCGACGGGATTTGAACTGAGCCCGTAAAGGGACGCAACTCTAATGCACCTACGTACGTTAGTATGTATATATATACATATATACATACACACATATATATATGGTGGCTGCCAACTCGTTTTCGAGTACGGCCACTACTTTATATCCATGTAGGAGAACCCTACCGATGCGCTGAATGAGTGTGACTTTTTAGTCCAGCCAGCGACTTGAAAACTCTGGTACAAACACTACACTTGTGACAATTATTGACACATAGTGCTGGGCCCATGGTACCATGTGACGACAGGTGCAGAGAGATCTCCAGATATAAAGCTATGGCCTGTGCCGTGAAGCTTTTATAGTGAGCAAAGGCACTGCACAAAGCCAGTCCCACTCTCTTAACCAAGGTGATATTTACCAAAAAGAAGAACAAGTCAACATCATTGGATACCATCAGGGTTGCAGGTGTTATATCAGAGTTTTCCGTCTCCTAGAATTCTGCCTTGACAAAGCCTAAGGGGTCATCTCTCCCGGTGATTTTGGATGGCCATTGACTCTTAAGAGCTCCTTTGCCCTTTGACAGGTTTTGTTTTTAGTCCTGCAGGATGTCCAAAGTCACCCTCCTCACCAAGAAACCTTGGTGGGGTTGCCAGTTTAGTCGCCAACGACCCGACCATGAGACAGGTTGTACTGGGATACATATTACCAGTAGCACCAACTGGTGACCTGACATATATATATATACACACACACACACATGTGCACATGCATAGAGACATGTACTCAAAGATACATTTACACACACACACATGCATATATACACACACATATATTATGAGGCAAGCAATTATGTGACTTAATAGGTGACTATGAGTGTAGATTTACAGGTTCACTGGTGACAGATGGGGAGCTGCAGGCAAGACAACAGTAATAATATATATACACACTGGTGTTGTATATATACATGTAATATTTTAGATATATATAAACATACATATATATCTATCTATCTAAGGCGGGTAAAATTCCCGAGATCCATGGACGAATTCTCTCCAGCGGTCTCTGTCCCTCATTATCGCTGCCATATCCTGCATCTCCAACAGACCAGTGTCTGTCCTTAGGGCATCAACATATGTTAACCTTGGTCTTCCTCTTCTAGTGTGTCCATGTAGGGGGCTCCCAAAGGAGCACTGAGTGCAATGGTGGATGGGTGCTACACGAGAATGCTGAGGATGGCTCTGAACATTAATCAGTATACACTGAGGATGAAAAACTCAGAGCTGTATGGGAGCATCCCAAAAGTCAGCTCAAAAGTGACACAGAGGAGACTGAGGTTGGCTGGACATGCTCACCGACATATATATATATATATATATATATATATATATATATATATACTGGCATTGTATATATACATGTAATGTTTTATATACATACATACATATAATGTATGTATATATACATATATATATATGTGTGTGTGTGTATATATATATATATATACATGTGTGTGTTTATATATATGTATATAATATTGTGTGTATGTGTGTGGGTATGAGTGTGTGTGTATGTATATATATATGTATATATATATATATATATATATATATATATACATATATATATACATACACACACACTCATACCCACACACATACACACCGTTTATCTTTCACCGAAAGTGATTTTTCATTGCATCTCTTCTTTCCATGATATCCGGATTACATTGAGTTCTTCATACGGATTGGACACTACCGTAAACTCTTGGTAGATTTATCTACATATATATATATATATATATATATATATATATATATATATATAACCCATATCTCTCTCTCTCTCTCTCCGATCTCCCTCTCTCACACACACACACACACACCCAGCTCTCTCTCTCACCCCCCCCCCCATTTCTCTCTCTCTCTCTCTCACCCCCATCATCTCTCTCTCACACGCACCCCCATTTCTCTCTCTCTCTCTCACCCCCTCATCTCTCTCTCACACTCACCATCTCTCTCTCACACGCACCCCCATCTCTCTCTCACCACACCCTCATATCTCTCTCACCGCCCCCATTTCTCTCTCTCACCCCCTTCTCTCTCTCTCACCCCCCTTTTCTCTCTCTCTCTCTCTCTCTCCCCCCATCTCTCTCTCCCCCCATCTCTCTCTCTCACTCCCACGCCCCATCTCTCTCTCTCACTCCCACGCCCCATCTCTCTCT
>OZ024763.1:193392-198392 GCA_964016885.1 Eledone cirrhosa
GGACACTAAGCGGTAATGATGATGATGATGATATATTTGTGTGTGTATGTGTCATCGTTTCATCATCATCATTTCATTTTACGTCCGCTTTTTCCCTGCTTGCAAGGGTGGGACGGGAACTGGTTCTGGCTTGATTTCTATAGCTGGATGCCCTTCCTAACACCAACCTCATTTACAGTGAGTGCTGGGAGCTTTTATTTGCCGTGGCACCTACAAGACCACTTTGCAGTGGAATGATAGGGACCCCAGTCCCTATCATCTCATTTCTACAGCTGAGTAAACTGGAGCAATGTGAAATAAAGTGTCTTGCTCAAGGAAACAACACATCACTCGGTCTGAGAATTGAACTCACAACCTTTTGATTGCAAGACCAATGCTCTAACCACTCAGCCATGTGCCATATATATATATATGTTTATTTGCCACAAGGGCGCACAAGAAATGGGACAATTCAAAGACATATGGCGGGGATTTTACATACAATCGTGTAAAAAAGTTTCAAAATCCCCAATAGGGGGGAGGCGTTACAAATGGGTTGTTTTATACCCCGTAGATAGAACTACCCTCAACTCCAGGGGCATGTTTTGCAAGTGCTCCTTTCTTCCTTTCGCTCTCTTCCTCTACCTACAGGCTTATATACAAACAAGGCCCAATCACTCATACAGTCAGGAGTCTCGTTTGCCTTAAAAATGTGAGGGGGCACAAACCAACATTTGTTGATTCTTAAAGGAACATAAATTATTTATGGTGCCTCTCCTGGACCCTATCACATAAAGAAAATTTTACACTAATTAAATTTTATATATTCAAATGAAGTTCAGATATAAAAAAAATAAGCTTAAAAAGAATTTATTATATCAAATAAACCAAAAATAAAATATAGATGTTTGAAAAAGTGTGGGGGGAGGGACTTGTCCCCTGGTAAACCCCGCCCTCTCCTGAAACAAGGTCCTTGCATACAGTTATTGGTAATACACCATAAGTATTGAACTGATTACATTTAGATCAATATTTAACTTGCTACCATGGAGCTGAGAAGGAACAGCTGGTGACCATATAGCTTAATTTATGTACACTCAGTTAATTTGCATATAATAGAATAAATAGAATATATATATATATATAATAGAATAAATATGGTTTTATAAATATAGTTTCCATTTATTAATATCATTGATATATATATATATATATATATATATATATATCAATGATATTAATAAATGGAAACTATATTTTTAAAACCATATTTATTCTATTATATATATTTCAAGGGTACCAAAACTTTGTTACGTTCTCATCAGATAAAATACAAAGTTTGTTTTATAAATATTGACATACCCAGGAATGAGATCTTAACGGTTCAGGTTCTGTTTGGTTAAGGTCTCATTCCTGGGTATGTCAATATTTATAAAACAAATTTTGTATTTTGTCTGATGAGAACGTACCAAAGTTTTGGTACCCTTGAAATATATATAATAGAATAAATATGGTTTTATAAATATAGTTTCCATTTAGTAATATCATTGATATTATACTCCAAAAAACTTGTTGAGTGCTTCGAATCTGTTATAAATATATTTGTTGAATTACCAACAAATTAAATATGTCTTTGCTTATATATATGTGAAGGCATGTGGCTGAGTGGTTAGAGAACTGGATTCGCAATCGTGAGGTCGTGAGTTCGATTCCTGGACCAGGCGATGCGTTATGTCCTTGAGCAAGACACTTTATTTCACGTTGCTCCTTCTACCTGGAGTTGTGACCGATAGATAGCATTAGCAATTGGAAAGACCAACGGAAACATTGTTTCCTCGGTCCGATTTGATGAAAGTCGATCGTTAGGAATATAATATATATATATATATATATACATATATATACATACAATATATTAATAACTGGAAACTATATTTATAAAACCATATTTATTTTATTATATACATATTTCAAGGGCAACCAAGGCAAATTATGGTGCGCTTTCATCAGATAAAATACAGATTTGTTTTATAAATAAATATTGACATACCCGGAAAAAAAGACAACTTTAACGGTTGGAGTTTCCTGGATATATATATATATAAAGAGAGAGAGAGAGATAAATACAATATATATCCATCTACATATATATATATATATGTATATATATATATATATATATATATATATATATACAGAGAGAGAGAGAGAGAGGTGGTGGTTAAATAAAAGAGAAGTAAAATATGTTGGAAAGAAGAGGAGGGAGAGGTGGGGTGGGGGATGCTGAAGAGGATGATATGGAAATGATAGGATAATGATATCGGGATGTCAGCATTGAGATCAATATTCAATCAGTTATGTATTTGAAGATTGGAATAAGTGAAATTGTTTTTAATGGCTGAATTGTCAGACAGTAAATATATATTTGTGAGATGGTGGAGTGGTGGGGGAGGTGGGAGGGGGTGGGGAGGGAGAGGTTGAGTGGAGAAAAATAAAGAGAGAGAGAAGGGGAGAGAAAGGGAGAGGTTGAGTGGAGAAAAATAAAGAGAGAGAGAAGGAGAGAGAAAGGGAGAGGTTGAGTGGAGAAAAATAGAGAGAGAAGGAGAGAGAAAGGGAGAGGTTGAGTGGAGAAAAATAAAGAGAGAGAGAAGGGGAGAGAAAGGGAGAGGTTGAGTGGAGAAAAATAAAGAGAGAGAGAAGGGGAGAGAAAGGGAGAGGTTGAGTGGAGAAAAATAAAGAGAGAGAGAAGGGGAGAGAAAGGGAGAGAGGGGGAGAAAGAAAGAGAATAAGGAAAGGTTGGAAAGGGTGAGAAGAGAGACAGAAAAAGAGAGAGATAAAAAAGATAGAGAGATAAAGAGAGGGAGAAAAGATAGAGAGAGAAGGAAAAGAGAGAGAGAAAAGGAAAAGAAAGAGGGAGAAAGAGGGAGAGAGAGATATTGGAGAGTGTGAATAGAGAGAGAGGGAGAGAGAGAAAGAAAGAAAGAGAGGTGTTGGAGAGTGTGAGAAGAAAGTTGGGAGGTGGAGGAAGAGCAACTCTCTAGCCTGAAAGAGGGAAGGGGGGGGGGAGATAGAGAGGGAGAGATAGAGAGAGTAAAAGTCATAGCTAGATAGAGAGATAGATAGTGAGTAATAGCTAGAGAGAGAGAGATAGAGAAAGAGTAATAGCTAGATAGAGAGAGAATAATAGCTAGAGAGAGAGAGAGAGTAATAGCTAGAGAGGGAGAGATAGCTAGAGAGAGAGTAATAGCTAGCGAGGGAGAGATAGAGAAAGAGAGAGAGTAATAGCTAGAGAGAGAGAGATAGAGAGAGTAATAGCTAGAGAGAGAGAGAGAGAGAGAGAGAGAGAGAGAGAGAGAGAAATAGCTAGAGAGGGAGGAGGAAGAGCAACTCTCTGGTCTGAAGCAGGACAGGGAGAGATAGAGAGAGAGAGAGAGAGTACTAACTAGATAGAGAGAGTAATAGCTAGAGAGAGTAATAGCTAGAGAGAGAGAGAGAGAGAGTAATAGCTAGAGAGGAAGGAGGAAGAGCAACTCTCTGGTCTGAAGCAGGACAGGGAGATATAGATAGAGAGAGAGAGAGCACTAACTAGATAGAGAGAGTAATAGCTAGAGAGAGAGAGAGAGAGAGAGAGAGAGTAATAGCTAGAGAGGGAGGAGGAAGAGCAACAATCTGGTCTGAAGCAGGACAGGGAGATATAGATAGAGAGAGAGAGAGCACTAACTAGATAGAGAGAGTAATAGCTAGAGAGAGAGAGAGAGAGAGAGAGAGAGAGAGAGAGAGAGAGAGAGAGAGAGAGTAATAGCTAGAGAGGGAGGAGGAAGAGCAACTCTCTGGTCTGAAGCAGGACAGGGAGAGATAGAGAGGGAGAAATTATTGTGAAAGTTGATTATGATATATTGCTGACCTCTGGTCCAATACTCTGACAAGGGTCAATGATATAGTTGTTAGATTATATAGGGAGTGGTGGGGGTGAGAGAGAGGGATGGGTTAATAATTTACTAGTAAATCATCTATCTGGACATTGGTCAAGTGCTCCAAGACTTTCTAACTTTCTTCTGCTGTGTCCATCTTAGCAGTTCTTGTCAGCATTGCTAGTTCTTTATTTAACCCTTCCATTACCATATTTCTAACCCAGAGGTTGTCCGATGGTTGGAGATAAATTTAACCCTTACATTACCATATTTCTAACCCAGAGGTTGTCCGATGGTTGGAGATAAATTTAACCCTTACATTACCATATTTCTAACCGTGAGGTTATCTGATGGGAGGAAATAAATTTAACCCTTACATTAATATATTTCTAACACGGGGTTGTCCAATGGTTGGAAAGAAATTTAACCCTTACATTACCATATTTCTAACCCAGAGGTTATCTGATGGTTGGAAAGAAATGTAACCCTTACATTACCATATTTCTAGTGCCACTATCTCTATTCCACAACACAGAGTCTCTCTCTTTGAACAAAATGTCAGCTGTATGTCACCTGTGTGCAATGTGTGATGTTGCATGGTTGTGAGACATGGGCAGTGAACCCAGAGGTTATCTAGGTTATCTGATGGTTGGAGAGAAATTTAACCCTTACATTACCATATTTCTAACCCAGAGGTTGTCCGATGGTTGGAGATAAATTTAACCCTTCTATTAACATATTTCTAACCCAGAGGTTGTCCGATGGTTGGAGATAAATTTAACCCTTACATTACCATATTTCTAACCCAGAGGTTGTCCGATGGTTGGAGATAAATTTAACCCTTACATTACCATATTTCTAACCGTGAGGTTATCTGATGGGAGGAAATAAATTTAACCCTTACATTAATATATTTCTAACACGGGGTTGTCCAATGGTTGGAAAGAAATTTAACCCTTACATTACCATATTTCTAACCCAGAGGTTATCTGATGGTTGGAAAGAAATGTAACCCTTACATTACCATATTTCTAGTGCCACTATCTCTATTCCACAACACAGAGTCTCTCTCTTTGAACAAAATGTCAGCTGTATGTCACCTGTGTGCAA
>OZ024763.1:203392-223392 GCA_964016885.1 Eledone cirrhosa
TAATATGTCACACAATATGGAGAATTGAATGGATCAATGAATAAAAGGAGGCATGTGTATGTAGCCATATATATATATCATCATCATCATCATCGTTTAACGTCCATGTTCCACGCTTGCATGGGTTTGGACGGGAGTTTTCCCACTTGAGGCAAGAGTGATTGTCTTGCTCGCATAGGACTGTCTGGCGGGTTTTCTACAGCTGGATGCCTTTCCTAACACCAACCACATTTACAGTGTGGGACTGGGAGGTTTTTACCCTGTTACCTACACGGCCACATTACAGCGTGGACTGTGCTTTTTTGTCATGACACCTACACAATCTCATTTGTATCGGCCTGGATGTTGTGGTACCAACATAACTTTACATTGAAAGGGGCGGTGTGGATGGGGTGGGGTTGTGTGACGGGGGTGAATTTTGTTAGAGATGCCTACTGACTGTAGTAGGTTTTACTTTGTATTTAGGCAAGGCGGGTCTTCTCTATTACTGAGTACCGCCAAAGATCTCGGTCCAGTGACATTGTCTTGGAGAGGTGTAAGTGTGTGAGGTCGGAATTTATCAGGTCGTCCCAGGTTTTTCTGGGTCTGCCTACTCCGTGGCTACCGTCTATCTTTATTGCCCTGCACTTTTTTATACAGTTGTCATCTTTCATGCGCATCACGTGACCATACCAACATAACTTTATATATATATATATATAGTATATAGTATATATAGTATAAAGAAAACGAAAAATCAGTGATGCATCTGGACTCAATTTATTGCGTGTTACAATTACAATACAATACAAGAGAGGTATATATATATATATATATATATATATATATATATATATATATATATAAAGAATTAGTATATCTACCAACATATATATACAGATGCATACCTATGCCAGCAAATATATAGGTTTTGTCTTAGTAACTTTGTGGTTCAATGCATGGGGAGATGCAGAACAATAATATGAGAGACGTAAAATAAGAAAATTAACTTACTTATTAAAATTTCACTCCAACTAATTAGTTTCTGAAAGGGAATAAACATAGTTTCCAAAGAAACGTATGAAATTTTAGTAAGTAAGTTAATTTTTATAATTTTCTTATTTTACGTCTCTCATATATATATATATATATATATATATATATATATATATATATACAAGATTTCATTTTTCCAGTCTCCTTCTCAATGAGGAAGATGAAAAAAAACTTACCTCAACACCTAATTTTTAATTTTTAATTCTTATTAATTCTCTTTAATTGTAATACTCAACATTTGATAAGGCGAATTTTAATAATACATCGATACCAGTAATACTTTATACACTTTATAAAACTTTTTATATTTTATATACTTTATAAAATTCTTTTTTAAAACAATTGTTCCTCTCATTTTTTCAATAATGTCACTTTGACAAATCAAAGAAAAAAAAAAGAAAGAAAAACAGATCCTTAAATATATTTTCTGTGCTATTTCCAATCTCACCTTTCCTCCCCCCCCCCCCCTCTCTCTCTCTCCTTATCTCTCTCCTTCACTCTCTCTTTCTCTCCCTCCTTCACTCTCTCTTTCTCTCCCTCCTTCACTCTCTCTTTCTCTCCCTCTCTCTCTCTCTATGTATATATATATACATATATATATACATATATATATATATATATATATATATATATATATATATATATATACACATATATATACATATATATATATATATATATATATATATATATATATATATATATATATATATATATATATATACTCTAAATTATGTCCATAGAATCATTTGATAAGATATATACACCATCTCCTCTCCCAATTACCATAATCAACCACACAAAAAACCAATTAAACCAGTCTATAAGATTAAAAGGCACCTATAAAGAAATAATAGATAATTTATTAAAATAACAGATTAGCGTTCTTATATATTTGATATATATTTATCCTTATTGAGCCCTCTTTGGATTTTAGTCTTTACATTTATCATTATTACTATCTATATATATATATACACACACACACACACTCACATGCACACACACACACACACACACACACACACACACTCACATGCACACAGCCACACTCAAACATACACACACCTCCATAGACTACAGTTTATATATCAACCACACCCTCTGCCCACCCACAGCTTTTGTGACTCACTTTATCCTCCTCCTCTCCTCTCTCTTCCTCCTCCTCCTCCCCCTCACTCTTTCTCCCCTTCCCCTCCCTCTTCCTCATCCTCCCCCTCCCCATACGTCACTGTATAAATAAAAGGAACTAGAAGATAAGCCACCCTCTCTCTCTCTCCCCCACCCAATCTCCCCCTCTCTCTCTCCACCTATCCTCCCCCTCTCTCTCCACCCACCCTCCCCCATCTCTCTCCACCAAGCCCCTCTCTCCCTCCCCATCCTCCCCTTCTCTCTCTACCTACCCTCTCTCCACAACTTAAAAGGTGTTTGCAGGAGGAGGTGAAGCCTCTTCCACACTCACCCTCAAAAAGATGGGGACAGGGTGTTAGGTCAATGTCTTCCCACACCCCACCACGCCACCACCACCCCACTGCCCTACCATCACCACCACCACCACCACACCACCCCACCGCCCTACCACACCCCCTCTCTGTGTGTTTTATTCCCTAATTACAGTTAATTCTCTTGAAATTACCAGCAGATGGTAACTTCCGGAAACATTGCTCCAGTTATGTGACTGTGAGGGTGGGGGGAGTATCTGTGGGTGGAGGTGGAGGGAGTCCGGGGGTGGGAGGAGTGTCGGTGGGTGGTGGTGGGGGAGTGATTGTGGGGGTGGGGGTATAGTAACTGGGGGAGTGTCTGTGGGTGGAGGTGGGGGAGTCTGTGGGTAGTGGTTGTGGGGGGAGTGTCTGTGTGTGCGTGCGTGTTGTGTGTATGTGTCGTGTGTGTGTGTGTGTGTGTGTGTGTGCAGTGTCTGTATATGTGTGTGTGTATGTATATGTGTGCATTATCTGTGTGTGTGTGTGTGTGCAGTATCTGTATGTGTGTGTGTATAGGCAACATCTGTATGTCTATGTGTATGTCTACCTGCAGTGTCTATATATGTATGTCTACCTGCAGTGTCTATATATGTATGTCTATGTGTATGTCTATATGTATGTCTCTATGTATGTCTATGTGTATGTCTATGTGCAGTGTCTATATATGTATGTCTACCTGCAGTGTCTGTATGTGTATGTCTATGTGCAGTGTCTGTATCTGTATGTCTTTCTGTGTTTCAAGAATTTCATGAATTTTACTAAAATGATACGTCCGCTTTTCCCTGCTTGCAAGGGTGGGACGGGAACTGATTCTGGCTTGATTTCTACAGCTGGATGCCCTTCCTAACACCAACCTCATTTACAGTGAGTGCTGGGTGCTTTTTTGCCGTGGCACCTCCACGACCACTTTGCAGTGGAATGATAGGGACCCCAGTCCCTATCATCTCATTTCTACAGCTGAGTAAACTGGAGCAATGTGAAATAAAGTATCTTGCTGAAGGATACAACACATCACCCGGTCTGAGAATTGAACTCACAACCTTTCGATTGCAAAGCCAATGCTCTAACCACTAAGCCATGTGCCTCCACCATATATATATATATGGGCTCCACTGGACACAATATGGAGGAGAGGAAAATAGTTAAATACCAGGGCCTGACTAACTGCCTCTCCTTTGTACAGGACTCAGTAGAGACCTCTGGTGTCCTTGGTCCCTGCACTATTGTGAAGTCGGAAAGTCAGCGGCCCTCTTGAAGAGGTAGCTCTGTGAGGTGGGGGTGGCTGGTTGCAGGTGTAGTCATAGCGATGGGGTTAGCAACAAACACTGGTCAATGTAGTCATGGCAACAAACACTGGTCAGTGAAATATGAAAGTGAAATTGATAACTAAGTGATGCATACATAAACGATATCTGATGACAAGATGTGTGTGTGTGTGGGGGGGGGGGTATATATATATATATATGTAATTGTTTCTACTTTAGGCACAAGGCCAGCAATTACCCAGTACATTACTGGTACTTTATTTTATCGACCCCGTAAGGATGAAAGGCAAAGTTAACCTTGGCGGGATTTGAACTCAGAATGGAAAGGGCCGTAACTCTTTGCAATAATACAAGGACGATTTGTTAAGCCTTCATTATGTTTATTGATTGGTGACATGTGTTTCACCGCTGATCAGCTCAAGGTTCGATCTGTATCGATCTGGCCTGACTCTTGAATCAACAGCTCGTCGGACCTTCTGTGGTAGTAATGACAAAATGAACACACACACACTCACACAAACACACACACACTCACACACTCACACACTCCCTCTCACACACACACTCACACACTCTCTCTCACACACTCACACACAAACACACTCACACACTCTCTCTCACACACACTCACACACTCACACACACACTCACACACTCTCTCTCCCACACACACACACTCACACTCACACAAACACACACTCACACACTCTCTCTCACACAAACACGCACACACACACACACACAAACACACTCTCTCACACACACACTCACAAACACACTCTCTCTCACACACACACACACAAACACTCTCTCTCACACACACACTCACACATACACACTCTCTCACACACACGCACACACACTCACACACAAACGCGTGCGCGCGCGCGCAGAGTTCAGTAACCATGGAGATGGAATTAGCAACAAAATTAATCAGTGAAACAATAGCAATTAAATTAACAACAGGAATAGGTCAGTGGAAATAGAGTTGATAACAGATAAAGATGTGTGACATCTGCTGTGTGTCTGTGTGTGTGCGTGTGTGTGTGTCTCTGTATGTCTGTGTGTTTGTGTGAGTTTATATGTGTGTGTGTGTGTTTATGTGTGTGTGTTTGTCTGTGTGCATGTGTGTGTCTGTCTGTGTGTATGTGTATTATGTTTTCGTATGTCTGACTGTGTGTATGTGTGCGTATGTCTGTCTGTGTGTATATGTGTGTGTGTTGTCTGTCTATGTGTGTGTCTGTCTGTCTGTGTGTGTGTGTGTGTGTCTGTATGTGTGTGTCTGTCCGTGTGTGTTGTCTGTCTATGTGTCTGTCTGTGTATGTGTGTGTGTCTGTGTGTCTATGTGTGTGTGTCTGTATGTGTGTGTATGTGTGTGCCTGTCTGTGTGTCTATGTGCGTGTGTGTGTGTCTGTGTCTATGTGTGTGTGTGTGTCTGTGTGTATGTCTGTGTGTGTGTGTGTGTGTCTGTGTCTATGTGTGTATGTGTGTGTGTGTCTGTGTGTGTGTGTCTCTGTATGTCTGTGTTTGTGTGTTTGTGTGAGTTTATGTGTGTTTATGTGTGTGTGTTTGTCTGTGTGCGTGTGTGTGTCTGTCTGTGTGTGTGTGTATTATGTTTGCGTATGTCTGTCTGTGTGCATGTGTGCGTATGTCTGTCTGTGTGTATATGTGTGTGTGTTGTCTGTCTATGTGTGTGTCTGTCTGTGTGTGTGTGTGTGTGTGTGTATGTGTCTGTATGTGTGTGTCTGTCCGTCTGTGTGTCTATACGTGTGTGTTGTCTGTGTATGTGTCTGTCTGTGTGTGTGTGTGTCTATGTGTGTGTGTGTATGTGTGTGCCTGTCTGTGTGTCTATGTGCGTGTGTCTGTGTATGTGGGTGTGTGTGTGTGTCTGTGTGTGTGTGTGTGTGTGTGTGTCTGTGTGTGTGTGTGTGTGTGTGTGTGTGTGTGTGTCTGTGTGTGTATGTGTGTGTCTGTCTGTCTGTCTGTGTGTCTATATGTGTGTGTTGTCTGTCTGTGTGTGTATCTGTATGTGTGTATGTGTGTGTATCTGTCTGTGTGTATGTGTGTGTATGTGTATGTGTAGAGTTCAGTCACCATGACGAAATTAGCAACAGGACTTGTCAGTGAAATGTGAGTTAAGTTGATAAGACACACATCTGGTGACATCTGGTCTGTCTGGTGACATCTGTCTCTGTGTGTGTCTGTCTGTGTATGTGCCTGTATGTCTGTCTCTGTGTGTGTGTCTCTGTGTGTGTGTATGTCTGTGTGTGTATGTGCCTATATGTCTGTCTCTGTGTATGTCTGTATGTGTATGTGCCTATATGTCTGTCTCTGTGTATGTCTGTCTGTGTATGTGCCTGTATGTCTGTCTGTGTGTGTATGTCTGTGTATGTGCCTGTATGTCTGTCTGTGTGTGTATCTGTCTCTGTGTGTGTGTATGTCTGTGTATGTGCCTGTATGTCTGTCTCTGTGTGTGTCTGTCTGTGTATGTGCCTGTATGTCTGTGTGTGTGTGTGTATCTGTCTCTGTGTGTGTGTATGTCTGTCTGTATGTGTGTGTATGTCTGTCTGTGTGTGTGTATGTCTGTCTCTGTGTGTGTGTATGTCTGTGTATGTGTGTGTATGTGCCTGTATGTCTGTCTCTGTGTATGTCTGTGTGTGTATGTGCCTATATGTCTGTCTCTGTGTATGTCTGTGTGTGTATGTGCCTATATGTCTGTCTCTGTGTATGTCTGTGTGTGTATGTGCCTATATGTCTGTCTCTGTGTATGTCTGTCTGTGTATGTGCCTGTATGTCTGTGTGTGTGTGTATCTGTCTCTGTGTGTGTGTATGTCTGTGTATGTCTGTGTATGTGTGTGTATGTGCCTGTATGTCTGTCTCTGTGTGTGTCTGTCTGTGTATGTGCCTGTATGTCTGTCTGTGTGTATATCTGTCTCTGTGTGTGTGTATGTCTGTCTCTGTGTGTGTGTATGTGTGTGTATGTGCCTGTATGTCTGTCTCTGTGTGTGTCTGTCTGTGTATGTGCCTGTATGTCTGTCTGTGTGTGTATCTGTCTCTGTGTGTGTGTATGTGTGTGTATGTGTGTGTATGTCTGTCTCTCTGTGTGTCTGTCTGTGTATGTGCCTGTATGTCTGTGTGTGTGTGTATCTGTCTATGTGTGTGTGTGTGTATGTGCCTGTATGTCTGTCTCTGTGTGTGTCTGTCTGTGTATGTGCCTGTATGTCTGTCTGTGTGTGTATCTGTCTCTGTGTGTGTGTATGTGTGTGTATGTGTGTGTATGTCTGTCTCTCTGTGTGTCTGTCTGTGTATGTGCCTGTATGTCTGTGTGTGTGTGTATCTGTCTGTGTGTGTGTGTGTGTATGTCTGTGTATGTGTGTGTATGTGCCTGTATATCTGTCTCTCTGTGTGTCTGTCTGTGTATGTGCCTGTATGTCTGTGTGTGTGTGTGTGTGTCTGTCTTTGTGTGTGTGTATGTCTGTCTGTGTATGTGCCTCTATGTCTGTCTGTGTATGTGCCTGTATGTCTGTGTGTGTGTATATCTGTCTGTGTGTGTGTGTGTATGTCTGTGTATGTGTGTGTGTATATCTGTCTGTGTGTGTGTGTGTATGTCTGTGTATGTGTGTGTTTGTCTGTGTATGTCTGTCTGTGTATGTATCTGTCTCTGTGTGTGTCTGTCTGTGTATGTGTGTGTATGTGCCTATATGTCTGTGTATGTATGTCTGTGTATGTATGTCTGTGTATGTGCCTGTATGTCTGTCTGTGTGTGTGTTTGTCTGTGTCTCTCTATCTATGTGTGTGTGTGTATATCTGTCTGTGTATGTGTATATGTCTATGTGTGTGTGTGTCTGTCTCTGTGTGTGTGTGTGTTTGTGTCTGTCTGTGTGTGTCCGTCTATGTGTGTGTGTGTCTGTGTGTCCGTCTATGTGTCTGTGTGTTCGTCTATGTGTGTCTGTGTATGTGTGTATGTGTCTGTCTGTGTGTCCGTCTGTGTGTCCATCTATGTGTGTGTGTGTGTGTGTGTGTGTCCAGTAACCATGGCAATAGAATCCTCACCCAAGCTGGTCAGTGAAATAAAGGAATGTTAATGAGTCGTTAATGAGATAAAAGACTGCAATATTGGCTGTAATTAATGGCAGATTTCTTGGACATAGTGTTAATGGTGGTGGTGGTGGTGGTATAGTGGTAGTGGTGGTGGTGGTGGGAGGGGTGTGTGGTGTGGTGGTGATGTGTGATGGGGATATAGTGGTAGTGGTAGTGGTGATGGCGGTGGTGGGGTATAGTGGTGTGGTGGTGTGAAGGAGGAGGGCAGAAAATTGTGTGTATATATATATATATATATATATATATATACAGGGTGTCCCCAAAAATTGTATATACACACTTTGAATAGAATGCTGTTGAAGTATGTATACATTTTTGGAACACCCTATCCGTGTGTGTATATATATATACATACATATATATATATATATATATATAATAAATGTAATCTGAGTTTTTCGAATATTAATAACTGTTTCTACTTTAGGCACAAGGCCAGCAATTGCCCAGTGCATTACTGGTACTTTATTTTATCGACCCCGTAAGGATGAAAGGCAAAGTCAACCTCGGCGGGATTTGAACTCAGATCGTAAAGGGACGTAACTATGCTGGAAAGCATGGCGTCCGACCCTCTACCGATACTGCCAAATATTAATAATAATATTCGATTTGTTTGCAATTATGCAAACAGCCTCATTTTTAAAGTCATGTCAGTAGAATGAACACTTCATTCTTGCCCTTGTGTTGGCATGTAAACAGAACTGCAGACACTAATGTTTCTGGGTATCACCCTTCATCAGTACAGCTCACTGTTCACCTGCCAAACTGTCAGAGCTAGTGAAAATATATATTTTCTAAAATATACACTGACTGATCGGCCTGATTTACATATTAGCAGACTGGCTGATCAGTCAGATCTGCATATTAGCGGCTCCACTGATCACCCTGATTTGCATATCAGCAGACTGGCCAGTCAGTTTCCTGTATACGAGCGATTAATGGGCGGCTTTGCCATATTTAAATTTAAAAAAAAAAAAAAATTATTGCTCTACATGGCTGAATACAATAAATGTAATCTAAGTTTTATATATATATATCATCATCATTTTACATCTGCTCTTCCCTGCTTGCAAGGGTGGGACGGGTCTTATTCAGCACAGCATCTCTCCACTTGTCACGGTCCTTCGTCATCTCCACCGTGAGCTTCAATGATCTGAGGTCTGTTCTCACCACCACCGCCCATGTTTTTCGTGGTCTACCTCTACCACGTCTTCCTTCAACTGGCATTTCCTGGCACTTCTTCACCCATCGGTCATCCTCCATGCGCATCACATGTCCATACCACCTCAGTCTCCTCTCCCGTACACTGCATTCTATCCCTCTCAGACACAGTTTCTCTCTCAACACATTTATGCTGGGTCGTTCACGCACATTGACACTGCACATCCAACGGAGCATGCTTGCCTCATTTCTCTCCAGCTGTCGCATATCCTCTGCGGTGGTTGGATGGTCGTGTGGGCTGGTGTGGTGTGGTAGGTGTGTGGTAATGTAGGTGATAGGGTGGGTGGTTGGTTGGATAGCTGGGTGGTTGGCTGGGTGGTTGGATGGTTGAGTGAGTGGTGGGGTGGAGTAGTATGGTAGGTGGGTAGTAATGTAGGTGACCGGGTGTAACTTGTAATCTACATTAATTCACCTATTTATATACATCTGTAGCAAACAATCAATCAATCGTTTATTGATACAGCTTTGATCTCCTCTTCCTCCTCTCCTCTCACCCCTTCCTGCCTTCTCTCCTCTCACTCTTTCCTGCCTTCCCTCCTCTCACTTCTTCCTTTCATCATCTCTGATATCTTTTTTTTATATTTCTTCTGTCTTTCAATCTTGTTTAATAATTGTTTCTACTTTTTGGCACAAGGCCAGCAAATAAATACTCAGTACATTACTGGTACTTTATTTTATCGTCCCTGTAAGCATGAAAGGCAAAGTTAACCTCGGCGGGATTTGAACTCAGATCGTAAAGGGATGTAACTATGCTGGAAAGCATGTCCGACCCTCTACCAATACTGCCAATCCACCACCCTAGTTGTTTCTACTTTAAGCACAAGGCCAGCAAATTACCCAGTACATTACTGGTACTTTATTTTATCGTCCCTGTAAGGATGAAAGGCAAAGTCAACCTCGGCGGGATTTGAACTCAGATCGTAAAGGGAAGTAACTATACCCAGTACATTACTGGTACTTTATTTTATCGTCCCTGTAAGGATGAAAGGCAAAGTCAACCTCGGCGGGATTTGAACTCAGATCGTAAAGGCACGTAACTATGCTGGAAAGCATGGCGTCCGACCCTCTACCGATACTGCCAATCCACAAGGTTAATAATGAAATATTTCAATTGCAACTAAATAACTGTGAAAAAAATTATGTAAATTATAAGAATTAAATAACCAGATTTATTTTAAATTAAAAAAATTTGCTCAAGTTAGTTAACTTTAAATATCAGCATTACCACATTACTACACTCTACTTCCAATATATATGTGTGTGTGTGTGTGTGTAATATAGAATTGTTTCAACGTTTGGCACAAGGCCAGCAATTACCCAGAGCATTACTGGTTCTTTATATTTATTATACATTATACTGTGTATAATATATAATAAATATATATATGTATATATAATAAATATGTATATAATATATATATATTATATATATATTATATATATAATAAATATAAATAATATATATATATATATTACACACACACACACATACATACACGTATATATATATACAGATATATATATATATATATATATATATAATATATATAATATATATTATATACATATATATATATAATATATAATATATATACATATATATAATATATATATATATATATATATAAATAATATATATATACACATATATATATACATACATATATATATATATATATATAAATAATATATATATACACACATATATATATACATGCATATATAAAGAACAACAAGCTAACAAACAACCAAATTAACGTGAAACAGTTCTAAATGTGTCATTTTAAACAAATTTACGGCATTGCCAGTGATTTTTATGAGCTAACAATGAAGGAAAAGCAAGAATTTATTTCTTCAAAGTTGATGTGTTTGTTGTTATAATTGTGACTCTGTTATTTTTCAATCAAAACTAATAAATCAAGTCTAGAATAAACACATTGGCGACAAGGAATTGGCCAGGAACCAATGGGGGAAAATTTACATTGCAAATTTTAACTTGCTTTCACGTATAAAATTGTTGAAATGAGTTATTTACTAAAATAATTATTTTTCATTTTTCCTTATTTTTCTAGTAACTTGACTTCAATTTTTGTTGTGATTCTGTTTCTATCTTTCTTTCTGTACTAAATTTTTTATGAATATTTTTCTCTGATTAGGGTGGAAGGTTGTCAAAATTGGTAGAGCATCGCTTGCATAGAATACTGTCGTGGTTTTTGTTATGGGTCTCTACATTCTGTGTTGAAATCCCGTCGACGTAAACATGCTTTGCAATATATAGTTACATCCCTTTACATTCTAAATTCATATCTTGTTAGGGTTATCTTTGCCTTTCATCCTTCTCCGAGGTTGATAAAAATAAAGTACCAGTTATATAATAGGGCTGGTTTAATCTTTTTTCTAGTAACTTGACTTCAATTTTTGTTGTGGTTCTGTTTCTATCTTTCTTTCTTTCTGTACTAAATATTTTATGAATATTTTTCTCTGATTAGGGTGGAAGGTTGTCAACATTGGTAGAGCATCGCTTGCATAGAATACTGTCGTGGTTTTTGTTATGGGTCCCTACATTCTCAGTTCAAATCCTGCGGAGATCAACTTCGCCTTTCATCGTTCCCAGGGTTGATAAAATAAATTACCAGTTATATAATAGGGTTGATTTAACCATTTAGCATTTAAACCAACTCTCACCTCTTTCTGTTCAAACCGGCTGTAACTGGCCACTCATACTGATGTTAAGGTATTGTTCTCAAAATAAATAATATCAAAATCTCATAGATTTGATATTATGTGAGATAAAGCCTTTACCGTGAAAATACAATAGTACACATATGCCAACAGTGTCTCCTCTCCTGCACACCACCTCGGATTCCTCTTGAACCCAGTCTCTCCCTCAGCTCATCCAAGCTCTGCCTTTCTCTCACATTTACATTACACATCTAACAAAGCATGGTTGCTTCATTTCTTTCCAGTCTACATATGTACGAACAGTCTTCTCTCCTGCACACCACGCCACTTTAGGTTCCTCTTAAACCCAGTTTCTCCCTCTGTTCATCCAGGCTCTGCCTTTCATCCAACAAAACATGGTTGCTTTATTTCTCTTCTGCCTACACTTATGCCAACGTAGTCTTCTCTCTTGTACATATGTCAGATCCCTTTTAAACCCAGTTTCTCCCTCAGTTCATCCAAGCTCTGCCTTTCATCCAACAAAACATGGTTGCTTCATTTCTCTCCAGTCTACACATGTCCTCTACAGTCACAGCCCATGTTTCATTACCATGCACCACGCCACTTCTGATTCCTCTTAACCCTTTAGCATTTAAACGAGCCATATAATTAGCCAGAATTCTCTCACCTCTTTCTGTTCAAACTGGCTGTAAACAGCCACTCATACTGATGTTAAGGTATTGCTCCCAAAATAAATATCAAAACCTCTTAGATTAGATATTATGAGAGATAATTATGTGAGGTAAAGCCTTTACTGTGAAAATATAGTAATATACATAGAGTAATGTAAATGCTAAAGGGTTAAACCCAGTTTCTCCCACAGTTCATCCAAGCCTCACATCCAACAAAGCATGGTTACTTCATTTCTCTCCAGTCTATACAAGTCCCCATGCAGTCACAGCCCACATTTCACTCCCATGCACCACACCACTTCTGATTCCTCTTAAACCCAGTTTCTCCTTCAGTTCATCCAAGCTCTGGTGGTGTTGTTTTGGTACCTGGCATCTCTCAAGTTACAACTTTGTTGTCTCTCCTTTGGCCTCACCATTCCTTTCCGCCACCAAACATCAGCCCCTCCCCTCCTGTCACCCTCAGTCAGACATTATTAACAAAGACAGTATTTGTCTGCAAATATTAACAGCTTGCCTCATGTTTCCAGCATATCATTTGGTAATCTTAAGGAATATGGCACTGAGATTTCCTTGATGATAAAAAGAGAAGATGGAAGTGTGGGGGTGTGGTGGGAGCGTGGAGGTGGTGGTGGTGATGTAGGATGAGGTGTTGGGTGGGGTGGAATGCTTTGGATTTAGATTCTTTAGTTTAAAACTCGGCCTTTTCTCATTCTGGCTCTCCCTCCTCCCTCTCCCTCCCCCTCTCACCCCCTCCCCTTCTATAGTTACATATTTAGCCTGCTCTCTCTTTCTCTTTCTCTTCTACTCATTACTGCTCTTTCTTTACCTGTCTATCTATCTATGTGTGATAGCTATGGCGAAAGAGGTTGTATGGTGGACGAGGTTGAAAGGGCTGAGGTCAGACACCTTTCTCTCCGGCCAACAACTGATTCTTTTTTTTCAAACACCACTTTGGAAGAAGAATCAGGATGGAGAGAGAGGTGCTGTACCCCAGCAAGTTTTATGAAAGGTGGGTGAATGTGGCGAGAATGGCCCGAGTGAATGGGCCTTCTCTCTATATCAGCCTGTAGGTTGAGGAAAAGGAGGAGGAGAGGAAAGAGGTACAAACTCTTTGTAGATGAGGGTTGCACATTTTACAAACTCTTCGGAGATGAGGGTTGCACATTTTTTCGGGGGTATGTGTTACCCATACGTAATGTCTCCCCCTATTGGGGAAAATCGATTAATTTTTAAATTGCATTTGTGATAGTATTTTACACATTTTTTATTGTATGTAAACTTCCCCCTTTGTATTTGTCCCCTTCTTTTGTGCCCCTGTGGCTAATAAAGAAACATATCTAGCTATCTATCTATCTGAATTTCTACATCCCTTATCTTCTCTTCTTTCTCCTTTCTCTTCTCCTCTCATCTCCTCTTCTCTCCTCTCACCTTTAGTTTCCTCTCTCTTTTACTCTCCTTTCTCTTTTCCTTTCTCTTTTCCTTTAGTTTCCTCTCTCTCTCTTCTTTTCTCTTCTTTCTCCTTTCTTTTCTTTTTCCCCTCTTTCTCCTTTCCTTTATTCTTTCCTTTCTCCTTTCTTTTCTTTTCCCCTCTTTTTCCTTTCCTCTCTTCTTTCTTTTCTTTCTCTTTTCCTTTCTCCTTTCTTTTCTTTTCCCCCTCTTTCTTCTTTCCTTTCTTTCTCTTTTCCTTTCTTTTCCCCTCTTTCTCCTTTCTTTTTCTTTCCTCTCTTTTTCATTTCTCCTCTTTCTCCTTTCCTCTCCTCTCTCCTCTTTCCCCATCCTCCTCACCACCTCCACTCCCCCCTCTCTTATATATATATATATATATATATATATACATTCCTTATCTACAAAATATTATCTGTTGTTTCTCCTTCATTTTATTTTCATATTTTGGGGAAGATGTGGTGGGGGTGCAGAGTTTTGTATGTTATTTTTCTTCCTCTTTTTCTTTTTCTCCCTCCTCTTCCTCACCCTCCTCCTCTAGTTCTTCTCCTTCCACCCCCACCTCTCCCACCTCAGTTAATTACACCTCACAGATATGATATATATTTGTCACATCCCATCCCCCCTCTAATATCTCATTACTTCCATGTGGTGTTAACAAAATATTTATATTGGTCACAACTGAACATCTTGTCACACTCTCTCTCTATCTCTCTCTATCTCTCTCTCTCATTCTATCTATCTCTATCTCATTCCATCTCTCTCTCTATCTCTCTCTATCTCTCTTTATCTCTCTTTATCTCTCTCTCTCTCTCTCTCTCTCTATATATATATATATATATATATATATATATATATATCCCTCTCTCATCTCTCTCTCATTCTATCTCTCTCTATCTCTCTCTCTTTATCTCTCTCTATCTCTCTTTACCTCTCTCTCTCTATATATATATATAGTAATAATAATCTGTTATTTTTATATCTCTCTCTCTCTCTCTCTCTCTCCTTCCTACCCTGACCCTCATCTCTCCCCAAATCTCTCTCACCTTCTTCTTGCCATAATACAAGCTTTTTCTCAGCTCCCCCATCTTCCCCACCAGATCTTTCCTAGTCTTCTTCTGTTGTCTTTTCTCCCCCCACCCCCCTATCAACACCCAGTTCCATAATAGATCACAGATGCTGTTTATATTTTGTAGAAATCTCTCTAAAATACAACCATTTATTAATATTATCATTATTATTGTTATTATTATTGGCAGAATCGGTAGAGCGTACGGAAATAGAGTTACTTCCCTTTACATTCTGAGTTGAAATCCCACCAAGGTTAACTTTGCCTTTCATCCTTACAGGGTTGATAAAATAAAGTAGCAGTAATGTACTGCGGTCAATTTAATCAACTTTCTCCTCTCCTTAAATTTACTGGCCTTGGGCCTATACTAGAAACAATTATTTTCAAATCCTGCCGAGGTTGACTTTGCCTTTCATCCTTACGGAGTCGATAAAATAAAGTACCAGTAATGCACTGGGTAATTGCTGGCCTTGTGCCAAAAGTAGAAACAATTATTATAGTTACACTGTAAATGTGGTGGGTGTTAGGGAGTGCATCCAGCTGTAGAAACTGAGCCAGAAACAGTTCTGTATGAGTAAGACACGGTCACCTGACCTAACTTGCCTCAAATGGGACAACCTGTCTAACCCATGCTATCATGGAGAATGGACGATGATGAAAAACGTTGCAACCGAAGGAAAACATGAAGACGATACTTTGGTTTGTGAAGACGTTCGCTGGCAATGAACGGAAAATAGCGAACATAATACGTCATCAATGTTTTTTATAATGTCGTAATGCAGACAGCCATGGCACCTCTACGACCACTCTGCAGTGGAATGATAGGGACCCCAGTCCCTATCATCTCATTTCTACAGCTGAGTAAACTGGAGCAATGTGAAATAAAGTGTCTTGCTCAAGGAAACAACACATCACCTGGTCTGAGAATTGAACTCACAACCTTTCGATTGTAAGGCCAATGCTCTAACTACTAAGCCATATATATATATATACTAGCAGAATGGCCCGGCGTTGCTCAGGATTTGCTCTAGGGTTCTTATATAATTGATATATATTTATCATTATCGAGCCTCGTGAAATAAATACGTTTGTTTATATTTTGTTATTGTGTATGCAAAAATATCTGTACACAAATATATAATTATATACATATATATATATATATATTAAAATAACAGATTAAAGTTTAAGCAAAAAATCGCTGCTTTCACCCTTAACGGGATCTTCTGAAACTAAAAAATCAATCTGTGAACGCAGAAGTAAATATTTCGAAAAACGCTACACACACTATATATATATATATACCTAGCTAAAGGTAAACCCCTCTACTTAGCTTTTGTCGACTTGGAGAAAGCCTTCGACAGAGTCCCCCGCTCCATTATCTGGTGGGCTCTTAGAAAACTAGGCGTTGACGAATGGCTTGTGAGGGCTATACAAGCCATGTATAAAGAAACAGTCAGCAAGGTTAGAATTAACAACGAATATAGTGAAGAGTTTAGCGTAAAAGTCGGCGTCCATCAGGGCTCTGTTCTCAGTCCACTACTATTTATTATTGCCCTTCAGGCCATAACAGAGGAGTTCAAGACAGGCTGCCCATGGGAACTCCTATACGCAGACGACCTGACACTCATAGCGGAATCAATGGCCGAGCTAGAGAAGAAATTCCAAACATGGAAGCACGGCCTAGAGTCAAAAGGACTTAAAATTAACCTGGCTAAGACCAAAGTACTAGTTTGTAGGAAAGAAAACAAGGCGGCGGTCCCTTCTGGGAAATGGTCGTGCTCGGTGTGTAGGAAAGGCGTAGGTAGAAACTCCATTTTATGTCCTAAATGCAAAGTATGGGTGCATAAAAGATGTAGTGGGATCACAGGTAGGCTAACTAAGAACATAGATTTTACATGTGGCCGGTGCTCTGGTGCAATAAGTAGCAGCAAGTGCCCACAAACTACTAGCTCTTTCAATTGCGCAGAGGGTTCTATAGAAATAGTGGACAGCTTCCGTTACCTGGGCGATAAAATCAGCAGTGGGGGAGGGTGCTCTGAAAGTACTGTAGCTAGAGTCAGAACTGGTTGGAAAAAGTTCAGAGAGCTTATACCACTATTAGCTGCTAAAGGGTTCTCACTAAAAATGAAAGGCAGGTTGTACGATGCCTGCATACGAACAGCAATGCTGCATGGCAGTGAGACCTGGGCATTGTGTGCAGAGGATATACGCAGACTAGAGAGGAACGAAGCTTGCATGCTCCGCTGGATGTGTAACAGTAATATACGTGAACGGCAAAGCATAAACGAACTAAGGAATAAATTAGAGATAAGAGGGATCAGATGTTGTTTACTCGAGAGAAGGCTACGTTGGTATGGACACGTGATGCGCATGAAAGTCGATAGCTGTATAACAAAGTGCAGGGCAATAAAGATAGACGGTAGTCACGGAATAGGCAGACCTAGAAAAACCTGGGACGAGCTGATAAACTCCGACATCACACACTTACACCTCTCCAAGACAATGTCACTGGACCGAGACCTTTGGCGGTACTCAGTAACAGAGAAGACCCGCCTTACCTAAATATATAGTAAAACCTACTCCAGCCAGTAGGCATCTCTAACAAATACACCCCGTCCCACCACCCCCACCCGATCCACACCACCCCGTTCTATGTAAAGTTATGTTGGTGCCGCGCCATCGAGGCCGAAACAAATGAGATCGTGTAGGTGTCACGACAAAAAAACACACAGTCCACGCTGTAATGTGGCCGTGTAGGCAACACGGTAAAAACCTCCCAGACCCACACTGTAAATGTGGTTGGTGTTAGGAAGGGCATCCAACTGTAGAAAACCTGCCAGACAGTCCTATGCGAGCAAGACAATCACTCTTGCCTCAAGTGGGACTACCCCCGTCCAAACCCATGCAAGCGTGGAACACGGACGTTAAACGCTGATGATGATGATGATGATGATATATATATATATATATATATACACACACACTATATATATACACACACACACAGCGTCATAATGTCATAATGCAGACAGCCAGACATACAGACAGATATTATAAGGGTGCGATGTTATATCTATGTATCTATCTAAAAAGAAAGAGTAAGAATTATAGAGAGAGATCGCTAAATCGCCTAATGCGGTCCCTAGGGCATTGACAATTTGAAATTTTATTTTTCTCAAAACACTCACAGGACCATAAGTATTACATGTGTAAAGTTTAAAAACAATCGGTTGGGTGGTTCTCGAGTTTTAGAGAGTCAGACAGACAGACATTCTGTTTTATATATATATATTATATATATGTTTTATATATATATATTATATATATATAATATATTTTATATATATATATTATATATATATATATCATCATCATCATCATCATCACCATCTTCGTTTAACGCCTATTTTCCACGCTAGCATTGGTAGGATGGGCAGTCTCTTTGTGAGGGATCCGGTTGGGGAACTGATTTGGTTTGATTTCTACATCTGGATGCCCTTCCTAACACCAACCACTGTAAATGAGGTTGGTGTTAGGAAGGGCATCCAGCTGTAGAAATCAAGCCAGAATCAGTTCTGTATGAGCCAGACATGGTCAGCTGACCACAACAGGACAACTCATCTAACCCATGCTAGCGTGGAAAAATGGACATTAAACGGTGTTGATGATGATGGTGATGGTGATGGTGATGATGATGATAATAATGGTGATTATGATAACGGCAATGAAGGTAATGATGATGATGGTGATGATGATGGTGATGGTGGTGATGGTGATGGTGGTGATGATGATAATAATGGTGATGATGATAACGGCAATGTTGGTAATGATGATGATGGTGATGGTGGTGATGGTAACAATGTTGATGATGATGATGATACTCAACAATGAAATTATTGTCAAAACATAAAAAATAAACTCATCTATTTTATTAAAATGTTTTATGTATGTAAATTATATCCCATTATTTGATAACACTAAACAATATCTGTGTGTGATTTGGACATTTCTAAGCAATTCTTGCCTGAAGAAATTAAAGATCAGAGCATTGTATATCTTATCTTTTCTCTTTATTTTTTGAGAACAAATTTGATAAACGCTAAGAACCCAGATAGCTGCTTTTGTTTATGAAATCCAATTTTCAGTAAATAAATTTGTCAAATTAAATATTTCTACTTGTTAAGAAAGGTTAGAAAACCAATTTTCAAAATCAAACACCTTTTTTTCTGTAAATTGTTTTCAAGGAATTTTCTTGTCGTTAACCCTTTCATTATTAAATTGCCTGAGAATCGCCCCTAGTTCTATATGTATTAAGAAAATGTTTGATTCAAAGTGTTTGTATTTATCTGAAGACTTTCCATCAAGATTTTATGGAAGAATCTTCATTAAGTTATGTTCCAAACACCAGGCAAATCCCTCAAATGTTCATGATTATTTTTAAATATCACAATTTAACACTTTCATTATTGAATCGTCCCTTGATCTATATATAATAGGAATCTATTTTAAAGTATTTCTGTCTACCTGAAGACTTTCCATCAACATTTTATTTAAGAACCTTTGTTATTCATCTGTGTTCAAATCAATATATTCTGTGTTCAAATCAATATATCCTGAGTGTAACTTTTTTATTATTCATCTGGTGTTTGGAACATAACTTAACAAAAATTCTTATGTAAAATTTTGATTGAAGGTTTTCAGATAAATATAAGCATAAAGTACCAGTAATGCACTTGGTAATTGCTGGCCTTGTGCCAAAAGTAGAAACAATTAATTAAAATGCAATGTATTTTATTAGAAATCTGGTCATGAAGGATTTACTTGGTGTTTGGAACATAACATAACAAAGGTTCATAGATAAAATGTTCATGGAAGGTCTTCAGATAAATACAAACACTTTAAAACAAACAGTTTCTTAATATATATAGAACTAGGGGTGATTTTCAGGTGATTTGATAATGAAAGGGTTAAATTGTGATATTTTAAAATAAGTATGAAAATTTGAGGAACATAACATAACATAAAGGTT
>OZ024763.1:233392-250892 GCA_964016885.1 Eledone cirrhosa
AGACAGTCCTATGCGAGCAAGACAACCACTCTTGCCTCAAGTGGGAAAACCCCCGTCCAAACCCATTCAAGCGTCGAACACGGACGCTAAACCTGATGATGATGATGATGATGATGATATATATATATATACAGGCACATATATACACATATACATATGCACACATATTTACTTACATGTATATATATATATATATATATATACACACATATATACCTACACACACACACATATATATATATAACTACACACACACACACACATATATAAACACTCACATATATACACTCACATATATACACATACATATATATACACACACGTATATCGACATACATATACACCCATACATATACACACACACACATACATATATATATACACATATTTCTACACAGCTGGATGCCCTTCCTAACACTAACCTCATTCACAGTGAGTGCTGGGTGCTTTTTTTCCGTGGCACCCCACGACCACTTTACAGTGTGGTCTGGGTGCTTTTTTTGCCGTGGCACCTCCACGACCACTTTGCAATGGAATGATAGGGACCCCAGTCCTATCATCTCATTTCTACAGCTGAGTAAACTGGAGCAATGTGAAATAAAGTGTCTTGCTCAAGGAAACAACACAATATATAACTATATATATATATAGTAATAATAATAAAATTGAAGACTAAAATCCAAAGAGGGCTCGATAAGGAAAATATATATCAAATATATAACAACCGCAGAGCAAATATTTATTAAAATAACAGATTAAAGTTTAAGCAAAGAATCGCTGCTTTCACCCTTAACAGGATCTTCTGAAGGGTGAAAGCAGCGATTCTTTGCTTAAACTTTAATCTGTTATTTTAATAAATATATATATATATATATATATATATAAAACTATCTATATACTATATATATATCAAAATGAAAATCCGAAGGCAAGGTAAAATTTCCAATCATTTTATTCACGACACATGTTTCAATAAGAGATAGATCGATCGTGAAGCCATGATCGATTATCACTGATCTCATCAGGTGAAAATGAATTGTCTTCAAATTCTTGATATTAGGGAGAAAATTAGCAATGTTCACACACAGAGTTTATTCCCTCATACTCTGTGAGTAAACATGGCTAATTTTCTCCCTCATATCAAGAATTTGAAGACAATTCATTTTCACCTGACGAGTTCAGTGATAATTGATCATGGCTTCACAATCAATCTATCTCTCATTGAAACCTGTGTCGTGATTAAAATGATTGGAAATTTTACCTTGCCTTCAGATTTTCATTTTGATACTAATACTCCGTTTTACATCATCTAGCTGTTCCCTTGAATAATAATAATAATAATAATAATGAAATTATTGTGTAAAGTGCTCAGGTGCACTACAACTCGTCAATATAGTACATAGAATAATACACAAATGTCAGGGAAGTACATGTTTGTATGTGTTAGCTGTAGTGTTGGCGGATCTCGGGAAGCATGGAGGCCTTAAAGGATGCAGTGTCTTGACAGCTAACAACTGATGCAGGTAGTTTGTTCCATGCTTCAGCAACTCTGAGCGTGAAAAAATGGAATTGGAGATATACAAAAGCGTGGAGAACTTAATATTGCTAACAAAAATTTATTGGACCGTTTTACACAACCAATAATACACCTTACTATATAACAACTATATACTAAATATATATATATATATAACTATCTATATACATATATAACTATCTATATACATATATAACTATCTATATACTCGTTTTTTCAAATATCATTTTGGAAGAAGAATCAGGATGAAGAGAGAGGTGCTGTACCCCAGCAAGTTTTATAAAAGGTGGGTAAATGTGGCAAAGATGGGCCGAGTGGTTGGGCCTTCTCTCTATATAAGCCTGTAGGTTGAGGAAAAAGAGGAAGATAGGAAGGGAGTACTCACTCTTGGTGCTCCTGGAGATGAGGGTTGTACATTTTTTCGGGGTGTGTACAACCCCTGTGTAACACCTCCCCCCCTATTGGGGATTTCAATTATTATTTGTTATTGTATTAATAGTTTTATTTTCATATACCTGTATGTAAACTCCCCATTTGTATTTGTCCCCTTCTTTTGTGCCCTTGTGGCTAATAAAGAAATTTATCTATATACTATATATATATATATATATATATATATATATATACACACACTATATACACACACTATATATATACACAATGTATTTATACTAGTTCCATTGTGGTTCACTGTTTTATGTCTATTGATTGAGATAATAATTGAATCTACAATAAATGGTTGCTAGTTCATCACCATCATCATCACCATCATCACCATCATCATTATAATCATCATCATCATCACTACCATCACCATCACCACCATCACCATCATCATCACCATCACCACCACCACCACACCACCATCTCCACCGCCACCACCACCATCATCATCACCACCACCATCAACACCACCACCACCATCACCATCATCAACACCACCACCACCATCACCACCACCATCATCATCACCACGATCATCACCACCATCACCACCACCACCATCATCATCATCAACACCAGCACCACCATGATCAACACTGCCACCACCACCATCATCATCAAGACCACTACCACCACCACTACCACCACCACCATCACTACCACCACCACCATCACCACCACCACCACCATCATTATTATATTATTTTTTTTTTTTGGCAGATTTCCTTTCTTCTTTGTCCTCAAGAAATTGCTCGTTGTAGCTAACGATACTTCAAGTAATTAATTAAATTTCCGAATTCATAACGAGCAATTATTGATGAATGAAAGAAATATATGGAATATCTCTGGAAAAAAAAGTTTTCTCCTCGAATTGATGTTTATTATCATTATCATTATTATTGTTCTTTGAGTCTCAGTCATTGATGTTAGTTAACTGGAAAGTTTGTTGAAATGAATATCAAGCCACTACCTGCAGCCTCAGATATTCAGGACGTATCAGAGGGTTCTTGCTGTTCCCAGCAAGCATGCCTTTTGAAGTGTTCCAAAAAGCGGGGGCTGGACTAATTTTCTTTAACCATCCCTGGAAACTCCTTGAGATAGTACCTAGTGCGCCTATGACAATCGGGACCACTTTAACTTCATGGCAGTTCTATCATTATCATTATTATTGTTCTTTGAGTCTCAGTCATTGATGTTAGTTAACTGGAAAGTTTGTTAAAATGAATATCAAGCCACTACCTGCAGCCTCAGATATTCAGGACGTATCGGAGGGTTTTTGCTGTTCCCAGCAAGCATGCCTTTTGAAGTGTTCCAAAAAGCGTGGAAACTCTTTGAGATAGTCCCCAGTGAGCCTATCACAATCGGGACGACCTTGACTTCATGGCAGTTCCAAATCCTTTTTACCTCCCACTTTAAGTCCTGGTATCGGTTAATTTTCTCCCTCTCCTTCTCTTGCACTCTCGTGTCGAATGGGCAGGCCACATCCACAATCAGGCACGATTATTATTATTATTATTATTATTATTATTATTATCTTTGTTATTAAAGGGCTGTGGATTGGCAGCATCGGTAGACACCATGCTTTGCAGCATAGAGTTATGGCCCTTGCCATTCTGAGTTCAAATCCTGCCGAGGTTAACTTTGCCTTTCATCCTTACGAGGTCAATAAAATAAAGTACCAGTAATACACTGGGGTCAATTTAATCGACTTTCTCCTCAGCTAGACTTCCTGAGATCCCACTACATCTCCTGTACACCCATAGTTTGCATTTTGGGCAGAGGATGGAATTTCTACCTATGCCTTTCCTGCATACTAAGCAAGGCCATTTCCCTGAGGAGACGGGTTCTGTATATATATATATATATATATATATATATATATATATATATATATATATATATAATATATAAGACCAAAAGATGGTTAAAAGAGTTCCATATATTTTATTATGCGCATTTCAAAAACAAATATCATCATGCATTAACATTTGCGTTTTCCTCAGATAAAATAGGGAGACATGATATGAAGGTTAAAACACACTTGTGAATAGTGCAGTTTTAAATCAACATATGCACTATTCACAAGTGTGTTTTAACCTTCATATCATGTCTCCCTATTTTATCTGACGAAAACGCAAATGTTATTGCATGATGATATTTGTTTTTGAAATGCGCATAATAAAATACATGGAACTCTTTTAACCATCTTTTGGTCTTATATATTATTATTTATACTCCAGTCCTACAAACTGTAGAGTGCTTCTTATCCGATATCTGCATTGCTTTATTGTACTACAATAAAACTCACCTCCTACAGATATATATATATATATATATATATATATATATATATATATATATATATAAAGCTTTAGGTCCCTGACAGCTGAACTCCGCCCATTTCGACAGCTAGATCCAAACTCGGGGTCCTGAATCTTTTCATATTACTCACTCTACTACTCCAAGTATTGAGTACTCTCGTGAGTTATGGTCTAGCTGTCTTTTACCACACCCTATATGAATCAGTTCCCGTCCCACCCTTGCAAGCAGGGAAAAGCGGACGTAAAATGATGACGATGATGATGATATATATATATATATATATATATATATATATATATATATATATATATATATATATATATAACGAAGGATGTGTGGTAAGGAACCTATATATATATGTGTGTGTGTACACGTTCTAATAGCTTCATTTGTTAATATATTTATATATATATAACACTTGTATTTAGCTATAAGCAATTACTACACAAATAAATGTAAGCTGATAGCGTAACTAATTAAACAATTTTCTCATAAGTCAACATACTAATTACTTCAGTAGCTAGCTAATGCCATAATGCCAGCCACAGATGTGGGCTGGGGTTGTTGGTTATGACGTAATGTTGACCACAGATATGGAGTTGTTGGTTGTGACGTAATGTTGACTACAGATATGGGTTGTTGGCTGTGACGTAATGTTGACCACAGATATGGGGTTGTTGGTTGTGACGTAATGTTGACCACAGATATTGGGTTGTTGGTTATGACGTAATGTTGACCACAGATATGGCGTTGTTGGCTGTGACGTAATGTTGACCACATATATGGGGTTGTTGGTTGTGACGTAATGTTGACTAGAGATATGGGGTTGTTGGCTGTGACGTAATGTTGACCACATATATGGGGTTGTTGGTTGTGACGTAATGTTGACTACAGATATGGGGTTGTTGGTTGTGACGTAATGTTGACTACAGATATGGAGTTGTTGGTTGTGACGTAATGTTGACTACAGATATGGAGTTGTTGGTTGTGACGTAATGTTGACCACATATATGGGTTGTTGGTTATGACGTAATGTTGACTACAAATATGGAGTTGTTGGTTGTGACGTAATGTTGACTACATATATGGGGTTGTTGGTTGTGACGTAATGTTGACTACAGATATGGAGTTGTTGGCTGTGACGTAATGTTGACCACATATATGGGGTTGTTGGTTGTGACGTAATGTTGACTAGAGATATGGGGTTGTTGGCTGTGACGTAATGTTGACCACATATATGGGGTTGTTGGTTGTGACGTAATGTTGACTAGAGATATGGGGTTGTAGGTTATGGCGTAGTGTTGACTACATATATGGGGTTGTTGGTTGTGACGTAATGTTGACTACATATATGGGGTTGTTGGTTGTGACGTAATGTTGACCACAGATATGGGGTTGTTGGTAGTGACATAATGTTGACTACAGATATGGGGTTGTTGGTTGTGATGTAATGTTGACTACAGATATGGAGTTGTTGGTTGTGACGTAATGTTGACTACATATATGGGGTTGTTGGTTATGACGTAATGTTGACTACAGATATGGAGTTGTTGGTTGTGACGTAATGTTGACTACAGATATGGAGTTGTTGGTTGTGACGTAATGTTGACTACAGATGTGGGGTTGTTGGTTGTGACGTAATGTTGACTACAGATATGGGGTTGTTGGTTGTGACGTAATGTTGACTACAGATATGGAGTTGTTGGTTGTGACGTAATGTTGACTACATATATGGGGTTGTTGGTTGTGACGTAATGTTGACCACATATATGGGGTTGTTGGTTGTGACGTAATGTTGACTACAGATATGGGGTTGTTGGCTGTGACGTAATGTTGACTACATATATGGGGTTGTTGGTTGTGACGTAATGTTGACTACAGATATGGGGTTGTTGGTTGTGACGTAATGTTGACTACAGATATGGGGTTATTGGTTGTGACGTAATGTTGACTACAGATATGGGTTGTTGGTTGTGATGTAATGTTGACTACAGATATGGGTTGTTGGTTGTGATGTAATGTTGACTACAGATATGGGGTTGTTGGTTGTGACGTAATGTTGACTACAGATATGGGGTTGTTGGTTGTGACGTAATGTTGACTACATATATGGAGTTGTTGGTTGTGACGTAATGTTGACTACATATATGGGGTTGTTGGTTGTGACGTAATGTTGACCACAGATATGGGGTTGTTGGTTGTGACGCAATGTTGACCACATATATGGGGTTGTTGGTTGTGACGTAATGTTGACTACAGATATAGGGTTGTTGGTTGTGACATAATGTTGACCACAGATATGGGGTTGTTGGTTGTGACGTAATGTTGACCACAGATATGGGGTTGTTGGTTGTGACGTAATGTTGACTACAGATATGGGGTTGTTGGTTGTGACGTAATATTGACTACAGATATGGGGTTGTTGGTTGTGACGTAATGTTGACTACAGATATGGGGTTGTTGGTTGTGACGTAATGTTGACTACAGATATGGGATTGTTGGCTGTGACGTAATGTTGACCACATATATGGGTTGTTGGTTGTGACGTAATGTTGACTACAGATATGGGTTGTTGGTTGTGACGTAATGTTGACTACAGATATGGGGTTGTTGGTTGTGACGTAATGTTGACTACAGACATGTGGTTGTTGGTTGTGACGTAATGTTGACTACAGATATGGGGTTGTTGGTTGTGACGTAATGTTGACTACAGATATGGTGTTGTTGGCTGTGACGTAATGTTGACTACATATATGGGGTTGTTGGTTGTGACGTAATGTTGACTACAGATATGGGGTTGTTGGTTGTGACGTAATGTTGACTCCATATATGGGGTTGTTGGCTGTGACATAATGTTGACTACAGATATGGGGTTGTTGGCTGTGACATAATGTTGACTACAGATATGGGATTGTTGGCTGTGACGTAATGTTGACTACAGATATGGGATTGTTGGCTGTGACGTAATGTTGACCACAGATATGGGGTTGTTGGTTGTGACGTAATGTTGACTACATATATGGGGTTGTTGGCTGTGACGTAATGTTGACTACATATATGGGTTGTTTGTTGTGACATAATGTTGACTAGAGATATGGGGTTGTTGGCTGTGACGTAATGTTGACTACAGATATGGGGTTGTTGGTTGTGACGTAATGTTGACTACATATATGGGGTTGTTGGTTGTGACGTAATGTTGATTACAGATATGGGTTGTTGGTTGTGACGTAATGTTGACTAGAGATATGGGGTTGTTGGCTGTGACGTAATGTTGACCACATATATGGGTTGTTGGTTATGACGTAATGTTGACTACAAATATGGAGTTGTTGGTTGTGACGTAATGTTGACTACATATATGGGGTTGTTGGTTGTGACGTAATGTTGACTACAGATATGGAGTTGTTGGCTGTGACGTAATGTTGACCACATATATGGGGTTGTTGGTTGTGACGTAATGTTGACTAGAGATATGGGGTTGTTGGCTGTGACGTAATGTTGACCACATATATGGGGTTGTTGGTTGTGACGTAATGTTGACTAGAGATATGGGGTTGTAGGTTATGGCGTAGTGTTGACTACATATATGGGGTTGTTGGTTGTGACGTAATGTTGACTACATATATGGGGTTGTTGGTTGTGACGTAATGTTGACCACAGATATGGGGTTGTTGGTAGTGACATAATGTTGACTACAGATATGGGGTTGTTGGTTGTGATGTAATGTTGACTACAGATATGGAGTTGTTGGTTGTGACGTAATGTTGACTACATATATGGGGTTGTTGGTTATGACGTAATGTTGACTACAGATATGGAGTTGTTGGTTGTGACGTAATGTTGACTACAGATATGGAGTTGTTGGTTGTGACGTAATGTTGACTACAGATGTGGGGTTGTTGGTTGTGACGTAATGTTGACTACAGATATGGGGTTGTTGGTTGTGACGTAATGTTGACTACAGATATGGAGTTGTTGGTTGTGACGTAATGTTGACTACATATATGGGGTTGTTGGTTGTGACGTAATGTTGACCACATATATGGGGTTGTTGGTTGTGACGTAATGTTGACTACAGATATGGGGTTGTTGGCTGTGACGTAATGTTGACTACATATATGGGGTTGTTGGTTGTGACGTAATGTTGACTACAGATATGGGGTTGTTGGTTGTGACGTAATGTTGACTACAGATATGGGTTGTTGGTTGTGATGTAATGTTGACTACAGATATGGGTTGTTGGTTGTGATGTAATGTTGACTACAGATATGGGGTTGTTGGTTGTGACGTAATGTTGACTACAGATATGGGGTTGTTGGTTGTGACGTAATGTTGACTACATATATGGAGTTGTTGGTTGTGACGTAATGTTGACTACATATATGGGGTTGTTGGTTGTGACGTAATGTTGACCACAGATATGGGGTTGTTGGTTGTGACGCAATGTTGACCACATATATGGGGTTGTTGGTTGTGACGTAATGTTGACTACAGATATAGGGTTGTTGGTTGTGACATAATGTTGACCACAGATATGGGGTTGTTGGTTGTGACGTAATGTTGACCACAGATATGGGGTTGTTGGTTGTGACGTAATGTTGACTACAGATATGGGGTTGTTGGTTGTGACGTAATATTGACTACAGATATGGGGTTGTTGGTTGTGACGTAATGTTGACTACAGATATGGGGTTGTTGGTTGTGACGTAATGTTGACTACAGATATGGGATTGTTGGCTGTGACGTAATGTTGACCACATATATGGGTTGTTGGTTGTGACGTAATGTTGACTACAGATATGGGTTGTTGGTTGTGACGTAATGTTGACTACAGATATGGGGTTGTTGGTTGTGACGTAATGTTGACTACAGACATGTGGTTGTTGGTTGTGACGTAATGTTGACTACATATATGGGGTTGTTGGTTGTGACGTAATGTTGACTACAGATATGGTGTTGTTGGCTGTGACGTAATGTTGACTACATATATGGGGTTGTTGGTTGTGACGTAATGTTGACTACAGATATGGGGTTGTTGGTTGTGACGTAATGTTGACTCCATATATGGGGTTGTTGGCTGTGACATAATGTTGACTACAGATATGGGGTTGTTGGCTGTGACATAATGTTGACTACAGATATGGGATTGTTGGCTGTGACGTAATGTTGACTACAGATATGGGATTGTTGGCTGTGACGTAATGTTGACCACAGATATGGGGTTGTTGGTTGTGACGTAATGTTGACTACATATATGGGGTTGTTGGCTGTGACGTAATGTTGACTACATATATGGGTTGTTTGTTGTGACATAATGTTGACTAGAGATATGGGGTTGTTGGCTGTGACGTAATGTTGACTACAGATATGGGGTTGTTGGTTGTGACGTAATGTTGACTACATATATGGGGTTGTTGGTTGTGACGTAATGTTGATTACAGATATGGGTTGTTGGTTGTGACGTAATGTTGACTAGAGATATGGGGTTGTTGGCTGTGACGTAATGTTGACTACAGATATGGGGTTGTTGGTTGTGACGTAATGTTGACTACATATATGGGGTTGTTGGTTGTGACGTAATGTTGATTACAGATATGGGTTGTTGGTTGTGACATAATGTTGACCACAGATATGGGGTTGTTGGTTGTGACATAATGTTGACCACAGTTATGGGGTTGTTGGTTGTGACGTAATGTTGACTACAGATATGGGGTTGTTGGTTGTGACGTAATGTTGACTACAGATATGGGGTTGTTGGTTGTGACGTAATGTTGACTACAGATATGGGGTTGTTGGTTGTGACGTAATGTTGACTACATATATGGGGTTGTTGGCTGTGACGTAATGTTGACTACATATATCGGTTGTTTGTTGTGACATAATGTTGACTAGAGATATGGGGTTGTTGGCTGTGACGTAATGTTGACTACAGATATGGGGTTGTTGGTTGTGACGTAATGTTGACTACATATATGGGGTTGTTGGTTGTGACGTAATGTTGATTACAGATATGGGTTGTTGGTTGTGACGTAATGTTGACCACAGATATGGGGTTGTTGGTTGTGACATAATGTTGACCACAGTTATGGGGTTGTTGGTTGTGACGTAATGTTGACTACAGATATGGGGTTGTTGGTTGTGACGTAATGTTGACTACAGATATGGGGTTGTTGGTTGTGACGTAATGTTGACTACAGATATGGGGTTGTTGGTTGTGACGTAATGTTGACTACAGATATGGGGTTGTTGGTTGTGACGTAATGTTGACTACAGATATGGGGTTGTTGGCTGTGACGTAATGTTGACTACATATATGGGGTTGTTGGTTGTGACATAATGTTGACCACAGTTATGGGGTTGTTGGTTGTGACATAATGTTGACCACAGATATGGGGTTGTTGGTTGTGACGCAATGTTTACCACAGTTATGGGGTTGTTGGCTGTGACGTAATGTTGACTACAGATATGGGGTTGTTGGCTGTGACGTAATGTTGACCATAGATATGGGGTTGTTGGTTGTGACGTAATGTTGACTACAGATATGGGGTTGTTGGTTGTGACGTAATGTTGACTACATATATGGGGTTGTTGGCTGTGACGTAATGTTGACCACAGATATGGGGTTGTTGGTTGTGACGTAATGTTGACTACAGATATGGGATTGTTGGTTGTGACGTAATGTTGACTACATATATGGGGTTGTTGGTTGTGACGTAATATTGACTATAGATATGGGGTTGTTGGCTGTGACGTAATGTTGACTACATATATGGGGTTGTTGGTTGTGACATAATGTTGACCACAAATATGGGGTTGTTGGTTGTGACGTAATGTTGACTACAGATGTGGGGTTGTTGGCTGTGACGTAATGTTGACCAGAGTTATTGGGTTATTGGTTGTGACGTAATGTTGACCACAGATATGGGGTTATTGGTTGTGACATAATGTCGACCACAGTTATGGGGTTGTTGGTTGGGACGTAATGTTGACCACAAATATGGGGTTGTTGGTTGTGACGTAATGTTGACTACAGATGTGGGGTTGTTGGCTGTGACGTAATGTTGACCAGAGTTATTGGGTTATTGGTTGTGACGTAATGTTGACCACAGATATGGGGTTATTGGTTGTGACATAATGTCGACCACAGTTATGGGGTTGTTGGTTGTGACGTAATGTTGACCACAGATATGGGTTATTGGTTGTGACATAATGTCGACCACAGTTATGGGGTTGTTGGTTGGGACGTAATGTTGACCACAGATAAGGTCTGAGGCTGTTGGTTCTACCATAATACTGACCACAGATGTGGTCTGGGGCTGTTCTACCATAATACTGGCCACAGATGTGGTCTGGGGCTGTAGGTTGTATATTAAGGTAAACTACACTGATATATCATAGTATATTATAGAAAATATCACAAGATTATTTGATCTATTGTCTTGATAAATTATGTAAGGTGTTGTGAGTTAGACGGGGGTAGGTTTGGTTGTGGGGTTAAGACTCTAACTTTGTAACTATGGTGTACAGGCAGTGCAGGATTTAGGACAATCGAGGGTCTGTGATAGTTAGGTTATGAGGTCCTAAACATTTGACAAATTCATTGTAAAACAATTTTTGGGGTAGGCAGATAGGTCCTTCAATAAGTGATATTGCTGGTGATGTTGATGGTGATGGTGATGGTGATGGCGGTGATGATGGTGGTGGTGGTGATGATGATGGTGGTGGTGGTGGTGGTGATGATGATGGTGGTGGTGGTGATGATGATGATGATGGTGGTGGTGGTGATGGTAGTGGTGATGATGATGATGGTGGTGATGGTGATGGTGGTGGTGATGATGATGATGGTCCTGATGATAATAATGGTGATGATGATGATCATCATCATCATCATCACCATCACACGTCCATTTTCCCCCCACGAGCATGGGTTAGACAAGTTGTCCTGTTGTGAATAATGCCAGGTCAGGTGACCATGTCTTGCTCATGCAGAACTGATGTTGTGATGGTTATGATAATGATGATGGTGGTGGTGGTGGTGGTGGTGGTGTTAATGGTGGGGGTGGGGGACAAAGGGACAGCTACCAACTCCCCCTACCAACTATCCACCCCCTACCAACAATCCCCACCCCCACATCTCTTGACCCCTTCACAACTCTCTAGTAGTGAAATAATTAACTTCCCTTCATTAAGGGATAAGACAAAGGTAAATATTCAATTAATCTCTACTTCTCTCTCTCTCTCTCTCTATCTATCTGTCTCTCTTTCTCTCTTTCTCTCTCTCTCTTTTTCTCTGTCTCTCACTTTCTCTCACTCTCTATCTCTATTTATATATCTTTCACCTTCTCTCACTCTCTCTCTCTTTCTGTCTGTCTTTCACTTTCTGTCTCTCCCTCTCTCTCCCCTCTCTGTCTCTCCTCCCTCTCTACCCCCTCTCTCTCCCTCTCCTTTTCACCTTCTCTCTCTCTCTCTCTCTCTCTGACCTCAACTCTACCACCACCACCACCACCACCACCACTACCACCACCACCACCAACCACTACCACCACCACCACCACAACTACCACCACCACCTCACCACCACCACCATCACCACACCACCACACCACCACCACACCGCCACCACCACACCACCACCACACCACCACACCACCACCATCACCATACCACCACCACCTCACCATCACCACCACCACACCACCACCACCACCACCACCACCACCACCACCACCACCACCACCACCACACCACCACCACACCACCACCACCGCACCACCACCACACCACCACACCACCACCACCACACCACCACCACACCACCACACCACCACCACCACCACACCACCACCACCACCACACCACCACCACACCACCACCACCACCACACCACCACCACACCACCACAACCATACCACCACCACCACACCACCACCACACCACCACCACCACCACACCACCACCACCACCACCACACCACCACCACATCACCACCACCACACCACCACCACACCACCACCACCACCATCATATAACACACTAAAGTACCAGAGGCCATATTGGATAGTTCCCAAACAAAATGGTTTTTCTCTTTCACAGAAATGAATGCTTATGTTTCCTCCTCACCCCACCACCACCAAACATGTCCTCACCCTCACATCCCCACCCACATATCTATGTCCCCTCCCCACCTCCTACACCACCATGTATTTGTTTTCAATTTTATTTTATTTTGCTTTTCTTTTTAATCTCTCTCTCTGTGTCTCTCTCTCTCTCGCTCTCTTTCTCTCTCACTCTCTCTCTCTCTCTCTCTCTCTCTGTTCTCTCTCTCTCTCTCTCACTCTCTCTGTCTCTGTTCTTTCTCTCTTTTTCTTTTTATCTCTCATTCTTTTCCCTCTTCTCTCTCTCTTCCCCTTTTCTTCTTTCCGCCTCACACTTTCACTCTCTGCTCTCTCATCTCTCTCCCTCACTTATCTTTCCTCTCTCACTCTCTCTTTCTCTCTCTCCTTATCTCTCTCGCTCACTTCTTATCTTTCCTCTCTCTTTCTCTCTCTCTCTCTCTCTCTTTATCTATCTCTCCTTATCTCTCTCCCTACCTCTCTCTCATTCTCTCTTTCCTTCTCTCTTTCCTTTTCTCTCCTTATCTCTCTCCTTATCCCTCTCCTTCACTTCTTATCTTTCCTTTCTCTCTCCTCTTCCCCCCCCCCCCCCTCCAATGTACTCAATCCACTATAAACCAACTGCTTTTAAAGCTGAGTAATTGATTGGTTTCAGAAATATTTGGGACCAGAACTGTCTACTGAGGGGTTGGGGATAGGGAGAGGGGAGATAGAGAGGGAGAGAGGAGATAGAGAGGGAGAGGGGAGATAGAGAGGGAGATAGAGAGGGAGAGAGGAGATGGAGGGGGAGGGGGGAGATATAGAGGGAGAGGGAGAGAGGAGATATATAGAGAGAGGGGGAGAGGGAAAGGGGAGATAGAGAGGGAGAGAGGAGATATATAGAGAGAGGGAGAGAGGGAGAGGGGAGATAGAGAGGGAGAGAGGAGATAGAGAGGGAGATAGGAGATATATAGAGAGAGGGAGAGAGGGAGAGGGGAGATAGAGAGGGAGAGAGGAGATAATGATAGAGATAGAGAGGGAGAGAGGAGATAAAGAGAAAGAAAAGAGATAGTGATAGAGAGGGGGAGAGGAGGGAGATTGAGAGGGAGTGATTGATGTGAGAGAGAGGGAGAGAGAGACAGAGATAGAGACTGTGAAAGAGGGAGACTTCTAGAGAGAGAGAGGGGGGAAGTGATTTGTGTGTGTGTGATAGAGAGAGAGAGAGAATGTGTGTGAGAGTGATGTGTATGTGAGAGAGAGAGAGAGAATGTGTGTGTGAGAGAGAGAGACAGAGAGAGAATGTGTGAGAGAGAGAGAGAGAGAGAGAGAGAATGTGTATGTGAGAGAGTGAGAGAGAGAGAGAGAGAGAGAGAATGTGTGTGTGAGAGAGAGAGAGAGCGAGAGAGAATGTGTGAGAGAGTGATGTGTATGTGAGAGAGAGAGAGAGAGAGAATGTGTGTGAGAGAGAGAGAGAGAGCGAGAGAGAATGTATGTGAGAGTGAGAGAGTGAGGGAAATGATAGGACAGAGACAGAGAGAGAGAGAGAGAGAGAGGAATGAAGTATATGGCAGTGGTGGTGGCAGTGGTAGGTAGGTAGGTAGGGAGGGAGGTAGGGATGGGGGGGTAGCTAGCTAGGTAGCTAGGTGGGTATGGAGGTATGGAGGTGGGTAGGGGTAGGGAGGGAGGGAGGTACGGATGGGGGGGGGGGTAGGTAGGGAGGGAGGAGGGGATTATAAGCCACCATCTTGTTTAAATGACCAATTTTCTTGTATTGGAACTGAGTAATTATTTCTTCAAGAAGATAAAGTGGAACTCTTCTGTTTCGTGTGTTTAGTTAAATGGTATTTCATTTTATTCTGGCATATTGAGATAATCAGCAGCAGCAGCATTATATTTATAACCATCATCATCACCATCACCACCATCATCACCACCACCATCATCATCACCACCACCATCATCATCACCACCACCACCATCATCATCACCACCATCATCATCATCATCATCACCACCACCATCATCACCATCATCATCATCATCATCACCATCATCCTCACCACCATCATCATCATCACCATCATCACCATCACCATCATCACCATCATCACCACCACCACCATCATCACCACCACCACCATCATCACCACCACCACCATCATCATCACCATCGTCACCATCATCATCACCATCACCCTCATCATCAACATCATCACCATCACCATCATCACCATCATCCTCACCACCATCATCATCATCACCACCATCACCATCACCACCATCATCCTCACCCCCACCACCATCATCACCATCACCATCACCATCATCATCACCATCATCATCATCACCACCACCATCATCACTACCATCATCATAAACCTCCTCATCATCATTTAATGGCTGCTGTCCCTGCTCGCAAGGGTTGGACAGATCTACCCAGACCAAGCCAGAACTGAAGCAGCGCTACTGAAATCCCTGACAGTCCGAGGATCTGTGTCTAACTTCCGTACAGTCTCACACTGTTCCAGGCTCAGTTACCCACTCTGTATATATACAGAGTGGGTAACTTTATAGTATTTCATGGTGGAATCATTTCTGTTGTATATCGTACAGTGACCATACTCGATAACGAGGGGGCAGCTATCATATATGTGTGTGTGTGTGTGTGTGTGTAAGTTATTCCGGGTTGAATCGGAGATAACCACAGTAAGTAAGGTACTCAATACATAGCAGAGTATAAAAGTTTTAATATAGAAGAGCTTCTACAGGACTAGAACTGTTTCATATGGAACTCTTCTGTACCTCCATATATATATATATATGTATCTCTATCTAAGGCGGGTAAAATTCCCGAGATCCATGGACGAGTTCTCTCCAGCGGTCTCTGTCCCTCATTATCGCTGCCATATTCTGCGTCTCCAACAGACCAGTGTCTGTCCTTAGGGCATCAACATATGTTAACCTTGGTCTTCCTCTTCTAGTGTGTCCATGTAGGGGCTCCCAAAGGAGCACTGAGTGCAATGTCAACTCTGGATGTCGGTGAGCATGTCCAGCCAACCTCAGTCTCCTCTGTGTCACTTTTGAGCTGACTTTTGGGATATATATATATGTGTATATATATATATATATATGTATATATATATATATATATGTATATATATATATATATATATATATATATGTATATATATATATATATATATATATGTATATATATATATATATATATATATATATATATATATATATATATATATGTATATATATATATATATATGAAAAACAAGGGAAGAGGAATACTGCGTGGTTGCACATGGGTTACATGTTATAAAATTAGTCCCTCGTCAGTGATTTGCCAACCATCATTGGTATTTCATTATATATATATATATATATGTGGAGGCAAATGGCTTAGTGGTTAGAGCATTGGCCTTGCAATCGAAAGGTTGTGAGTTCAATTCTCAGACCGGGTGATGTGTTGTTTCCTTGAGCAAGACACTTTATTTCACATTGCTCCAGTTTACTCAGCTGTAGAAATGAGATGATAGGGACTGGGTCCCTATCATTCCATTGCAAAGTGGTCGTGGAGGTGCCACGGCAGAAAAGCACCCAGCACTCACTGTAAATGAGGTTGGTGTTAGGAAGGGCATCCAGCTGTAGAAATCAAGCAAGAATCAGTTCCCGTCCCACCCTTGCAAGCAGGGAAAAGCTGACATAAAATGATGATGATGATGATGATGATGATGATGATGATATATATATATATATATATATATATATATATAAATAAACTCACACTGTTCCAGGCTCAGTTACCCACTCTGTATATATACAGATGTAACTTTATAGTATTTCATGGTTGAATAATTTCTGTTGTATATCCCTAGTTTCTTTTCTTTTCTTCTGTCAGATACACCTCATTGAACATGCTATAGTTGTTCTTGTTGTTGTTGTTAATCTGTTAATGGTCTTCTTGTTGTTATTTATGTTGTTACTGTTGTTGTTGTTACTGCTGTTGTTGTTACTGTTGTTGTTGTTGTTACTGCTGCTGTTGTTATAGTTGTTATTGTTGTTACTGTTGTTGTTGTTGTTACTGCTGCTGCTG
>OZ024763.1:253392-263392 GCA_964016885.1 Eledone cirrhosa
GAAGAAAAAGATGAAGATTCATGATAGGTATCCTTAGAGCTTAGAATGTCTACTGAATTCACTCATAAAGCTTTGTATTTTTTGTGGGGTGGGATGCAGTTACCTTTTAGTTTTAGGATATAATTACATAAAAATAATTGTGCAGTATCTCATTAAAAAAAGTAACAACACACTTTTAATCCTTTATCATTTACATTACTCTATATATACTATTGTATTTTCACAGTAAAGTCTTTACCTCACATAATATCTCACATAACATTTACATTACTCTATATATACTGTTGTATTTTCACAGTAAAGGCTTTACCTCACATAATATCTCACATAACATTTACATTACTCTATATATACTATAGTATTTTCACAGTAAAGGCTTTACCTCACATAATATCTCACATAACATTTACATTACTCTATATATACTATTGTAGTTTCACAGTAAAGGCTTTACCTCACATAATATCTCACATAACATTTACATTACTCTATATTTACTATTGTATTGTCACAGTAAAGTCTTTACCTCACATAATATCTCACATAACATTTACATTACTCTATATATACTGTTGTATTTTCACAGTAAAGTCTTTACCTCACATAATATCTCACATAACATTTACATTACTCTATATATACTGTTGTATTTTCACAGTAAAGGCTTTACCTCACATAATATCTCACATAACCTTTACATTACTCTATATATACTATTGTAGTTTCACAGTAAAGGCTTTACCTCACATAATATCTCACATAACCTTTACATTACTCTATATATACTATTGTAGTTTCACAGTAAAGGCTTTACCTCACATAATATCTCACATAACCTTTACATTACTCTATATATACTATTGTAGTTTCACAGTAAAGGCTTTACCTCACATAATATCTCACATAACATTTACATTACTCTATATATACTATTGTATTGTCACAGTAAAGGCTTTACCTCACATAATATCTCACATAATATCAAATCTATGAGATTTTGATATTATTTATTTTGAGAACAATACCTTAATGTCAGTATGAGTAGCCAGTTACAGCCGGTTTAAGCTGAAGTAGTTGAGAGAGTTCTTGCCAGATATAACCAGTTACAGCTGGTTTCATCAGAAAGGGGTGAAATAATTCTGACCAGCTACAGCCAGTTACAGCCGGTTTGAACAGAAAGAGGTGACAGAATTCTGGACGTATACAGCCAGTTACAGCCGGTTTGAACAGAAACATGTGACAGAATTCTGGACGTATACAGCCAGTTACAGCCGGTTTGAACAGAAACATGTGACAGAATTCTGGACGTATACAGCCAGTTACAGCCGGTTTGAATAGAAACGTGTGACAGAATTCTGGACGTATACAGCCAGTTACAGCCAGTTTGAACAGAAACATGTGACAGAATTCTGGACGTATACAGCCAGTTACAGCCGGTTTGAATAGAAAGAGGTGACAGAATTCTGGACGTATACAGCCAGTTACAGCCGGTTTGAACAGAAAGAGGTGACAGAATTCTGGACGTATACAACCAGTTACAGCCGGTTTGAACAGAAACATGTGACAGAATTCTGGACGTATACAGCCAGTTACAGCCGGTTTGAACAGAAACATGTGACAGAATTCTGGACGTATACAGCCAGTTACAGCCGGTTTGAACAGAAACATGTGACAGAATTCTGGACGTATACAGCCAGTTACAGCCGGTTTGAACAGAAACATGTGACAGAATTCTGGATGTATACAGCCAGTTACAGCCGGTTTGAACAGAAAGTGGTGACAGAATTCTGGACGTATACAACCAGTTACAGCCGGTTTGAACAGAAAGTGGTGACAGAATTCTGGACGTATACAGCCAGTTACAGCCGGTTTGAACAGAAAGTGGTGACAGAATTCTGGACGTATACAACCAGTTACAGCCGGTTTGAACAGAAAGTGGTGACAGAATTCTGGACGTATACAGCCAGTTACAGCCGGTTTGAACAGAAAGTGATGACAGAATTCTGGACGTATACAACCAGTTACAGCCGGTTTGAACAGAAAGTGGTGACAGAATTCTGGACGTATACAGCCAGTTACAGCCAGTTTGAACAGAAATATGTGACAGAATTCTGGACGTATACAGCCAGTTACAGCCGGTTTGAACAGAAAGAGGTGACAGAATTCTGGACGTATACAGCCAGTTACAGCCGGTTTGAACAGAAACATGTGACAGAATTCTGGACGTATACAGCCAGTTACAGCCGGTTTGAACAGAAAGTGGTGACAGAATTCTGGACGTATACAGCCAGTTACAGCCGGTTTGAACAGAAAGTGGTGACAGAATTCTGGACGTATACAGCCAGTTACAGCCAGTTTGAACAGAAAGTGGTGACAGAATTCTGGACGTATACAACCAGTTACAGCCGGTTTGAACAGAAAGTCGTGACAGAATTCTGGACGTATACAGCCAGTTACAGCCGGTTTGAACAGAAAGTGGTGACAGAATTCTGGACGTATACAACCAGTTACAGCCGGTTTGAACAGAAACATGTGACAGAATTCTGGACGTATACAGCCACTTACAGCCAGTTTGAACAGAAACATGTGACAGAATTCTGGACGTATACAGCCAGTTACAGCCGGTTTGAACAGAAAGTGGTGACAGAATTCTGGACGTATACAGCCAGTTACAGCCGGTTTGAACAGAAACATGTGACAGAATTCTGGACGTATACAGCCAGTTACAGCCGGTTTGAACAGAAACATGTGACAAAATTCTGGACGTATACAGCCAGTTACAGCCAGTTTGAACAGAAACATGTGACAGAATTCTGGACGTATACTGCCAGTTACAGCCGGTTTGAAAAGAAAGGGGTGAGAGAAATCTGGTCGGATAGAGCCAGTTACAGCCAGTTTGAAAAGAAAGGGGTGAGAGAATTCTGGTCGGAAAGAGCCAGTTTAAATGCTAAAGGGTTAAGGGGACAGACAAAAAAAGGAAAAAATAAAAAGGAGAATTAGAAAAAGGGCCAGCTGATGGTGCAGGGTAGTGGGATAGATTGAACCTGAAAATCACATAGTTCTTAAGCAAGTTTCTTAACAACACAGCCATGGTCTCTATCTGTAATATAAATGAAACAAACATACACTAACAAGAACAAAACAAATATGAAAGCAATTAAATTTGTTTTGTTCTTATCAGATAGCTCCAGATAAACACTTTTATCTCTAAATATCTAAATATCTCCTCTGAAACTGGTCTTGTTTTATATATTAATATATATATATATGTGTGTATGGTGTATGTGTGTGTGAGTGTGTGTGTGTGTATATATATATGTGTGTGTGTGTATATATATATATATGGGTGTGGGTGGGTGTATATATATATGTGGGCGTAAATATGTGTGTGTGTGTATATGGGTGTGGGTGGGTGTATATATATATGTGGGCGTGAATATGTGTATATATGTGTGTGCTGGTGGATGGGTGTGTGTGGGTGTGTGTGTATACATATGCACACACATATATGTATGTGTACGTATATATATATATATATACTATATAATACTCATATATATATATACACACATCCTTATATATGTATGTGTACGTATATATATATATATATACTATATAATACTCATATATATATACACACATCCTTATATATGTATGTGTACATATATATATATATATATATATATATATATATATGTATATAAATTTATATATATACATATATATATATATATATATATATATACATGTATATAAATATACATATACACACACCTATATATGTGTATATAAATATATATATACACACACACGCACACACACATATATATATATTTGTCTGTGTGTATATAAAATATAATATGTCTGATGTCCAAGTGATATTATTTCAAACTTTATTACCTATACATCATAATATATATCTCATTATAGTACAGACACACACACATATATATATATATATATATATATATATATATATTCGTACAAATATACATACATTTATCATACATACACACATAGATTTATACATATATACACATATACATATGTATATATATTCGTACAAATATACATACATTTATCATACATACACGCATACATACATAGATTTATACATATATACACATATACATATGCGCACATACCTGCATATATACATATGTATATAACATACATATATACACACATATATATATATATATATCTGTTTATATCATTCTGATCAAATGATAAGTTACAATGTCAGTTTTATTGGTATTTTACAAATATCTTCTCAGTGTCATCTTGATATATCTGGTAGAGATAGATAGATTAATGGTGGTGATAGGTAGGTAGGTGGGTGAGTGGGTGGGTGAGTGGGTGTTGGGTGGGTGGGTAGGTAGGTAGGTTGGTAGGTAGGTAGGGAGGTAGGTTGGTAGCTAGGTGGGTGGGTGGGCTGGGTGGGTGGGAGGGAGGTAGGTAGGTAGGGAGGTAGGTAGGTAGGTAGGTGGGTGGGTAGGTAGGTAGGTAGGTTGGTAGGGAGGTAGGGAGGGAGGGAGGGAGGGAGGTAGGGAGGGAGGGAGGTAGGTTGGTAGGGAGGGAGGGAGGGAGGTAGGTAGGTAGGTAGGTGGGTGGGTGGGTGGGTAGGTAGGTAGGTAGGTAGGTAGGTAGGTGGGTGGGTGGGTAGGTAGGTAGGTAGGTAGGTAGGGAGGTAGGTTGGTAGCTAGGTGGGTGGGTGGGTGGGAGGGAGGTAGGTAGGTAGGTAGGTAGGTAACTTTCTTTTTATTTGCCACCAGGGCATCAAAAAGTGGGACAAGTACAATGGGGGAGTTTACACGAAAAGGCGTCCTCAATATGGAGGAGGCAATAACAAAATATAAAAATAATATATAAAATATAACAAAAATAAATTTAATAACAAAATCCTCAATAGGGAGGAGGCGCCTTGGGGGGTCGCACACACCCCCGAAAAAAGTGTGCAACCCTTCTCCTCAGGAGCACAGAGAGAGGGTGCTCCCTTGATCTTTCATCTTCTTCACCTATAGTCTGATGTAGAGTGAAGGCCCATTCACACGGGCCATTCTCGCCACTTTCACCCATCTTTCATAAAAACGGCTGGGGTGCAGCACCTCTCTCTCCATCCTGATCCTTCTTCCGAAATGATATTGGAAGAAACGGACCAGTTGTTGGCCAGAGAGAAAGGTGTCTGACCTCAGTCCTTTCAGACGCGTCCACCATACAACCTCTTTCGCCATGGCTACTACGCACAGAAACACCGCCTCTGCTTCATCTTTGAAGAGGGGAGGCGGCTTGATCGTTACAATAGACTCGATGGTCAACCGGATCGGTCCCACCCTTGACAGCAGTTGTTCGACATAGCGCCACAGATCGGCAATGCCCGAGCAGTGTACCAAAGCGTGTGCAACGGTTTCCTCGTCGCACACGCACCTGGGACAGATCTTTTTCGAAGGGTCCCTACCGGGGCACCCGTGTCTGTAGAGCCTTTCTCGAACGGGCAGAGCCCCTCGGTAGCACTACCAGGCCAGGGACCTCTGGAAGTTATCCATGGATAGATAGATAGATAGATAGATAATTGTTTCTACTTTAGGCACAAGGCCAGCAATTACCCCAGTGCATTACTGGTACTTTATTTTATCGACCCCGTAAGGATGAAAGGCAAAGTTAACCTTGGCGGGATTTGAACTCAGAATGGCAAGGGCTGTAATTCCATGCGTCAAAGCATAGCGTCCGACCATCTACCGGTACTGCCAATCCACTGCCCTAAATATAGGTAGATAGATAGATAGATATGTTTCTTTATTAGCCACAGGGGCACAAAAGAAGTGGACAAATACAAAGGGGGAAGTTTACATACAATAAAAACGTGTAAAATATTATCACAAATGTAATTTAAAAATCAATCGATTTTCCCCAATAGGGGGAGACAGTTCATATGGGTAGCACATACCCCCAAAAAAATTGTGCAACCCTCATCTCCAGGAGTACGAAGAATTTGTACCCCTTTCCTCTCTTCCTCTTTTTCCTCAACCTACAGGTTGATATAGAGAGAAGGCCCATTCACTTGGGCCATTCTCGCCACTTTCACCCACCTTTCATAAAACTTGCTGGGGTACAGCACCTCTCTCTCTCCATCCTGACTCTTCTTCCTAGGTAGATAGATAGATAGATATAGGTAGGTATATAGATAGATAGATAAATAGATAGGTAGATAGAAAGATAGGTAGATAGGTAGATAGATTTCTTTATTAGCCACAAGGGCACACAAGAAAAGGGGACAATACAAAGACATGCCAGGGATTTTACATAGAGTTGTGTAAAAAATATAAAACAAACAATTACAACAATCGAAATCCCCAATAGGGGGGAGGGGCCACAAATGGGTTGTTTAATACCCCGTCGATAGAACAACCCTCAACTCCAGGAGCGTGTTGTGCAAGTGCTCCTTTCTTCCTTTTGCTCTCTTCTTTAACCTACAGGCTTATAAACAGAGAAGGCCCATTCACTCAGGCCATTTTTTCCACATTTACCCACCTTTCAGTAAATTTACTGGGGTGCAGTGCCTCTCTCTACACTCTGATTCTCTTTCTAAAGTGATAGATAAATTTATTTATTAGCCACAAGGGCACAAAAGAAGGGGACAAATTCAAATGGGGAGTTTACATACAGGTATATGAAAATAAAACTATTTATACAATAACAAATAACAATTGAAATCCCCAATAGGGGGGAGGTGCTACACTGGGGTTGTACACACCCCGAAAAAATGTACAACCCTCATCTCCAGGAGCACCAAGAGTGAGTACTCCCTAGATAGGTAGGTAGGTAGATAAGTAGATAGATGGATGAATAGATAGAGTAATAGTGGTAATAGATAGATAGGTATGTAGGTATGAAGGTAGGGTTATGGTGGTGATAGATAGATAGGTAGATATGTAGGTAGGTAGATAAATAGATTTCTGGATGATTTCCTTTGAATGAAACAGTTCTAGTCCTGTAGAAGCCAGTTCTATATTAAATCTTATATATATATATAAGACTGGAATTGAACCATCAGCACAGTTGAGGTATGTCATACATCAATTTATATATTTTATCTGATGAGGACGTACTGAAAAAACAACACAGTACCTCTGAAATATATATAATAAAATATATTTTGATGATTTCGCGAATGTCTATATTTATGAATATTTTGAATTAATATTATATATATATATATATATATATATATATATATATATATATATATATATATAGTAATAATAAATGTGAAGACTAAAATCCAAAGAGGGCTCGATAAGGATTATATATATATAAATATATATAAAAAAACGTAGAATATATATTTATTAAAATAACAGATTAAAGTTTAAGCAAAGAATCGCTGCTTTCACCCTTAACGGGATCTTCTGAAACTAAAAAAAAATCAATCTGTGAACGCAGAAGTAAATATTTCAAAAAACGTTGCAACCGGAGGAAGACAGGAAGACGATACTTTCGTTCGTGAAGACGTTCCCTGGTAATGAATGGAAGAAAATCAAGGATAATTATTATTACTATACACACACATATATATATATGAAGGCACATGGCTTAGTGGTTAGAGCATTGGCTTTGCAATCAAAAGGTTGTGAGTTCAATTCTCAGACCGGGTGATGTGTTTCCTTGAGCAAGACACTTTATTTCACATTGCTCCAGTTTACTCAGCTGTAGAAATGAGATGATAGGGACTGGGGTCCCTATCATTCCACTGCAAAGTGGTCGAGGAGGTGCCACGGCAAAAAAAGCACTCAGCACTCACTGTAAATGCGGTTGGTGTTAGGAAGGGCATCCAGCTGTAGAAATCAAGCCAGAATCAGTTCCCGTCCCACCCTTGCAAGCAGGGAAAAAGCGGACGTAAAATGATGATGATGATTATATATATATATATATAAATTAATAAAAATAATGAATACAAACAAAGAAACAGTTCCTTATATTAAAAAATTCATCATTTTACGATCGTTTCTAGGATATATATGTGTGTGTTGGTATGTATATCATATAGATCTATGTAAAACTTTTACAAACTATCAGAGGGAATATACATACCTACACATATATATGCTGTCTTCAGAAATAATATATATATATATATACACACACACACATATATATATATATATATATATATACCGTGTGTACATGGTAGAATGGTAGGAAGTGTATATAAATATATATATATATATATTTATATGTATATGTATGATGTGTTGGTAGGAAGTATATATATGTATGTATATGTATATATATATATGTATATATATGTATGTATATGTATATATATATATATGTGTATATATGTATATATATGTATAGTGTGTATATAGTGCAGTGGTAGGTATATATATGTATGTGGTGTGTAGATGGAGTAGTAGGAAGTGTATATATATATATATAAATATATATATATATATATGATGTATATCTGGTGAAGTGGTAGGAAGTGTATATACATGTATATATATATATATATATATATATATACATATATATATATATATGTATGGTGTGTATATGGTGGGTGGTTAGCTGGTATCTGTTGTTAACTAAACAATTTAAGATAAGTAGAGAGGAGATAAGGTTATATCTTCCTTGTCTAAAGACCTCAGACATATTACCGTATGTAAGTGAGATGAAGACAAGCGGCAAATTGGTAGAATCATCAAAATGTCTGCTAGAATATTTGGCATATTTGGTATATTTATTCCAGCTCTCTCTACATTTCCAGAGTTCAATTCCAGCTGAAGAAAACTTTGCCTTTCATCCTATAAGAATTGGTTCTACTTTAGGCACAAAGCCAGCAATGTTTTTTGCGGGGGGGAAGGGAAAGTCTTGATTAAATTAAGCCCAATGCATTACTGGTACTTTATTTTATCGACTCCCGTAAGGCTGAAAGACGAAACTAACTTCACCAGGATTTGGACTCAAAACGTAATAGGCTGTAACTCTATGCTACAAAGCATGTGTGCTACAGCTGATGAAAGGTGCATATATAGTACGCGCACCGTTTATATAATGATAATTATTGTTTACAGTGCTCAGGTGCACTACAATTCATCAAAGGTGCATGTATAGTACACAATAATTCTCCTTATATATATATATATATATATATATATATATGTGTGTGTGCATATATATAGCAAAGTAAGTGTGGTAAGAAACCAGGTGGACCATAATGCACCAGAGTACTCAATACTTAGGGTAGCAGAGTGGGTAATCTAGCTGTCGAAACAGCCAGACCTCAGCCATCGGGGTCCTGACTCTTTTCATATATATATATATATATATATATATATATATATATATATATATATATATATGCATGTGTGTATGTCTGTGTGTATATCATGACTCATACACTGTTCACTTTCCTGACATTTGTACATTATTCTATGTACTATACATGCACCTTTGATGAGTTGTAGTGCACCTGAGCACTGTACACAATAATTTCATTATTATTATTATTATTATTATTATTATTATTATTATTATTATTATTATTATTTTTATTACCATAATACAGATAATTAAGCTGAAAATTATCATTACACCAGCGAATATAAACTCAGAGAAAATTAATATTTACTCTTTGTCTTCCATTCATTTAGAATATCGGCCACACAGACAGACACACAGACAAACAGACAGACACTCAGATAAACAGACAGACACCTAGCGCCATCTTTCAATGTTTCCTCGCTGGTCATTCTGCCAAACCAATATTAGATTTTCCCCCCAAAATTTATTAACCTTATTTTGTCTATTGTTTTGTTTACTATTGTCTTGATTCTTCTTTAAGCATCAAAACCTCCCTGTGCCAAAAAACACTCCCTTCCCTTGTCTTCACCCCCCCCCCCCTAAACACACACCACCTCTTTTCAACTGTTTTGTGACTTCCCCCACCATTCCCCTGCAGGTTCTACAATACAAGACTGTTTGTTTTAAAGTGTTT
>OZ024763.1:268392-273392 GCA_964016885.1 Eledone cirrhosa
AGCACATTACTGGTACTTTATTTTATCGACCCCGTAAGGATGAAAGGCAAAGTTAACCTTGGCGGGATTTGAACTCAATAATAATAATAATTATTATTATGATGAGAAGGGCAGTGGATTGGCAGAATCGGTAGAGGGTCAGACAACATGCATTGTGGCACAGAGTTATGGCCCTTTACATTCTGAGTTCAAATCCTGCTAAGATTAGATTTGCCTTTCATCCTTACTGATAAAATAAAGTACCAGTAATGGACTGGGGTCGATTTAATCGACTTTCCCCTCCCCCAAAATTGCTGGCCTTGTGCCTATACTAGAAACAATTATTATTATTATTATTATTATTTATTTAGTTATTTTTAAATTAATTTATTTATTAATTTATTTATTAATTTATTTATTAATTTATTTAGTGAATTGAAAATTATCTGAAGGCAAATTTTCAAAAAATAAATTAGAAGATTGAAATTGTATTTTTTCCCTAGAAAATTGTATTTTAAAACAGATTCTGAGGAGATTAAAGTAAATACAATTTCTTTTCTTTCTTAATTTAAACATTTTTTCTTAATGTGTTGAATAATGTGACACTGTGTTGAGGTGGTGTGTTACACACTACATATGTGTGTATGTTGAATAATGTGAGACTGTGTTGAGGTGGTGTGTTATACACTACATATGTGTGTTGAATAATGTGAGACTGTTGATGTGGTGTGTTACACACTACATATGTGTGTTGAGGTAGTGTGTTACACACTTCACATAAATGTATTGAATAATGAAAGACTGTGTTAAGTTGGTGTGTTACAATACATATGTGTGTGTTGAATAATGTGAGACTGTGTTGAGGTGGTGTGTTACACACTACATATGTGTTGAATAATGTGAGACTGTGTTGAGGTGGTGTGTTACACACTACATATGTGTTGAATAATGTGAGACTGTGTTGAGGTGGTGTGTTACACACTACATATGTGTGTTGAATAATGTGAGACTGTGTTGAGGTGGTGTGTTACACACTACATATGTGTGTGTTGAGGTGGTGTGTTACACACTTCACATAAATGTGTTGAATAATGAAAGACTGTTGAGATGGTGTGTTACACACTACATATGTGTGTGTTGAGGTGGTGTGTTACACACTTCACATAAATGTGTTGAATAATGAAAGACTGTTGAGGTGGTGTGTTACACACTACATATGTGTTGAATAATGAAAGACTGTTGAGATGGTGTGTTACACACTACATATGTGTGTGTTGAGGTGGTGTGTTACACACTTCACATAAATGTGTTGAATAATGAAAGACTGTTGAGGTGGTGTGTTACACACTACATATGTGTTGAATAATGAAAGACTGTTGAGGTGGTGTGTTACACACTACATATGTGTTGAATAATGAAAGACTGTTGAGGTGGTGTGTTACACACAACATCTGTGTTGGAGATGGTAGGTAACACACTACACATATGTGTATATATAATGTAAGACTATGTTAGAAATGGTGTGTTACACACTACAGACAAGTGTGTATATAATGTAACACTGTGTTGATATAGTGATATGTGTATATAATGTAAGACTGTGTATATATATATATATATATTACAAAATAACAGGAGGCATGTTCTGGTGTAAATCCTTGAAAGGTTTATTTTACTATGATCATTTCAGTGACTGGGTTCAGTATGAATCCGGTGACATCATCAGGTATTCAAAATATAACGAAGGAATATATCAGATAAAAATTTTTGGTGTTTAAATCGAGGGTGGCCGAGGTAGATACAAGTTGCTAAAATACCGTCCGTCCTCTTGTCTCTGATTTAAACACCAAAGATTTTTATCTGATATATTCCTTCGTTATATTTTGAATTACCTGATGATGTCACCGGATTCATACTAAACCCGGTCATTGAAATGATCATAGTAAAATAAACCTTTCAAGGATTTACACCAGAACATGTCTCCTGTTATTTTGTAATAATTAACTCCGTACTCGCACTACCAACTACACAAACGAAGACGAGTGGTTGCGTTACGTTGAGTGCTTTCCATAACATTACATCGTGGCTGACCACACAGAATGACCAGTTCTATCCAATGGTGAACCAACAAACCCAAATATATATATATATATATATATATCATCATCATCATCATCATCACCGTTTTATGTCCGTTCTTCCACGCTAGCATGGGTTAGACGGGTTGTCCTGTTGTGTGCAGTGTCTGGTCGGCTGACCATGCCTTGCTCATACAGGAACTGATTTAGCTTGATTTCTACAGCTGGATGCCCTTCCTAACACCAACCTCATTTACAGTGAGTGCTGGGTGCTTTTTCGTGGCGCCTACACGTCCACTTTACAGTGTGGGCTGGGTGCTTTTTTGCCGTGGCACCTCCACGACCACCTTGCGGTGGGGGGTGTGGGGGCATATTGTCTATATGCTTCAGCTTGTATATATATATATATATATATTGTCTATATGCTTCAGCTTGTATATATATATATATATTGTCTATATTGTCTATATACTCCAGCTTGTATATATATATATATATATATATATATATTGTCTATATACTCCAGCTTGTATATATATATATATATATATATTGTCTATATACTTCAGCTTGTATATATATATATATATATATATATTGTCTATATACTCCAGCTTGTATATATATATATATATATATATATATATATATATTGTCTATATGCTTCAGTTTGTATATATATATATATATATATATATTTCTGATGAAGGATTAGTGTCTGAAACATTAAGATCCTCTTCCTGCTATTTCAAGCGTTAAACTAATATATTCCTGTATTTACTGTACTGTTTGTGTTGTTATTTCTGTTTACCTTTTATATTCACACACACACACACACACACACATATATATATATATACATACATACATAAATATATATATATATATATATATATATATATAACAAAGAAAGTGTCGTAAGAAACGAGGTGAACCATAACGCACCAGAGTACTCGATACTTGAGGTAGTAGAGTGGGTAATATGAAAAGATACAGGACCCCGACGGCAGAGCTCCGGCCGTTTCGACAGCTAGATCCTAACTTTTCGGATCTAGCTGTCGAAACGGTCGGAGCTCTGCCGTCGGGGTCGTGAATCTTTTCATAGTGGTTAGAGCATTGGCCTTGCAATCGAAAGGCTGTGAGTTCAATTCTCAGACCGGGTGATGTGTTGTTTCCTTGAGCAAGACACTTTATTTCACATTGCTCCAGTTTACTCAGCTGTAGAAATGAGATGATAGGGACTGGGGTCCCTATCATTCCACTGCAAAGTGGTCGTGGAGGTGCCACGGCAAAAAAAAGCACCCAGCACTCACTGTAAATGAGGTTGGTGTTAGGAAGGGCATCCAGCTGTAGAAATCAAGCCAGAATCAGTTCCCGTCCCACCCTTGCAGGCAGGGAAGAAGCGGATGTAAAATGAAATGATGATGATGATATATAATAAAGTGTTGTGGTTTGCTTGAATCATTGTTGAATTGGAAATGTTTAATTTAAATCTGCCTTCCTAAGAAGTCATCTCCGATCAAGTCTCCCGTAGGGAGATTCCATTGATAATGGGTTTTTAAACCCGAAAATATTTGGGATTTAAAAATTTGCTAAGGTAAGATTCTATTATTATCTTAGCAATTTTAATTTTTTAGTGCATTGTATGGTTTTCAAAATTATTTGAATTTGTGTTTCATATATATATATATATATATATATATATATATAATTGACTCCCACCCCCTGTAAATTGCTGGCTTTGTGTCAATGATAGAAACAATTAGAAATATGTTAATGAAAGTGTTCAAGTTCCACTATGTGTGTCTGTCTGTGTATATGTCAGTGTGTCTGCGTGTGTCTGTATGTATGTGTTTATGTGTGTGTGTATATATGTATGTCTGTCTGTATGCCTCTGTGTGTGTGTTTGTATGATTGTATATGTGTGTTTGTACGTGTGTGTATGTATCTATATCTGTGTGTGTCTATATGTAGGTGTATGTATGTGTGTGTGTGTGTGTGTGTGTGTGTGTGTGTGTATCCCTGTCTGTATGTCTGTGTGTGTGTATCCATGTCTGCATATGTGTGTGTGTGTCTGTATATATGTGTCTGTATGTATGTGTGTCTGTATATGTGTACGTGTGTGTGTCTATGTATATGTCTTTATATGTGTATATATATATGTCTGTATGTATATGTGTGCCTATGCGTGTGTGTGTGTGTATATGTCTGTGTGTGTGTGTGTGTGGGTGTCTGTATATGTATGTGTGTGTATATGTGTGTGTATGTCTGTATAATGTGTGTCTGTATGTGTGTGTGTGTGTGTGTGTGTGTCTGTATGTGTGTGTGTCTGTATATGTGTGTGTGTATGTCTGTATATGTATATGTGTGTGTGTGTGTGTGTGTGTGTGTCTGTATATATGTGTGTGTATGTCTATATGTATATATGTATGTGTGTGTTGTTGCTTTTGGCAACCATAGCTGGTGTTAATGACAAGAGAGGATCACAGAATGTGATGAATGAGTGTACTACTACTACTACTACTACTACTACTACTACCACTACTACTACCACCACTACCACTACCACCAACACCACTACGACTGTCACTAGCACCACCACTACTACTACTACCACTACCACTACTACAACCACCACCACCACTACTACTGCCACTAGCACTACCACTACTACTACTACTACTACTACTACTACTACTGCTGCTACCACCACCACCACCACTACTACTGTCACTAGCACCACCACTACTACCACCACCACTACCACCATTACCACTACTACTACTACTGCTACCACTATTACTACTACCACCACCACCACCACTACTACTGCCACTAGCACCACCACTACTACTACTACTACCACCACTACTACCACTACCACTACTACTGTCACTAGCACCACCACTACTACCACTACCACCACCACTACTACTACAACCA
>OZ024763.1:283392-295892 GCA_964016885.1 Eledone cirrhosa
CATGCCACCATTGTGGTGGTGACACTGGCATCACTCTGGTAACCGTGGTAACCATGTCACCATGTGATTGTTGTCAATTACAATCTTCTCTTCCAATATATCTACTGTGACATTTTTAGATTCTTTGACAAAGTGAAGCAGTTGGTATTTATTGAAGGTCATCAGATTAACTTCCTAACTGTGTGTATATATATATATATATATATATATATATATATAGTGATATGTAGTGTGTGTATATACATACATACATATATACATATATATATTTATATATATTACACACACATACATGTATGTATGTGTTCATAAATATGTATATGGATAGACTCATACACACACTAACACATACACACACACACACACACATATATATATGTATGTACATTCATGTATAAATATATGTATATATATATATATATATGTATATATATAACATATATATGTATAAATATATAACAACTATATATTTTATGCCCTTGAGAAGCCCAACTGGGCGAAACGTACGTAGGTGATATTTTAAATAAACATGTTTTAACGGTCTATTCTCCGATGTTTTACTTTCCCACGTATATATATATATATATATATATATATGTATGTGTGTAGTAATACAGAAGACCCGCCTTGCCTATGTACAAAGTGAAACCTACAGCCAGTAGGCACCTCTTAACCAAATATTCACCCCAATCCACTACCCCTACCCTATCCTCCCACTCCCACCAACACCACCCTCTCTCTGTAAAGTTGGTACCACAACATCCAGTCCAAATAAATAAGATAATGAGATCGATGTAGATCTCATTCCAGTTCCTCAGTGAAATAACAACCCAACAAGGAACTGGGCATATTAGAGTATTGACAATATTATACACCTCAACAACATATGTACTTGTCTATACCACACTAATTCGGACTGCCTGAAGAGGTCACAGCCAAAGATGGCTGTCACCGAAATATATATAGCAGTAATAAAGGAAGCTAAATTTTAAACATTTGACTTTTTATTTTACTTTATTTTACATTACTCCGGAGTAACCAAACCAACCTGCGCACTTCGTCGAGTGCTCCAGCCTGCATACTGAGGTGTTGGTATACAACCAACATAAACTCAAGATCTATATATATATATATATATATATATTTCTAAGATGGTGTATATATACATATATATACATATATATATAATATCTAGGTAAATGTCAATTGCTGTATTACCATCAGATCTGATTTCAAAGATGCTAAACACACTTCAAAGAGTCTTCAATCTCTTAGAACTTCTCTTGTTGTTGTTGTAATTATTCTTGTTGTTGTTGTTGTTGGTGGTGGTGCTGGTGGTTGTGGTGGTGGTGGTGGTGGTGGTGGTGGTATTGTTGTTGTTGTTGGTGGTGGTGGTGGTGGTGGTGGTGGTGTTGTTGTTTTTGTCGGTGGTGGTGGTGGTGGTTGTGGTGGTGTTGGTGGTGTTGTAGTTGGTGGTGATGGTGGTGTTGATCGTGTTGGTGTTTTGAGGTGGTGTTGTTGTTGGTGTTTTGTGGTGGTGTTGTTGTTGGTGTTGGTGTTGGTGGTGGTGTTGTTTTTTGTGATATTGGTGTTGTTATTGTTGTAACTGTTGTTGTTGTTGTTGGTGGTGGTGTTATAGCTATTGGTGTATTTGGTGGTGGTGTTGGTGTTGGTGGTACTGGTGTTGGTGTTGTTGTTGTTGTTGATGTTGGTGTGGGTGTTTCTTTTTATCATATTAAAGATATAGTCAATAAAACAAACCTCAAAGACAGAAATAAACAACAACAACAACAACAACAACATTAACAATATATATGTATATATATATATTTCTTTCTATCTCTATATATATATATCCCTATATATCTATATATCTCACTCTACCGCTCTCTGTTTATCTCTCTATCTACCTATATATATATATATATATATATAAAAATTAAGATGAGCAGAACAAACAAACATTAAACAATCCTTTAAATAAATAAAAAAATGATTTAAATATCTACCTGTTCATAATGCTATTACTTTATTTAAAGGATTGTTTAATGTTTGTTTGTTCTGCTTATCTCAATTTTTATAGTTCTGGTATCTCAAATTAGTACCATAGAACATGGGTCTAAAAATATTGGTTGCCAGATGAAGGCGACCCACCTACATATAGAATGAAGGGGGCCCACCTACATATAGAATGAAGGGGGCCCACCTACATATAGAATGAAGGGGGCCCACCTACATATAGAATGAAGGGGTCCCACCTACATATAGAATGCTATCATTTAATTTTTATAATGAATAAATAACATTTTCTAAAAATACATAAGTGGAAACAAAACAGTGCAATCAAATTTTTGAGGAAAAATATCTTTAAAATTTATTCTTTCTCTTAGATTTCAGGTAATTTTTGAAAGCAAAGCATTGGCCCCTAAAATACTAGTGGGCTCTTGCAATGCTACCATCGGCCCCCTGGGACCCCGCTTGCCATTGGGCAATCTGACCAGTCCGCCACTGATGATGATGATATTTATATGTATGTGTGTGTGTAGAAATAAAAATATGGGATGTAGGGGAAAGAAAAGGAGGGGAGGAAGGGTAGGATGTAGTGGAGGATGGTAATGGTAGGGAGGTGGAAGGTGGTGGAGGAGTAGAAGGAGGTGATAAGTAGTTGCAGGTTTCCACATGACTTCTCCTGTTAGAGAGACATCTCCACTGATAAGGGAAGTCCTTAATGGTGACTATGTCTTCTCTTGCTTTCAAAGCCTTATATCCTCTGTAGAGCTGTGCTTAATTGACCCCTACATTACACCCCCTGGCCTGACTTCACCCTCCTCCACCACTGCCAGCCCGATCTGAAAGCAGGAGGTAGTGGTGGTGGGGATACAAGGGCTTTCTCTTAAAGCCCTTGTCTTTGGGTGTGTTACCACAGTCTTAGAGATGACCCTCAAATTCTCCTCTCTCCCCACCCATTCCTATCAAATAAACTGTCCCCACCACCACCCTCCTCACTTTGCTTAAGGTGCTTGGCTGTGTGTGATAGAGGCGACCCTATCAACCATACAGCCCTCATCCCCCTCCAAACAGCGCCCCTCCTTTCTTAAAGTACTTGGCTATGGGTGTTACCACTGTCTTAGAGATCACCCTTAAACCCTCCCCATTCAGCCTCCTCCTTGTCTCTATCAGCCACACAGCCCCCACATCCTCATTCCTACTGCGCTTGACTCTGTGCGTTACGACCATCTCTCTTCACCCACCTCCAGCCCACCTCCTCCTCTGCGGAGGGGGGGGGGGGGGTCCCTATCAAACCACACAGCCCCACACGCCTCCTTCCTACTGCGCTTGACTGTGTGCGTTTCAACCATCTCTCTTCACCCTCCTCCAGCCCTGCTCCTCCTCTGCAGGAGGGGGTGTCCCTACCAAACCACACAGCACCACACTCCCCCCTTCCTACAGCGCTTGGCTGTGTGTGTTAGAGCTGTCATAAGCCACACTGAATTAATCTGTGGTCCCTGTCATTTGAGCAGTTAATGGTTGATAGGAATACAGACACACACATACACACAGACACACATACACTCACACACAGACACTCAGACACTCACACACACATACACACTCACACACACAGACACTCACACAGACACTCACAAACACAGATACTCACACACAGACACTCATACACAGACACACAGACACTCACACACACAGACACTCACACACACAGACACTCACACACGCAGACACACACACACACAGACACTCACACACAGACACTCACACACACAGACACTCACACACACACACACAGACACACACAGACACTCACACACACAGACACTCACACACACAGACACTCACACAGACACTCACACACACAGACACACACATACACACAGACACTCACACACACAGACACTCACACACACAGACACTCACATACACAGACACTCACACACACAGACACTCACACTCACAGACACACACACACACACATATACAGACACTCACACACAGACACTCATACACACACACTCACACACACAGACACTCACACACACATACACACAGACACACACATACACACAGACACTCACACACACAGACACTCACACACACAGACACTCACACACAAAGACACTCACATACACAGACACTCACATACACAGACACTCATACACACAGACACTCACATACACATACACACAGACACTCACACACGCAGACACTCACACACGCAGGCACTCACACACACAGACACACACATACACAGACACACATACACACAGACACACATACACACAGACACTCACACACGCAGACACTCACACACGCAGACACTCACACACACAGACACACACACACGCAGACACTCACACAGACACACACACACAGACACTCACACACACAGACACTCACACACGCAGACACTCACACACGCAGACACTCACACACGCAGACACTCACACACACAGACACTCACAAACACAGATACTCACACACAGACACTCATACACACAGACACACATACACAAACACTCACACACACAGACACTCACACACACAGACACTCACACAGACACTCACACAGACACTCACACACACAGACACACACACACAGACACACACACACACACAGACACTCACACACACAGACACTCACACACACAGACACTCACAGATACTCACACACACAGACACTCACACACACAGACACTCACACACACAGACACTCACACAGACACTCACACACACAGACACTCACACACACAGACACTCATACACACAGACACTCACACACACAGACACATACACACACTCACACATACACACAGACACTCACACACACAGACACTCACACACACAGACACTCACACACACAGACACTCACACACAAAGACACTCACATACACAGACACTCACATACACAGACACTCATACACACAGACACTCACACACACAGACACATACACACACTCACACACATACACACACACTCACAGACACTCACACACACAGACACTCACACACACAGACACACACACACACACACACAAACACACACACTCACACACACAGACACTCACAGACACTCACACACGCAGACACTCACACACACATACACACAGACACTCACACACACAGACACTCACACACGCAGACACTCACACATATAGACACACACATACACAGACACACATACACACAGACACTCACACACACAGACACTCACACACGCAGACACTCACACACGCAGACACTCACACACACAGACACTCACACACACAGACACTCACACTCACACACACAGACACTCACACACACAGACACTCACATACACAGACACTCACAAACACAGACACACACATACACACAGACACTCACACACGCAGACACTCACACACGCAGACACTCACACACACAGACACTCACATACACAGACACTCACATACACAGACACTCACATACACAGACACTCACACACACAAACACTCATACACACAGACACATACACACACACATACACACAGACACTCACACACACAGACACTCACACACACAGACACTCACACACAGACACTCACACACAGACACTCACACACAGACACTCACACAGACACTCACACAGACAGACACTCACACACACAGACACTCACACACATACACTCACACACAGACACTCACACACAGACACTCACACAGACAGACACTCACACACACAGACACTCACAAACACAGACACTCATATACACAGACACACAGACACTGACACAAGCAGACACACACTCACACACACAGACACTCACACACGCAGACACACACTCACACACACAGACACTCACACACACAGACACTCACAGACACACACACACACACAGACACACACAGACACTCACACACACAGACACTCACACACACAGACACACACACACACAGACACACACACACACACAGACACTCATATACACAGACACTCACACACACAGACACTCACACACACAGACACACTCACACACACAGACACTCACACACACATACACTCATATACACAGACACTCACATACACAGACACAGACACTCACACATGCAGACACTCACACACACAGACACTCACACACACAGACACTCACACACACAACACTCATATACACAGACACTCATACACACAGACACTCACACACACAGACTCTCACACACACAGACACTGACACAAGCAGACACACACTCACACACACAGACACTCACACACACAGACACTCACACACACAGACACTCACACACACAGACACTCACACACACACACACACACACACAGACACACACAGACACTCACACACACAGACACACACACACACACAGACACTCTCACACACAGAGACTCACACACGCAGACACTCACACACAGACACTCACACACGCAGACACTCACACACACAGACACTCACACACACACATACACACAGACACTCACACACACAGACACACTCACACACACAGACACTCACACACACAGACACTCACAGACACACACATACACAGACACACATACACACAGACACTCACACACGCAGACACTCACACACGCAGACACTCACACACACAGACACACACACACACACACACACACAAACACACACACTCACACACACAGACACTCACACATGCAGACACTCACACACACATACACACAGACACTCACACACACAGACACTCACACACACAGACACTCACACACGCAGACACTCACACATATAGACACACACATACACAGACACACATACACACAGACACTCACACACACAGACACTCACACACGCAGACACTCACACACGCAGACACTCACACACACAGACACTCACACACACAGACACTCACACACACAGACACTCACATACACAGACACTCACAAACACAGACACACACATACACACAGACACTCACACACGCAGACACTCACACACGCAGACACTCACACACACAGACACTCACATACACAGACACTCACATACACAGACACTCACACACACAAACACTCATACACACAGACACATACACACACACATACACACAGACACTCACACACACAGACACTCACACACAGACACTCACACACAGACACTCACACAGACACTCACACAGACAGACACTCACACACACAGACACTCACACACAGACACTCACACACAGACACTCACACAGACAGACACTCACACACACAGACACTCACAAACAGAGACACTCATATACACAGACACACAGACACTGACACAAGCAGACACACACTCACACACACAGACACTCACACACGCAGACACACACTCACACACACAGACACTCACACACACAGACACTCACAGACACACACACACACACACACAGACACACACAGACACTCACACACACAGACACTCACACACACAGACACACACACACACAGACACACACACACAGACACTCATATACACAGACACTCACACACACAGACACTCACACACACAGACACACTCACACACACAGACACTCATATACACAGACACTCACATACACAGACACAGACACTCACACACACAGACACTCACAGACACACACACACACACACACAGACACACACAGACACTCACACACACAGACACTCACACACACAGACACACACACACACAGACACACACACACACACAGACACTCATATACACAGACACTCACACACACAGACACTCACACACACAGACACACTCACACACACAGACACTCACACACACATACACTCATATACACAGACACTCACATACACAGACACAGACACTCACACATGCAGACACTCACACACACAGACACTCACACACACAGACACTCACACACACAACACTCATATACACAGACACTCATACACACAGACACTCACACACACAGACTCTCACACACACAGACACTGACACAAGCAGACACACACTCACACACACAGACACTCACACACACAGACACTCACACACACAGACACTCACACACACAGACACTCACACACACACACACACACACACAGACACACACAGACACTCACACACACAGACACACACACACACACAGACACTCTCACACACAGAGACTCACACACGCAGACACTCACACACAGACACTCACACACGCAGACACTCACACACACAGACACTCACACACACACATACACACAGACACTCACACACACAGACACACTCACACACACAGACACTCACACACACAGACACTCACAGACACACACATACACAGACACACATACACACAGACACTCACACACGCAGACACTCACACACGCAGACACTCACACACACAGACACACACACACACACACACACACACAAACACACACACTCACACACACAGACACTCACACATGCAGACACTCACACACACATACACACAGACACTCACACACACAGACACTCACACACACAGACACTCACACACGCAGACACTCACACATATAGACACACACATACACAGACACACATACACACAGACACTCACACACACAGACACTCACACACGCAGACACTCACACACGCAGACACTCACACACACAGACACTCACACACACAGACACTCACACACACAGACACTCACATACACAGACACTCACAAACACAGACACACACATACACACAGACACTCACACACGCAGACACTCACACACGCAGACACTCACACACACAGACACTCACATACACAGACACTCACATACACAGACACTCACACACACAAACACTCATACACACAGACACATACACACACACATACACACAGACACTCACACACACAGACACTCACACACACAGACACTCACACACAGACACTCACACACAGACACTCACACAGACACTCACACAGACAGACACTCACACACACAGACACTCACACACAGACACTCACACACAGACACTCACACAGACAGACACTCACACACACAGACACTCACAAACAGAGACACTCATATACACAGACACACAGACACTGACACAAGCAGACACACACTCACACACACAGACACTCACACACGCAGACACACACTCACACACACAGACACTCACACACACAGACACTCACAGACACACACACACACACACACACACAGACACACACAGACACTCACACACACAGACACTCACACACACAGACACACACACACACAGACACACACACACAGACACTCATATACACAGACACTCACACACACAGACACTCACACACACAGACACACTCACACACACAGACACTCATATACACAGACACTCACATACACAGACACAGACACTCACACATGCAGACACTCACACACACAGACACTCACACACACAGACACTCACACACACAGACACTCACACACACAACACTCATATACACAGACACTCACACACACAGACACTCACACACACAGACTCTCACACACACAGACACTGACACAAGCAGACACACACTCACACACACAGACACACACTCACACACACAGACACTCACACACACAGACACTCACACACACAGACACTCACACACACACACACACACACAGACACACACAGACAATCACACACAGACACTCACACACACAGACACTCACACACACAGACACACACACACACACAGACACTCTCACACGCAGACACTCACACACAGACACTCACACACGCAGACACTCACACACACAGACACTCACACACACACATACACACAGACACTCACACACACAGACACACTCACACACACAGACACTCACACACACAGACACTCACAGACACACACATACACAGACACACATACACACAGACACTCACACACGCAGACACTCACACACGCAGACACTCACACACACAGACACACACATACACAGACACACATACACGCAGACACTCACACACGCAGACACTCACACACGCAGACACTCACTCACACACACAGACACACACATACACAGACACACATACACACAGACACTCACACACGCAGACACACACACACGCAGACACTCACACACACAGACACTCACACACGCAGACACTCACACACACATACACAGACACACATACACACAGACACTCACACACACAGTCACTCACACACACAGACACACAGACACTCACACAGACACTCACACACACAGACACTCACACACGCAGACACACACACACACAGACACTCACACACACAGACACTCACACACACAGACACTCACACACACAGACACACACAGACACACACACAGACACTCACACACACACAGACACACACACACACACAGACACACACACACACAGACAGCCACTCACACACACAGACACTCACACACACAGACACACACACACACACACACACAGACACACACAGACACTCACAGACACACACACACACACAGACAGACACTCACACACACAGACACTCACACACACAGACACACACAGAAACACTCACACACGCAGACACTCACACACACAGACACTCATACACACAGACACTCACACACACAGACACTCACACACACATACACTCACACACGCAGACACTCACACACACAGACACTCACACACACAGACACTCACACACACAGACACTCACACATGCAGACACTCACACACACAGACACTCACACACGCAGACACTCACACACACAGACACTCACAGACACTCACACACACAGACACTCACACACACAGACATTCACACATGCAGACACTCACACACACAGACACACACATACACAGACACACATACACACAGACACTCACACACACAGTCACTCACACACACAGACACACATACACACAGACACACACAGACACTCACACACAGATACACACACACACTCACATACAGACACTCACACACAGACACACACACAAACACTCACACACAGACACACACATACACACAGACACTCACACACACAGACATTCACACACATACACACAGACACTCACACACACTTGCATTCACACACACAAACACACGCACGTGTACCGACACAGACATACAAACACACACATGTACACATGCTCTCTCACACACACATACACATGCATGGTCTCATATACACACTCACACAAATAGACACACACTCACACACACAAACATACACACATAACAGACCCTCACACACACACACAAACATACACACATAACAGACCCTCACACACACACATAACAGACCCTCATACACACACAAACATACACACACACACACCCACACATAACAGACCCTCACACACACACAGACACAGACCTCATATATATCTAACCACATTCCTTATCAACTGTTGTCTGTGTTTTACACTCTGCCATGTATACACAAATCTCTCTCTCTCTCTTTCTATCTCTCCACTCCTCTCTCTACCCCCCCTTCTCTCCCCCCCCCCCCTCCTCTCTCCACCCCCCTTCTCTCTCTACCCCCCCCTTCTCTCTCTCTCCACCTTCTTTCCCTGCTATCTATGTATAAGTGTTAAACTAATATATATATATATATATATAATTGAATTGAGAAAACTATTGACCTTTCATACAGATATGTGACTAAGTTCATTATATATATATATATACATATATATATACATATATATATATCTATATATATATATATATATATATATATATATATAACGAAGGAAATGTGGTAAGGAACCAGGTGGACCATAACGCACCAAAGTACTCAATACTTAGGGTAGTAGAGTGGGTAATAGGAACGAGTAGGACCCCGACGGCTGGGCTCAAGCCGTTTCGACGGCTAATTCTGGACGCAGATTAGCCGTCGAAAGGGCTTGAGCTCAGCCGTCGGGGTCCTACTCGTTCCTATATATATATATGAAATAAAGTAATTAAGTCAAATATTTAAAATTTGGCTTCGTTTATTAAAGATGTACTGTTATATATATTTCAGTGACAGCCATTATAGGCTGTGACCTCTTCAGGCAGTCCGAATTGGTGTGGTAGAGAGAGGTACACATGTTGTTGAAGTGTTTTACTCCTTCAATACTCCGATATGTCCAGCTCCTGGTTGGGTTGTTATTTCTCTGAGGAACTGGAATCTGTATACTGAGGTGTCGGTAAACAACCAACATATACACAATATATATATATATATATATATATATATACTATAAAGTATGTCCATAGAATCATTTGATAATATATATACACCATTTCCTCTCCCAATTAGCATAATCAACCACACAAAAAAACCAATTAAACCAGGCTATAAGATTAAAAGGCACCTATGAAGAAATAGTAGATAAATAAACGACAGCAATCTATTCGCGACCAACCGCCATAGAATATTTACCCAACATTTCAATAGCACGTGGAAATCGATTAAATATACTATCAACCATACACAATTAGGTATAAAATTAAAGTTAGAAGAAAAAATACATATACACATACCAGGATTATATATATATATATATATATACCCGACCTCCCATGGGTACAAGCTGAAGCATATAGACAATATGCCCCCACACCCCCAC
>OZ024763.1:310892-323392 GCA_964016885.1 Eledone cirrhosa
TATAGTTTCCATTTGTTAATATCGTATATATATCATTCATCATTCATTTCATTTTACGTCCGCTTTTTCCCTGCTTGCAAGGGTGGGGGGACGGGAACTGATTCTGGCTTGATTTCTACAGCTGGATGCCCTTCCTAACACCAACCTCATTTACAGTGAGTGCTGGGTGGTTTTTGTCGTGGCACCTCCACGACCACTTTGCAGTGGAATGATATGGACCCCAGTCCCTATCATCTCATTTCTACAGCTGAGTAAACTGGAGCAATGTGAAATAAAGTGTCTTGCTCAAGGAAACAACACATCACCCGGTCTGAGAATTGAACTCACAACCTTTTGATTGCAAGGCCAATGCTCTAACCACTAAGCCATGTGCCTCCATTTTATATATATATATATGTGTGTGTGTGTGTGTGTGTATATCAAATATACACATGGCTCTCAATCAACAAGATCCCAGACCTCATTCCCTTACCGCGTGGGGTGGACCTCATCATATCGGACCAAGGAAACAATGTTTCCATTGGTCTTTCCAATTGCTGACACTATCTACTATCTACCGGTCACAACTCCTGGCAGAAGGAGCAACATGAAGTAAAGAGTCTTGCTCAAGGACATAACACATTGCCTGGTCTGGGAATTGAACTCACAACCTCATGATTTGAAATCCAATTCTCTAACTACTAAACTATGTCTCTTCCTAATGATGATGATGATGATGATGATGATGACGAAGTGTCGATGATTATGACAATGATGTTGAGGTTGATGACAGAAATGATGATGATGATGATGATGATAATGATCATGATTATGGTGATGATGATGATGATGATGATCATGGTGATGATGGTGATGATGATGATGATCATGGTGATGATGATGATGATCATGGTGATGATGATCATGGTGGTGATGGTGATGATGATGATGATAATGATCATGGTGATGATGATGATCATGGTGATGATGATGATGATCATGGTGGTGGTGATGATGATAATGATCATGGTGATGATGATGATGATGATCATCATCATGGTGATGATGATGATGATGATCATGGTGGTGATGGTGATGATGATAATGATCATGGTGATGATGATGATGGTGGTGATGATGATGATAATAATGATGATGATGATGATCATGGTGATGATGATGATGATGATGATGATCATGGTGATGGTGATGATGATGATGGTGATGATGGTGATGATGATAATAATGATCATGGTGATGGTGATGGTGATGATTACGGAAGACTTCTACCTCTTTGTGTCGGATATTTGTTACGGTGTAGTGGTGTGTAGGGTGGTAGGGCAGAGAGAGAGAGGGATCGTGAAAGAAAGAGAGAGAGAGAGAAAGTGACAGAGACAGACAGAGATAGAGAGCGAGGGAGAGAGAAAAAGAGAGAGACAGACAAACAGAGAATGAGAGAAAGATAGAGAGAGAGAGAGAGAGACATACTGACAGAGAGACAAAGAAAAAAAGAGAGAGAGAAAGAGAGATAGACAGACAGACAGAGACAAAGAGAGAGAGAGACAGACAGACAGAGACAAAGAGAGAGAGAGAGATACAGACAGATAGAGAGAGAGAGAGACACAGACAGATAGAGAAAGAGAGAGAGAGAGACACAGACAGATAGAGAAAGAGAGAGAGACAGACAGAGAGAAAGAGAGAGATAGAGAAAGAGAGTGAGACAGACAGAGAGAGAGAGAGAAAGAGAGAGAGACAGACAGATAGACAGAGACAAAGAGAGTGAAAGAGAGAATGATGTAATCTAAATGCTGCGACCATTTTTCTCATTTTCCTGTCTGTCTGGTCACTAATTCACTTAACTTCCAGATGAGAATATTATCAGAACTCTAACTTATTAACTAAAACAACTCTCACTCCAACACTATTGTGTGCTATAACTTCTTACTATTTGTGGCATTTAGCCAGCTTTTAAGTATTAATCAAAAGCCTGCCTTCTGTAATGTTCAGTCTTCACCTTTTCTATCATTTGTCTGTCTTGTACCTTGTCCAGTTCATTAATAGCTAAGTAACTTTAAGCCTATGTTATTGTAATGATATGTATTGTTATGTATTGTGTTGTGTTGTGTTGTGGTGTGGTGGTGTGTGGTGTTGTGTTGTGGTGTTGTGGTGTTGTGTTGTGTTGTGGTGTGGTGTGGTGTGGTGTGGTGTGGTGTGTTGTGTTGTGTTGTGGTGTGGTGTGTTGTGTTGTGTTGTGTTGTGTTGTGGTGTGTGAAATTGTATAGTGTTGTGGTGTGGTGTGGTGTGATGTGATGTGTTGTGTTGTGTTGTTTGTGGATGATGGTCGCTGAGTGAATAGTGCCAAGTTATCCCAGTAGAGGGAGCTGTTGTTTGCAGGGGGGGGGGCATAGGTTGGTGCATGAAAAAACTAGTACTAGCCCAGGTTCTGTAGTAAAGTGTAGATATAGAAATATATTTTATATGACAAAAACCCTGGCTAAATTTAAGGTGTCCCATCGGAGCAAGGTATAGTGTGGCCAGGAAATGTCAGTGGAAGGAAGTCGTAACAGAGGTAGACCTGGGCTGAGGTTGACCTGGAAAGACTTGGGCTGAGATTGACCAAGAAAGACCTGGGCAGAGTTTGACCAAGAAAGACCTGGGCAGAGGTTGACCTGGAAAGATCTGGGCAGATGTTGACCTAGAAAGATCTGGGCAGAGGTTGACGTAGAAAGACCTCGGCAGAGATTGACCACGAAAGACCTGGGCTGAGGTTGACCAAGAAAGACCTGGGCAGAGTTTGACCAAGAAAGACCTGGGCAGAGGTTGACCTGGAAAGATCTGGGCAGATGTTGACCTAGAAAGATCTGGGCAGAGGTTGACGTAGAAAGACCTCGGCAGAGATTGACCACGAAAGACCTGGGCAGAGGTTGACCTGGAAAGATCTGGGCAGATGTTGACCTAGAAAGATCTGGGCAGAGGTTGACGTAGAAAGACCTCGGCAGAGATTGACCACGAAAGACCTGGGCTGAGGTTGACCAAGAAAGACCTGGGCTGAGGTTGACCAAGAAAGACCTGGGCAGATGTTGACCAAGAAAGACCTGGGCAGAGGTTGACCAAGAAAGACCTGGGCAGAGGTTGACCACGAAAGACCTGGGCTGAGGTTGACCAAGAAAGACCTGGGCTGAGGTTGACCAAGAAAGACCTGGGCTGAGGTTGACCAAAAAAGACCTGGGCTGACGTTGACCTAGAAAGACCTGGACAGATGTTGACCACGAAAGACCTGGGCTGAGGTTGACCTAGAAAGACCTGGGCTGAGGTTGACCTAGAAAGACCTGGGCAGAGGTCAACCTAGAAAGACCTGGGCAGAGGTTGACCTAGAAAGACCTGGACAGGAGTTGACCTAGAAAGACTTGGGCAGAGGTTCACCTAGAAAGATCTGGGCAGAGGTTGACCTGGGTGCTGACCTTAAATCACTATAAATCGCAGAGGAGATGACAAAGGATTGCTATGTGTGGAGAGATGTCATACTGAGAAGGACCCGTCTAACCCATGCAAGAGTGGAAAATGGACGGTAAATGGTGATGATGATGATACATGAAAAAGCATCCACCCTTTTGTGAGAGCTCTTGATGATGGGGCTGCTGCTGCAGACGATGTTTGTGGTGGTGGTGGTGTTGTTGTTGCTGCTGCTGCTGCTGTTGTTGTTGTTGGTGGTGGTGGTGGTAGCAGTGGTCATCTTCGTTATTATCACCTTCTTCAATATCACAATTGCTGCCACCTCCCCCACCCCACCCACACAGTGGTGGTTATGGTGGTGGTGGGGATAGTGTTGATGGTGATGATGATGATGATGGTGGTGGTGGTGACAATGATGATGGTGGTGGTGGTGACAATGGTGATGATGGTGGTGGTGGTGGTGACGATGATGATGGTAGTGTTGATCGTGGTGGTGATGATGATGACAATGATGATGGTGATAATGGTGATGGTGATGGTGGTGATCATGGCGGTGGTGATGACAATGATTAAGATGATGATGATGATGATGATTACCTAACAATAACATGCAGCTCTCCAGACAAGGAGCCGGCTTGCACGTGTAATCTGTCTGATTTGTTTGATGTGTCTGATCTGTTTGATGTGTCTGATCTGTTTGATGTGTCTGATCTGTTTGATGTGTCTGATGTGTTTGATGTGTCTGATGTGTTTGGTGTGTCTGATGTGTTTGATGTGTCTGATGTGTTTGGTGTGTCTGATCTGTTTGATGTGTCTGATCTGTTTGATGTGTCTGATGTGTTTGATGTGTCTGATCTGTTTGGTGTGTCTGATCTGTTTGATGTGTCTGATGTGTTTGATGTGTCTGATCTGTTTGGTGTGTCTGGAGTTTGATGTGTCTGATGTGTTTGATGTGTTTGATGTGTCTGATGTGTCTGATCTGTTTGGTGTGTCTGGAGTTTGATGTGTCTGATCTGTTTGGTGTGTCTGGAGTTTGATGTGTCTGATGCGTCTGACGTGTTTGATGTGTTTGGTGTGTAGACCTAGTGGTAGACCTAGAAAGGACTTTGACCCAACCACGACCTTCTCAGGAATAAGTGGGAGAAGAAGATGATAATGATGATGAGGAGGAGGGGGAGGGCAAAAGAAGAAGTGAAGAAGAAGAAGAAGAAAAAGAAGGTGAAGTAGACAGAAGAAGAAGAAGGCAAAGGAGAAGAAAAGGAAGAGGGTGAAGTAGACAGAAAAACAAGAAGAAAAGAAAGAGGGTGAAGTAGACAGAAGAAGAAGGCAAAGGAGAAGAAAAAGAAGGTGAAGTTGACAGAAAAAGAAGAAAAGGAAGAGGGTGAAGTAGACAGAAGAAGAAGAAGGCAAAGGAGAAGAAAAGGAAGAGGGTGAAGTAGACAGAAGAAGAAGAAGGCAAAGGAGAAGAAGAAGAAAGTCTGTTAGTTTATTTATGGTAATGACACAATATTCCGTTATTGGTGCTGAAGTCAACATCTGTTGCTGTGGAAATATAAAAGCTGGAGAAGAATTAGAAACGGTTTAAGAAACAAAGATTTCTCTGCCAATGTTGATGGAATTACTTTATATATTTCAGGCAATGTTAGAAGTTGTCACTGTGTTATACATTTCTAAACCATTGTTGTACTGAAATATCTATGTATATATGTGTGTGTATATATATATATATATATATATATATATATATATATATATATATATATATATATACACACACACATATATATATATATATATATCATCATTTTTTTTCATTTTTCGTCCGCTTTTCCCTGCTTGCAAGGGTGGGACGGGAACTGATTCTGGCTTGATTTCTACAGCTGGATGCCCTTCCTAACACCAACCTCATTTACAGTGAGTACTGGGTGCTTTTTTGCCGTGGCACCTCCACGACCACTTTGCAGTGGAATGATAGGGACCCCAGTCCCTATCATCTCATTTCTACAGCTGAGTAAACTGGAGCAATGTGAAATAAAGTGTCTTGCTCAAGGAAACAACACATCACCCGGTCTGAGAATTGAACTCACAACCTTTCGATTGCAAGGCCAATGCTCTAACCACTAAGCCATGTGCCTCCATATATTATATATATATATATAGATATATACATATATAATAATAATAATAATTACGAAGACCAAAATCCGAAGAGGGCTCGATGAGTTTCAGAAGATCCCGTAATAGAGTGAAAGCAGAAATTCTTTGCTTAAACTTTAATCTGTACTAATACTAAATATATATATATATGTGTGCATACATATATAGGCAAATATATATGTATGCATATATACACACACACACGCACACATATATATGTATATATATATGTATGTAGGTGTCACAACATATATGTATATATACATACATATATATATACAGGGGTTGGGCAAAATAATGGAAACACCTAGCATCATAGCATCATAATATCTATAAAACTGTCAAAAGCTTGTTTATTTTTATGTTTTTTGATTTATTATTAGTGGATTGGCAGTATCGGTAGAGGGTCGGCCGCCATGCTTTCCAGCATAGTTACGTCCCTTTACGATCTGAGTTCAAATCCCGCCGAGGTTGACTTTACCTTTTATCCTTACGGGGTCGATAGAATAAAGTACCAGTAATGCACTGGGTAATTGCTGGCCTTGTGCCTAAAGTAGAAACAATTATTAGTGTTGCTTCATATATTTTGTTAAAATTGCTGTTTGTTTTCAGATATCATCAGAAAAAGGTAATTAAAATCCATTAAAATGTCAGATCTATCGGACTTTCAAAGAGGTCAAATTGTTGGTGCCCGTATGGCAGGCGCTAGCGTAACGAAAACTGCTGAAATGTTTGGTGTATCAAGAAGTACTGTCTCGAAAGTAATGACAGCCTTTGAGAAAGAGGGAAAAACCTCCTCGTCGAAACAAAACTCTGAAAGAAAACCAAAACTTTCAGATAGGGACCGTCGGACTCTTACGCGAATTGTTAAAAAAGGATCGCAAAAGTACAGCTCCCAAAATTACTGCAGAGCTTAATGACCACCTCGAGAACAATAAAAATAAACAAGCTTTTGATGGTTTTATAGATATTTCAAAATTATGATGCTATGATGCTAGGTGTCTCCATTATTTTGTCCAACCCCTGTATCATCATCATCATTTCATTTTACGTCCGCTTTTTCCCTGCTTGCAAGGGTGGGACGGGAACTGATTTTGGCTTGATTTCTACAGCTGGATGCCCTTCCTAACACCAACCTCATTTACAGTGAGTGCTGGGTGCTTTTTTGCTATGGCACCTCCACTTTTGCTATGACCCCAGTCCCTCTCATCTCATTTCTACAGCTGAGTAAACTGGAGCAATTTGAAATAAAGTGTCTTGCTCAAGGAAACAACACATCACTCGGTCTGAGAATTGAACTCACAACCTTTCGATTGCAAGGCCAATGCTCTAACCACTAAGCCATGTGCCTCCATATATATATATGTAGGTGTCAAGACAAAAAAATACCCAGTCCACGCTGTAATGTGGTCGTGTAGGTAACACGGTAAAAAGGGTCCCAGTCCACACTCTAAAAGTGGTTGGTGTTAGGAAGGGCATCCAGCCGTAGAAAACCTGCCAGACAGTCCTATACAAGCGAGACACGGTCACCCCACCAACCTTACCTCAAATTGGGACAACTCCTGTCTAACCCATGCTAGCGTGGAAGACAGACGTTAAACGATGATATATATGTGTGTGTGTGTGTCATAAATACAGAAAGATGTACAACCATAAGTACATCTCTGAATTCATGAATAAATCAGCTGAGAGGTGGGGGGTGAGTGGGAGTGTTTCTTGGTCCTTTGCCAAATCTCTCTCTCTCTGTCTCTTTCTCTCCCTTCCTCTCTATCTCTATCTCTCTGTCTCTTTCTTCCTCTTTCTATCTGATTCCCTCTCTCCTACTCTCTATTTGTCTCTCTCTTTCTCACTTCTCTCTCTCTCTGTCTCTCTCTCTCTCTCTTGCCCACTCTATGTCTCCCCCATTCTCTCTCTCGCCCACTCTGTCTCCCCCATTCTCTCTCTCGTCCACTCTGTCTCCCCCATTCTCTCTCTCCACTCTCCACTCTCTCTCTCCACTCTCTCTCCCTCTACATTTCTCTCTCTCTCTACATTTCTCTCTCTCTCTACATCTCTCTCTCTCTCTCTACATCTCTCTCTCTCTCTCCACTCTCCACCCTCTCTCTCCACTCTTCACACTCTCTCCATCTCTCTCTCTACTCTCTCTCTACATCTCTCTCTCTCTCTACATCTCTCTCTCCACTCTCTCTCTCCACTCTCTCTCTCCACTCTCTCTCTCCACTCTCTCTCTCCACTCTCTCTCTCCACTCTCCCTCTACATCTCTCTCTCTCTCTCTCCACCTCCCCCTCTCTCTCCACTCTCCACACTCTCTCCATCTCTCTCTCTCTCCACACTCTCTCCCTCCACCTCTCTCTCTCCACTCTCTCTGTCTCCACTCTCTCTCCATCTCCCTCTACATCTCTCTCTCTCCACCTCCCTCTCTCTCTCCACCTCCCTCTCTCTCCACTCTCCACACTCTCTCCATCTCTCTCTCTCTCTCCACTCTCTCTCGCTCCACTCTCTCTCCATCTCTCTCTCCATCTCTCTCTCCATCTCTCTCTCCACTCTCTCTCCATCTCTCTCCATCATTCTCTCCACCCCCCTCCTATCTCTAGTTAATCAAGTAGGTTTTCACTTCATTTCTTCTAAGACATTATTAGCCTACATAGAAATATTAATAGTAATAATAATAATAGTAGTAGTAGTAGTAGTAGTAGTAGTGTTAGTAGTAGTAGTAGTAGTAGTTGAGGTGGAGGGCGTATTGGTAGTGGTGGAGGTGGTGTATCTGTGTGGTGATTACATAGTGGTGGTAGTAGTAGTAGTGGTGGAGGTGCAGGTTGTAGTGGTGGTGGTGGTAGCAGTAGTAGTGGTGGTGGTGATGGTGGTAATAATAGTAGTGGTAGTAGCAGTGGTGGGGATACAGGTTTGGGTGGTGGTAGCGATAATAGTGGTAGTTGTAGTAGTGGTGGTGGTGGTAGTGGTCGCAGTAGTAGTAGTGGTGGTGGTGGTAGTGGTCGCAGTAGTAGTAGTGGTGGTGGTGGTAGTGGTGTAAGTAGTAGTAGTAGTAGTAGTGGTGGTTGTGGTGGTGGTTGTAATAGTAGTAGTAGTAGTGGTTGTAATGGTAGTAGTAGTAGTGGGGGGAGTAGTAGTAGTAGTAGTAGTAACACTAACAACATCATTTCTTGAATGATATAAGACTGAGTATGTCTTATAGTTGTATATATATATATATATATATATATATATATATATATATATATAGAGAGAGAGAGAGAGAGAGAGAGAGAGAGAGAGAGAGATGTATATATGTGTGTGTGTGTGTGTGTGTGTGACCGAAACACTGTCCTTTGACCAGATCTTTCACAAAGGGACAGTCTGTCCTGCCAATGCTAGCGTGGAAAATAGTTGGTAAACGATGATAATGATATGAATATATATATATATACACACACACACACATATATGTATATACACACACATATATATATACATATATACATTTATACACATACACACATATATACATATATACATTTATATATATATATATTAACAAATGGAAACTATATTTATAAAACCATATTTATTTCATTATACATATTTCAAGAACACCAAGTTAAATTATGGTGTGCTTTCATCAGATAAAATATAATATAGATCAGTTTTATAAATAAATATTGACGTACCCTTAAAAAATGCGACCATTTCTATTGGAAGCTCCCGCATTTTTTAAGGGTACGTCAATATTTATTTATAAAACTGATCTATATTATATTTTATCTGATGAAAGCACACCATAATTTAACTTGGTGTCCTTGAAATATGTATAATGAAATAATTATGGTTTTATAAATATAGTTTCCATTTGTTAATATATCGTATTTTTACTCCAATAATTTGTTGAGTGCTTTATATCAGTTATAAAAATATTTGCTTGTTGTATCCCAACAATTTAAATAGAACTTCTACATATATATATATATATATATATATATATATATATATATATATATACAATGATATTAAATAAATGAAAACTATATTTATAAAACCATATTTATTTTATTATATATATTTCAAGGGTACCAATACACAATGGTACGCTTTCATCAGATAAAATGCAAAGTTTGTTTTATAAATAGAGACATACCCATGAAAATCATACGTTATCAGTTGGATATACACTGGATATTCACTATCCAGTGAATATCCAACCGATAAGGTATGATTTTCATGGGTATGTCTCTATTTATAAAACAAACTTTGTATTTTATCTGAAGAAAGTGCACCAATATTGTCTTGGTACCCCTGAAATATATATAATAAAATAAATATGGTTTTATAAATATAGTTTTCCATTTATTTAATATCATTGAATATTTACTCCAGTAACTTTTTGAGTGCTCTAAATCAGTTATAAACATTTATGTTTGTCGGACTCCCAACAAATTAAATACCCCTTCTACTTATATATATATATATATAAGGAACAAGTAAGACCCCGACGGCTGAGCTCAAGCCGTTTCGACGGCTAATTCTGTACTGAATGAAAATTTATTCTGGTATTTAAATAGCCGAACTTATCAAGTTGATAAGTTCGGCTATTTAAATACCGGAATAAATTTTCATTCAGTACTGAATTAGCCGTCGAAACGGCTTGAGCTCAGCCGTCGGGGTCTTACTTGTTCCTTTTACCCACTCTACTACCCTAAGTATTGAGTACTTTGGTGCGTTATGGTCCACTTGGTTCCTCACCACATTTCCTTCGTTATATATATATATATATATACACACACACACATATATATATACATTTACATATATAAATGACCGGGTGATGTGTTGTTTCCTTGAGCAAGACACTTTATTTCACATTGCTCCAGTTTACTCAGCTGTAGAAATGAGATGATAGGGACTGGGGTCCCTATCATTCCACTGTAAAGTGGATGTGTAGGTGCCATGGAAAAAAAATCACCCAGCCCTCGCTGTAAATGAGGTTGGTGTTAGGAAGGGCATCCAGCTGTAGAAACCAAGCCAGAATCAGTTCCCATATGAGCAAGACATGGTCACCTGACCTGGCACTGCTCACAACAGGACAACCCGTCTAACCCATGCTAGCGTGGAAGAACGGACATGAAGCGGTGATAATGATGATGATGATATATATATATATATATATATATATATATATATATATATACACACACATACATACATACACCCAGACATAATATATGAAGTGAATTGATCTGTGGTAACCCATCCAATCGATGTTAACAGGAAGACTGGACCTTAAATGATGATGTTAGATATATATATATATACACACATAAATTTACACATACACTCACACAGTGTAGCAAATGGAACACCAGGTGGTGTTTTGCTATAGTTTTTTCACCGTCCCCTTCCTTCCTTTTACACACACGCACACATACACTCACATGAAGACACACACACACACACATACACTCACATGAACACACACACACACACATACATTGGGTGATGGACAGACAGACAGACAGAATTCGCTCAAATTTATACATACATATATATATATATATATATATATATATATAAACATATATATATTTGTACATACAAACACATTCATAGATACTTATATACATACTAACATATATATATACGTATATATATATATATATATATATATATATATATATATTGTCGGGGAGAAGTGTGTACTAAACGACGATGGCACACTTGCCATCACCGACGCTGATAAGAAGGTAGCTTGGAAGTGTCACTATGAAAGGCTACTAAATGAGGAGAATAATTGGGAGAAAGGCAGTCTCCCCCATATCGACCCAATAGAGGGACCAGCAGTGTTAGTCGAGGGGAGTATAATAAGTAAGGCAATCAAGGATATGAAGACGGGTAAGGCGGCTGGGCCTTCGGAAATAGTTGCTGAGATGCTGAAGGCATCTGGCACGGTGGGACACACCATGGTCACCCGCATAGTTAACCAAGTCGTACAGAATGGGGTTGTTCCGAAGGACTGGCATAGCAGCATCATCGTTAACTGTTATAAGGGTAAAGGAGACGCCCTAGATAGGAGTAACTATAGAGGCATTAAATTAATCGACCAGGTCATGAAGGTCACGGAAAAAGTAATAGCGCAACTAATCAGAGAGAGAATTGACCTAGATGAAATGCAGTTCGGGTTTGTGTCAGGCAAAAGTACCACAGACGCTCTTTTCATAGTACGACAACTACAGGAGAAGTACCTAGCTAAAGGTAAACCCCTCTACTTAGCTTTTGTCGACTTGGAGAAAGCCTTCGACAGAGTCCCCCGCTCCATTATCTGGTGGGCTCTTAGAAAACTAGGCGTTGACGAATGGCTTGTGAGGGCTATACAAGCCATGTATAAAGAAACAGTCAGCAAGGTTAGAATTAACAACGAATATAGTGAAGAGTTTAGCGTAAAAGTTGGCGTCCATCAGGGCTCTATTCTCAGCCCACTACTATTTATTATTGCCCTTCAGGCTATAACAGAGGAGTTCAAGACAGGCTGCCCATGGGAACTCCTATACGCAGACGACCTGACACTCATAGCGGAATCAATGGCCGAGCTAGAGAAGAAATTCCAAACATGGAAGCACGGCCTAGAGTCAAAAGGACTTAAAATTAACCTGGCTAAGACCAAAGTACTAGTTTGTAGGAAAGAAAACAAGGCGGCGGTCCCTTCTGGGAAATGGTCGTGCTCGGTGTGTAGGAAAGGCGTAGGTAGAAACTCCATTTTATGTCCTAAATGCAAAGTATGGGTGCATAAAAGATGTAGTGGGATCACAGGTAAGCTAACTAAGAACATAGATTTTACATGTGGCCGGTGCTCTGGTGCAATAAGTAGCAGCAAGTGCACACAAACTACTAGCTCTTTCAATTGCGCAGAGGGTTCTATAGAAAT
>OZ024763.1:328392-333392 GCA_964016885.1 Eledone cirrhosa
ACAGTGAGTGCTGGGTACGTTTTTTTCCGTGGCGCCTACACAACCACTTTGCAGTGGAATGATAGGGACCCCAGTCCTATCATCACATTTCTGGAGCAATGTGAAATAAAGTGTCTTGCTCAAGGAAACAACACATCACCCGGTCTGAGAATTGAACTCACAACCTTTCGATTGCAAGGCCAATGCTCTAACCACTAAGCCATGTGCCTCCATATATATATATGTCTGTGTGTGTGAATGTATATATGTATGTGTGTATGTCTGTCTCTGTGTGAGGAAGAGGGGGAGAATCAACCAAAATTCCCCTCCATGTCTCTCCAGACCCTGGGCTCCATACAACCATAGTTATGAAATCTAGTTACTTACGTATTACTTACATTAATTTCATATACCATTACACAGCTCATTAAGGTGATTATCTTCTGTTTAATTAGTATTGTAATGTCCTAATTAATGGTTGTTTGCATAACAATTTTCATAATTTAGAAAACTGTGACGGCTTGTGGCTTTTTCTTAAATGCTGCTCTGGATATGTGGGTGTGTGTGTGTGTATATATATGTATATATATATATCAAATATATATCTATAATATATATATATATATATATATATATATATATATATATATATATATATATATATATATATATATACATATGGAATGGCATCCAGCTGTAGAAATCAAGCCAGAATTAGTTCCCGTCCCACCCTTGCAAGCAGGGAAAAGCGGCATAAAATGAAATGAAGAAAATGATGATGATGATATATATATTATATATATATGATGATATATATATCATCATCATCATCATTTTCATATATATCTGTAATATATATATATATAATATATATATATATAATATATATATGTAATATATATATATATATATATATATATATCAAATATATATATGTAATATATATATATATATCAAATATATATATATATATCAAATATATATATATGTAATATATTTATTAAAATAACAGATTAAAGTTTAACCAAAGAATCGCTGCTTTCACCCCTAACGGGATCTTCTGAAACTAACAAAGTCAATCTGTAAACGCAGAACTGGATATTTCAAAAAACGTTGCAACCGGAGGAAGACAGGAAGACGATACTTTGGTTCATGGAAACGTTCGCTGGCAAAGAACGGGAAAAAACGAATATAATACGTCACTAATAGGAGCGGTGAAAAACAATTACACGCAAAGACAGAACCACGTTTATGGTATAAAAGAGGTCGTAGACTAATGTTCTCTTAGGTGGTTCATAGAGACGTTCTCTGGCAATGAACGAAAAAACGAAGATAATAAGTCATATGTGGAGCGTGGAGAACAATAGCACGCAAAGACAAAACCACGTAAATGGTATAGCAGAAGTCGTAGATTAAAATTCTATCATCACTGTTTTACGTCCGTTCTTCCACGCTAGCATGGGTTAGACGGGTTGTCCTGTTGTGTGCAGTGTCTAGTCGGCCGACCATGCCTTGCTCATACAGGAACTGATCTGGCTTGATTTCTACAGCTGGATGCCCTTCCTAACACCAACCTCATTTACAGTGAGTGCTGGGTGCTTTTTCGTGGCGCCTACACGTCCACTTTACAGTGTGGGCTGGGTGCTTTTTTGCCGTGGCACCTCCACGACCAATATATATATATCAAATATATATATATGTAATATATATATCAAATATATAAATCTATAATATATTTATGTAATATATATACATATCAAATATTATATATATATCAAATATATATATATATATATATATATATTAAATATATAAATCTATAATATATATATTTAATATATATATAATATATATATAATATATATATATCGACAGTCGATCGACTTTCGTCAAATCGGACCGAGGAAACAATGTTTCCATGGGTCTTTCCAATTACTAAAACTAACTACCGGCCGCAACTCCAGGTAGAAGGAGCAATGTGAAATAAAGTGTCTTGCTCAAGGACATAATGCATCGCTCAGTCCAGGAATTGAACTCACAACCTCACGATTGCGAATCCAATTCTCTTGCCACATGCCACACATATATATATATATGTATATATATATATATATATATATATATATATATATATATATATATATATATATATATATATATATATATATATATATATATATCTTTAAGTCGTTTGGAAACCTCGACAATGCAAATGGGTAAATCTCCGGGTAACAAGGTCCGGTGGTGGAGAGAGAGATGTAAGTGGGTGTACGTTGAGATGCGTGGTGTGTATAAGATGTGTGAGATGTGTAGAATGAAGGGAAGAGTATAAAGGATAAAATAGAAATAATAACACAAGAGAGAGTTACCTTGGGAGAGATTTAATAGTCCCTATATATTTCGGATTCACATCCATCAACTGGGGTTTTTTTCCGGAGTGTGGGAAAAGGTTGTCTGTCGGACAAGTCCGGAATGCGTCCTTCGCTGTTTGTTGTTTTGAATATCTGAGGTATTCGGCAGAGCGCGCGTGCGTGTGAAATGGGGTCGGTCGTACAGAGGTCAGCGGCCGAATGAGGGAGTGGGATGGCGCTATATATATATTAATTCAAAATATTAATAAATATAGACATTCATGTGATCAAATATATTTCAGCAGTACTGTGCTGTTTTCTCAGTACGTCCTCATCAGATAAAATAAATTGATTTATTTTATATGATGAGGACGTACTGAGGAAACAGCACAGTACCGCTGAAATATATTTGATCACATGAATGTCTATATTTATTAACATTTTGAATTAATATCAATAACTCCAGAAAACTTAACAGTTGAGTGCTTCTAATCTATTGTAAAACTATATTCATTGATTAATCAATGAATATAGTTTAGCATATATATATATATATATATATATATAAGAAGTGATAATATAAAAAGGATAATATATATAAGAAGTGATAATATAAAAAGGATAATATATATAAGAAGTGATAATATAAAAAGGATAATATATATAAGAAGTGATAATATAAAAAGGATAATATATATATAAGAAGTGATAATATAAAAAGGATAATATATATAAGAAGTGATAATATAAAAAGGATAATATATATAAGAAGTGATAATATAAAAAGGATAATATATATAAGAAGTGATAATATAAAAAGGATAATATATATAAGAAGTGATAATATAAAAAGGATAATATATATATAAGAAGTGATAATATAAAAAGGATAATATATATAAGAAGTGATAATATAAAAAGCATAATATATATAAGAAGTGATAATATAAAAAGGATAATATATATATAAGAAGTGATAATATAAAAAGGATAATATATATAAGAAGTGATAATATAAAAAGGATAATATATATATAAGAAGTGATAATATAAAAAGGATAATATATATAAGAAGTGATAATATAAAAAGGATAATATATATAAGAAGTGATAATATAAAAAGGATAATATATATAAGAAGTGATAATATAAAAAGGATAATATATATATAAGAAGTGATAATATAAAAAGGATAATATATATATAAGAAGTGATAATATAAAAAGGATAATATATATAAGAAGTGATAATATAAAAAGGATAATATATATAAGAAGTGATAATATAAAAAGGATAATATATATAAGAAGTGATAATATAAAAAGGATAATATATATAAGAAGTGATAATATAAAAAGGATAATATATATATAAGAAGTGATAATATAAAAAGGATAATATATATAAGAAGTGATAATATAAAAAGGATAATATATATAAGAAGTGATAATATAGAAAGGATAATATATATAAGAAGTGATAATATAAAAAGGATAATATATATATAAGAAGTGATAATATAAAAAGGATAATATATATATAAGAAGTGATAATATAAAAAGGATAATATATATAAGAAGTGATAATATAAAAAGGATAATATATATATAAGAAGTGATAATATAAAAAGGATAATATATATAAGAAGTGATAATATAAAAAGGATAATATATATATAAGAAGTGATAATATAAAAAGGATAATATATATAAGAAGTGATAATATAAAAAGGATAATATATATAAGAAGTGATAATATAAAAAGGATAATATATATATAAGAAGTGATAATATAAAAAGGATAATATATATAAGAAGTGATAATATAAAAAGGATAATATATATATAAGAAGTGATAATATAAAAAGGATAATATATATAAGAAGTGATAATATAAAAAGGATAATATATATAAGAAGTGATAATATAAAAAGGATAATATATATAAGAAGTGATAATATAAAAAGGATAATATATATATAAGAAGTGATAATATAAAAAGGATAATATATATAAGAAGTGATAATATAAAAAGGATAATATATATAAGAAGTGATAATATAAAAAGTATAATATATATAAGAAGTGATAATATAAAAAGGATAATATATATAAGAAGTGATAATATAAAAAGGATAATATATATAAGAAGTGATAATATAAAAAGGATAATATATATATAAGAAGTGATAATATAAAAAGGATAATATATATAAGAAGTGATAATATAAAAAGGATAATATATATATAAGAAGTGATAATATAAAAAGGATAATATATATAAGAAGTGATAATATAAAAAGGATAATATATATAAGAAGTGATAATATAAAAAGGATAATATATATAAGAAGTGATAATATAAAAAGGATAATATATATAAGAAGTGATAATATAAAAAGGATAATATATATATAAGAAGTGATAATATAAAAACAGATAATATATATAAGAAGTGATAATATAAAAAGGATAATATATATAAGAAGTGATAATATAAAAAGGATAATATATATAAGAAGTGATAATATAAAAAGGATAATATATATAAGAAGTGATAATATAAAAAGGATAATATATATATAAGAAGTGATAATATAAAAAGGATAATATATATATAAGAAGTGATAATATAAAAAGGATAATATATATAAGAAGTGATAATATAAAA
>OZ024763.1:338392-340892 GCA_964016885.1 Eledone cirrhosa
CCATAGTATCAGAGCTATGCCCATAGTATCAGAGCTATGCCCATAGTATCAGAGCTATGCCCATAGTATCAGAGCTATGTCCATAGTATCAGAGCTGTGATCTCTCAATTCAGAAAAGTAGCAGCTCTACTTGGAGTAACTCCAGTGACTCTTTCCTGAGACATTCTAACCACATGTCCATAGTATCAGAGCTATGCCCATAGTATCAGAGCTATGCCCATAGTATCAGAGCTATGCCCATAGTATCAGAGCTATGCCCATAGTATCAGAGCTATGCCCATAGTATCAGAGCTATGCCCATAGTATCAGAGCTATGTCCATAGTATCAGAGCTGTGATCTCTCAATTCAGAGAAATAACAGCTCTACTTGGAGTAACTCCAGTGATTCTTTTCTGAGACATTCTAACCACATGTCCATAGTATCAGAGCTATATCCATAGTATCAGAGCTATGCCCATAGTATCAGAGCTATGCCCATAGTATCAGAGCTATGCCCATAGTATCAGAGCTGTGTCCATAGTATCAGAGCTATGCCCATAGTATCAGAGCTATGCCCATAGTATCAGAGCTATGCCCATAGTATCAGAGCTGTGATCTCTCAATTCAGAGAAATAACAGCTCTACTTGGAGTAACTCCAGCGATTCTTTCCTGAGACATTCTAACCACATGTCCATAGTATCAGAGCTATGTCCATAGTATCAGAGCTGTGATCTCTCAATTAAGAAACACAGTGACTCCCTAAGTAGCAGCTTTACTTGCTTGAAGTGACTCTCTGATCTCCGAGCTGCAACTCTCTGATCTCCGAGCTGCAAATCTGTCCAGTGATTCTTTCCAGAGACATTCTAACCGCATTTCTATAATAGCGGAGCTGTGATCTCTCAATTCACAGAAGTAGTGGCTCTACTATTATTATCACTATTAACATACTACTTCTTTAAGATACCAATTACAATGTAATACCAGACGTAGAAAACCACAGCAGCAGTAACCGACGTATTAGTATCAAGTGTTTAAACTAGTGGACTAATAGTAACTAAATATTACACACCAATACACTAAATATATATATATATATATATATATATATATGCACACTCTACTGATATCTATTGAGTGTTCACACAGTTAAATGTCTGACTATTTTTGTGTCTGATTATAAATAATATATATATTAATGAATATATATGTGTATATATATATATATATATATATATATATATATATACACACACATATATATTCATTAATATATATGTGTGTGTATATATATATATATATATATATATATATATATACACTTATACACACATAAATATATATATGTATATATGAATATATATATCATCATTAAATGATTGTGATGATTATAAATGTGTATATATATGTGGGATGTACGTGTGTTATATATATATATATATATATATATATATATATACAAATATATATATATATATATATATACACAAATATATATATATATGCACAAAGAAATATATATATACACACATATATATATATACACATACACCCACACAAATATTTACACATACACAACATATATATATATATACACACACATATACATATAAATGGTAGAATTAATGTATTTATTAAAGTCGAATGTCTGCGGTTGCTATTAGTTAAAGTCTCCAGCCATCAGATTTAATGGCAGCCATGATGTAAAACTGAAAGTAATGGCTGTACATACTCACTCCACTTCAGATTTCTCAAATAAATAACATAAATATATTTAATACATGCTTACACATAAATATCTGTGTATATATTTACATATAGTTATTTGAGTGTGTATCTGTGTGTGTGTGTGTGTCTGTGTGTTTCTCTGTGTATTAGTGTGTCTGTGCCACTGGTTTGTAAATATATATATATATATATATGTATATATATATATATATATATATATATATATATATATATAACGAAGGAAATGTGGTAAGGGACCAGGTGGACCATAACGCACCAAAGTACTCAATACTTGGGGTAGTAGAGTGGGTAATAGGAACCAGTAAGACCCCGACGGCTGAGCTCAAGCCGTTTCGACGGCTAATTCAGAATTAGCCGTCGAAACGGCTTGAGCTCAGCCGTCGGGGTCTTACTGGTTCCTATATATATATATATATATATTGAGCTATACCTTTTACTGTCATTTCTATAATACGAAGAGGGTGTTTAACTCCAACACGCTCCAGTATTTTAACCCTTATGTATATATATATATTTACAAACCAGTGGCACATTTATATATATATATATAACGAAGGAAATGTGGTAAGGAACCAGATGGACCATAACGCACCAAAGTACTCAATACTTAGGGTAGTAGAGTGGGTAATAGGAACGAGTAGGACCCCGACGGCTGAGCTCAAACCGTTTCGACGGCTAATTCTGGCTGATTAGCCGTCGAAACGGCTTGAGCTCAGCCGTCGGGGTCCTACTCGTTCCTATATATATAGAGGAGACTGAGGTTAGCTGGACATG
>OZ024763.1:350892-358392 GCA_964016885.1 Eledone cirrhosa
ATGTTGACTTTGAGGCCCTTTCTCTCTAGTCCCTGCTTCCAGGTTTGGAATTTATTCTCTAGTTCTACCATAGATTCAGCTATGAGTGCGAGGTCATCAGCATACAGGAGTTCCCATGGGCATCCGGTCTTAAACTCCTCCGTTATTGCCTGCAGGACTATGATGAACAGGAGAGGGCTAAGAACAGAGCCCTGGTGGACCCCAACCTGTACGCTAAATTCCTCGCTATACTCATTGCCAATCCTAACTTTGCTGACTGCTCCCCTATACATGGCTTGTACCGCTTTCACAAGCCATTCATCTACTCCTAGTTTTCTAAGAGCCCACCAGATTACTGCACGTGGAACTCTGTCAAAGGCTTTCTCAAGGTCGACAAATGCCAAGTAGAGTGGTGTGTATGTATATATATATATACACACACACACACACACACACACACACACACACACACACACACACACACACACACACACACACATATGTGTGTGTGTATGAGAGTCCCAGGTTCAATCGAGTGTAACCACAGCCAGTAAAGTACTCAATACATTAGTAGAGTGTAAACATCAAGTTTAATATATAAAAGGCTTCTACAGGACTAGAACTGTTTCATTCCAAATAAATCAGCTTTCTTGATGATTTCTTTTGAATGAAACAGTTCTAGTCCTGTAGAAGCCTTTTCTATGTTAAACATGATATCAGGGAAAAGCGGATGTAAAATGATGATGATGATGATGTGTGTATGTGTGCGTGTGTGTGAGTAGTATATATATCCGTAGGTGTGTAAAAGGAAAATAGTGCTTAATCTGGTATGAGAGCTGATGTATATATATACACACACATATATATATATATATATATACACACACACACATATATATACACGGTGCGGACGATATTTGTTCGCAAGATTACTGTCTAGGAAAAAATAACACAGTAGTTTTATTTTTTAAGATATATTTATCAAACTTGGGTCAGTTTGTCTTCATGACTTGTTCTTTCAATCTCACTCGATAAACCCGCCATTGGCTTTGATGACGGCCTCAAGGATGCCTCGGAACCGGCTACAAGCCTTCGTCACTGTCCCCCGACTTAGGCCCCTAAAGGCACTTGTGATCCTGGCCTTCAGATCGTCTTTCGTATTGCAGCTAGATCTGTTGGTGTCTCATTCCACTGCGCCCCACACAAAGAAGTCGAGGGGGTTGCAGTCAAGGGAGCTGGGAGGCCAGATGTTAGGTGAAGTGTGGTCGACGAAATTCTCTGACAGCCAGGCTTGGGTCTTTGAGCTGGTATGGCAGGGCACTGAGTCTTGTTGCCACATGTACGGCCTACCTGGTCGATCCAGGGCTTTACTACCTCACTCAGAACGCGGATGTAACCATCGGTGTTCAGCTTGAGGCCCTCAGGGAAGAAAGGAGGTGGCATGACGTCACCTTGACTGTTGACGACACCTAAGACCAATGTTGTCGCTGGAAACTTTGTCTGCATGACTCTGGGCACGTCTTTGGATGAGACAGCGAGCCACCTGTTGTTCTGGGAGTTGATCTTCTGGTCTTATTTGTCCTCCCGGCATGGATTCCAAGAAGAACTCCGTGTCTCTTCCACAAATTTGGAGGTTCAAAATTATTCATAATCAATTATTCTGAAAATAAATAATGGAAATATAATAGTCACTGTTTTTATGAAGACAAGAGTGACAATGGAAGTAAAAAAAATTTGCATAAAATTAGCAATTGAAAATTGCGAACTAATATCGTTCACACCCTGTATACTAGCAGTGTATCCCGGCGTTGCACGGGTAAGAACATTGGTGATAGCACCTCCAATGAGAAACGTTTATTTGTGAGTGCCAGTTAAAAACTCACGAACTGGACATGCTCACCGACATCCAGAGTTGACACTGCACTCAGTGCTCCTGTGAGACCCCCTGCATGGACTGGAAGAGGAAGACTGAAGTTAACGTATGTTGATGCCCTAAGGACAGACACTGGTCTTTTGGAGACGCAGGACACGGCAGCAATAATGAGGGACAGAGACCGCTGGAGAGAACTCGTCCATGGATAAAATTATATATAATATGTATCTTGGATCGCGTAATACTCAGTCAAGCAAAACACGAGGCTCAGTCTGTGTGTGTGTATATGTGTGTGTGTATATATATATATATATCTCCACACACTCACACACATATATATATATATGTGTGTGTATATATATATATCCACACACATATATATATATATATATATACTTATATATATATATGTATACAATGATATTAAATAAATGGAAACTATATTTATAAAACCATATTTATTCTATTATATATATTTCAAGGGTACCAAAACTTTGGTACGTTCTCATCAGATAAAATACAAAATGTTTTATAAATAATTTACATGACCAAGGATAATACCTTAATGGTTCGAGTTATCCATGGAAAATCAAGTTATCCCTGAAATTTTCCAGGGATAGCTTTGGTCATGTCAATATAGTTTCCATTTATCTAATATCATTGTATACATATATATATATATATGTATATATATGTATGTGTGTGTGTGGATATCATCATCATCATCATCATCATTTTACGTCCACTTTTCCCTGCTTGCAAGGGTGGGGGGACGGGAACTGATTCTGGCTTGATTTCTACAGCTGGATGCCCTTCCTAACACCAACCTCATTTATGGTGAGTGCTGGGTGCTTTTTTGCCGTGGCACCTCCACGACCACTTTGCAGTGGAATGATAGGGACCCCAGTCCCTATCATCTCATTTCTACAGCTGAGTAAACTGGAGCAATGTGAAATAAAGTGTCTTGCTCAAGAAAACAACACATCACCCGGTCTGAGAATTGACCTCACAACCTTTCGATTGCAAGGCCAATGCTCTAACCACTAAGCCATGTGCCTCCATATATATATATATATATATATATATATATATATATATATATATATATATATATATATATATATATATATATATATATATATATATATATATATATATATATATATATATATATATATATATATATATATATATATATATATATATATATATATATATATATATATATATATATATATATATTTATATGTATATGTATATATATATATCCCCATCCCTGAAACTTTCCAGAGATAGCTTTGGTCATGTCAAATATTTATAAACCATTTTGTATTTTATCTGATGATAGTGTATCAAAATTTTTGGTACCTTTGAAATATATATAATAGAATAAATATAGTTTCCATTTATTTAATATCATTGAATACTGACTCCAGAAATCTGTCGAGTGCTCTGAATCAGTTATAAACATCTATATTTGTTGGATTTCCAACAAATTAAATATCTCTTCTACATATATATATGTATAGTAATAATAATAAAAGTGAAGACTAAAATCCAAAGAGGGCTCGATAAGGAAAATATATATCAAATATATAAGAGCCGTAGAGCAAATATTTATTAAAATAACAGATTAAAGTTTCGCTGCTTTCACCCTTAACGGGATCTTCTGAAACTCAGTTTCAGAAACTGAGTTTCAGAAGATCCCGTTAAGGGTGAAAGCAGCGATTCTTTGCTTAAACTTTAATCTGTTATTTTAATAAATATATGTGTGTATATATATGTGTGTATATATATATATATATATATATATATATATATATATATATATATGTATATATATTTGTATATGTATATATATGTGTGTGTGTATGTATGTATGTATGTATGTATGTGTATGTATGTATGTATATATGTATATATGTATGTATGTCACCAGTTGGTGCTACTGGTAACATGTATCCCAGTACAACCTGTCTCATGGTCGGGTCGTTGGCGATTAAACTGGCAACCCCACCAAGGTTTCTTGGTGAGGAGGGTGACTTTGGACATCCTGCAGGACTAAAAACAAAACCTGTCAAAAGGCAAAGGGGCTCTTAAGAGTCAATAGCCATCCAAAATCACCGGGAGAGATGACCCCTTAGCCTTTGTCAAGGCAGGATTCTAGGAGAAGGAAAACTCTGATATAACACCTGCAACCCTGATGGTATCCAATGATGTTGACTTGTTCTTCTTTTTGGTAAATATCATCTTGGTTAAGAAAGTGGGACTGGCTTTGTGCAGTGCCTTTGCTCACTATAAAAGCTTCACGGCACAGGCATTGCTTTATATCTGGAGATCTCTCTGCACTTGTCGTCACATGGTATCATGGACCCAGCACTGTGTGTCAATAATTGTCACAAGTGTAGTGTTTGTACCAGAGTTTTCAAGTCGCTGGCTGGACTAAAAAGCCACACTCGTTCAGCGCATCGGTAGGGGTTCTCCTACATGGATATAAAGTAGTGGTTGTACTGGAAAACGAGTTGGCAGCCACCATGTATATATATATATATATATATATGTGTGTGTGTTTATATATATATATATATATTTATATATATATATATATATATATACAAAGTATGATATGGTTCTGTATTTCCTGATGGAACTTTGTGGCTTCAACCAATTTCCTCAGAGATAATAAAAATAAAAAATTTTATCCAGATTCTCTGAGTTAACCTGGAAAGTGAATAAAACTGATATGGGGGGGGGGGGATATAATGACTGTGAGGAAGAAGTGTAGGTGTCGATACATAATGGCTGTGGGGAAGGGGGGAGGATATATAAAGGCCGTGAGGGAGGGAAGTGGTGGGTGGTGGAATAATGTGTGTTTATTTTTAAATTGATTGTTGCTTTGTCAATAAAGTCACTGATTTTACAGTCGTTGACACCGTCATGTGTAGGTGTGTGTGAGAGATCGTGTGGGTCAATGTGTGTCGTCGTCGACATCATCATCATCATCATCATCATCGTATAACGTCCATCTTCCATGCTAGCATGGGTTAGAAGGGAGTTGTCCCAATTGAGGCAAGATTGGTCGGGTGACCGTGTCTCGCTCATATAGGACTATCTGGCAGGTTTTCTACGGATGGATGCCCTTCCTAACACCAACCACATTTACAGTGTGGACTGGGAGCTTTTTACCATGTCTCCTACATGACCACATTACAGTGTGGACTGGGAGCTTTTTACCATGTCTCCTACATGACCACATTACAGTATGGACTGGGAGCTTTTTACCATGTCTCCTACATGACCACATTACAGTGTGGACTGGGAGCTTTTTACCGTGTCTCCTACATGATCACATTACAGTGTGGACTGGGAGCTTTTTACTGTGTCTCCTACATGACCACATTACAGTGTGGACTGGGAGCTTTTTACCGTGTCTCCTACATGACCACATTACAGTGTGGACTGGGAGCTTTTTACCATGTCTCCTACATGATCACATTACAGTGCGGACTGGGAGCTTTTTACTGTGTCTCCTACATGACCACATTACAGTGTGGACTGGGAGCTTTTTACCGTGTCTCCTACATGACCACATTATAGTGTGGACTGGGAGCTTTTTACCGTGTCTCCTACATGACCACATTACAGTGTGGACTGGGAGCTTTTTAGCATGTCTCCTACATGACCACATTACAATGTGGACTGGGAGCTTTTTAGCATGTCTCCTACATGACCACATTACAGTGTGGACTGGGAGCTTTTTACCGTGTCTCCTACATGACCACATTACAGTGTGGACTGGGAGCTTTTTGCCGTGTCTCCTACATGACCACATTACAGTGTGGACTGGGAGCTTTTTACCATGTCTCCTACATGACCACATTACAGTGTGGACTGGGAGCTTTTTACCATGTCTCCTACATGACCACATTACAGTGTGGACTGGGAGCTTTTTACCATGTCTCCTACATGACCACATTACAGTGTGGAATGGGAGCTTTTTACCATGTCTCCTACATGACCACATTACAGTGTGGACTGGGAGCTTTTTACCGTGTCTCCTACATGACCACATTACAGTGTGGACTGGGAGCTTTTTACCATGTCTCCTACATGACCACATTACAGTGTGGACTGGGAGCTTTTTACCATGTCGCCTACATGACCACATTACAGTGTGGACTGGGAGCTTTTTACCATATCTCCTACATGACCACATTACAGTGTGGACTGGGAGCTTTTTACCATGTCTCCTACATGACCACATTACAGTGTGGACTGGGAGCTTTTTACCGTGTCTCCTACATGACCACATTACAGTGTGGACTGGGAGCTTTTTGCCGTGTCTCCTACATGACCACATTACAGTGTGGAATGGGAGCTTTTTTCCATGTCTCCTACATGACCACATTACAGTGTGGACTGGGAGCTTTTTACCGTGTCTCCTACATGACCACATTACAGTGTGGACTGGGAGCTTTTTACCATGTCTCCTACATGACCACATTACAGTGTGGACTGGGAGCTTTTTACCGTGTCTCCTACATGACCACATTACATATGAACTGTTTGTTTTTTTTGTTTTTTGTGTGTCTGTCAGATCGTAAAGGGACGTAACTCTATGCTGCAAAGCATGGAATCCGATCCTCTACCGATACTGCCATTCCGCCTCTGATTGAGGCACAAGGGCAGCAATTTGAAGTGAAGATGAGGAATTTTGATTAAAGCAACCCCAGTGTGTTACTGGTATTTTATTTTATCGACCTCGTAAGGAGGAGGATGGTGATGATGATGGTGTTAGTTGCAGTAGTCATGATGTAGGCATAAGCCCAACAATTTTGGGGGTGTAAAGGGGGGAATGTTGATTATATATGACCCCAGTGCATTGCTGGTTCTTTATTTTATTGACCCTTTAAGGATGAAAGGCAAAGCTAACCTTAGCGAGATTTGAACTCAGAACCAATGTTAAGGTGTATTGTTCTCAAAATAAATAATATCAAACTCTTATAGATTTGATATTATGTGAGGTAAGGGCTTTATAATATAAAGCCGTGAAAATATAATAGTATATCTACAGTAATGTAAATACTAAAGGGTTAACAAAGTTATTAAACCTGATTCTATGAACCAAAATTGTTTGTTTTCAAGTGTTTACATTCATCTAAAAAAATTCCATAATTTTATGTTAAGAGCCTTTGTGTTAAATTCTATTCCAAACCCCACATTAAAGCTTTTAATACCAACCCTGGTTCTATAATAAAAAACTGTTTGTCTTCAAGTGTTTATATTTACCTAAAAACATTCAATAATTTTATGTTAAAAGGGTTTTGTTAAATGTGGTTCTTTGAAGGTATAATCTTTCTTATTCATGTACGTATGTATGCATGGATGTTGTTGTTGTGACAGCTCACTCCTATGCAGGTTTAGCTGGTCTCCTCCAAGGTATATCTCGTTGGAGGTGTCTTGGGTGATTTAATGATAGGGACCCCAGTCCTATCATCTCATTTCTACAGCTGAGTGAACTGGAGCAATGTGAAATAAAGTGTCTTGCTCAAGGAAACAACACATCACCCGGTCCGAGAATTGACCTCACAACCTTTCGATCGCAAGCCCAATGCTCTAACCACTAAGCCATGCGCCTGCACATGTAT
>OZ024763.1:363392-373392 GCA_964016885.1 Eledone cirrhosa
TTACAAAACCAATTTTGTCTTCTCAACAACCTTTGCTCCTTTACACAATACTACACCACACACTTCTATCACACACACACACACCACACACTTCTATCACACACACACACCACACACGCTTTCTACACACACACACACACACACTTTCATTGCTGTCACACACACTCTCTCTCTACACACAGACACATATATTGCTGTCACTCTCTCTCTACCATCTCTCTCGTCCTCTCACTCTCTCTCTCTCTCTATCATCTCTGTCTCTCTCTCCCCCTCTCTCACTCTCTCTCCCTCTTTCTCTACCATCTCTGTTTCTCTCTCCCCCTCTCTCACTCTCTCTCTCTGTACACACACACACACATATATTGCTGTCACTCTCTCTCTCTATCTACCATCTCTCTCTCACTCTCTCTACCATCTCTCTCTCACTCTCTCTACCATCTCACCCTCTCTCTACCATCTCTGTCTCTCTCTACCATCTCTGTCTCTCTCTCTCTCTCTCTCCCCTCTCTCACTCTCTCTCTCTCTCTCTCTCTACCATCTCTGTCTCTCTCTCCCCCTCTCTCACTCTCTCTCTACCATCTCTGTCTCTCTCTCTCCCCCTCTCTCACTCTCTACCATCTCTCTCTCTCTCTCCCCTCTCTCACTCACTCTCTCTCTCTCTACCATCTCTGTCTCTCTCTCCCCCTCTCTCACTCTCTCTCTCTATCTCATCTTTCATTACTCTCTCTACACAGACATCCATCTCTGTCACTCTCTCTCCCCTCCTTCCCACCACCAATACGGGGGGGGGGGCCCTCATACATAATTCATTACTTTATCTGTATGTCTCTGTATATGTGTGTGTGTGTGTGTGTCTCTCACAGTTTGTGTATATGTGTGTGTCTGTGTATGTGTGCCTCTCTCTGCCCCTGTATACTTGTGCGTGTGTGTCTGTATCTGTATTTGTGCGTGAGTGTTTGTGCATTTGTGTGTGTGTTTGTGTATCAGTGTGTGTGTGTGTATCAGAGTGTGTGTGTGTTTGTGTATCAGTGTGTGTGTGTTTGTGTATCAGAGTGTGTGGTGTGTGTGTGTGTTTGTGTATCAGTGTGTGTGTGTGTGTGTGTGTTTGTGCGTCTATTAGTGTGTGTGTTTGTGTATCAGTGTGTGTGTTTGTGCATTTGTGAGTGTGTCTCTGTATTTGTGAGTGTGTGTGTGTATCTGTATTTGTGAGTGTGTGTGTGTCTCTGTATTTGTGAGTGTGTGTGTGTATCTGTATTTGTGAGTGTGTGTGTGTATCTGTATTTGTGAGTGTGTGTGTGTCTCTGTATTTGTGAGTGTGTGTGTGTCTCTGTATTTGTGAGTGTGTGTGTATCTGTATTTGTGAGTGTGTGTGTGTCTCTGTATTTGTGAGTGTGTGTGTGTCTCTGTATTTGTGAGTGTGTGTGTGTCTCTGTATTTGTGAGTGTGTGTGTGTCTCTGTATTTGTGAGTGTGTGTGTGTCTCTGTATTTGTGAGTGTGTGTGTGTCTCTGTATTTGTGAGTGTGTGTGTGTCTCTGTATTTGTGAGTGTGTGTGTGTCTCTGTATTTGTGAGTGTGTGTGTGTATCTGTATTTGTGAGTGTGTGTGTGTCTCTGTATTTGTGAGTGTGTGTGTGTCTCTGTATTTGTGAGTGTGTGTGTGTATCTGTATTTGTGAGTGTGTCTCTGTATTTGTGAGTGTGTGTGTGTATCTGTATTTGTGAGTGTGTGTGTGTCTCTGTATTTGTGAGTGTGTGTGTGTATCTGTATTTGTGAGTGTGTGTGTGTCTCTGTATTTGTGAGTGTGTGTGTGTATCTGTATTTGTGAGTGTGTGTGTGTATCTGTATTTGTGAGTGTGTGTGTGTATCTGTATTTGTGAGTGTGTGTGTGTATCTGTATTTGTGAGTGTGTGTGTGTATCTGTATTTGTGAGTGTGTGTGTGTATCTGTATTTGTGAGTGTGTGTGTGTCTCTGTATTTGTGAGTGTGTGTGTGTCTCTGTATTTGTGAGTGTGTGTGTGTCTCTGTATTTGTGAGTGTGTGTGTGTCTCTGTATTTGTGAGTGTGTGTGTGTATCTGTATTTGTGAGTGTGTGTGTGTCTCTGTATTTGTGAGTGTGTGTGTGTCTCTGTATTTGTGAGTGTGTGTGTGTATCTGTATTTGTGAGTGTGTGTGTGTCTCTGTATTTGTGAGTGTGTGTGTGTCTCTGTATTTGTGAGTGTGTGTGTGTCTCTGTATTTGTGAGTGTGTGTGTGTCTCTGTATTTGTGAGTGTGTGTGTGTATCTGTATTTGTGAGTGTGTGTGTGTCTCTGTATTTGTGAGTGTGTGTGTGTATCTGTATTTGTGAGTGTGTGTGTGTATCTGTATTTGTGAGTGTGTGTGTGTATCTGTATTTGTGAGTGTGTGTGTGTCTCTGTATTTGTGAGTGTGTGTGTGTCTCTGTATTTGTGAGTGTGTGTGTGTGTATCTGTATTTGTGAGTGTGTGTGTGTCTCTGTATTTGTGAGTGTGTGTGTGTATCTGTATTTGTGAGTGTGTGTGTGTCTCTGTATTTGTGAGTGTGTGTGTGTCTCTGTATTTGTGAGTGTGTGTGTGTCTCTGTATTTGTGAGTGTGTGTGTGTATCTGTATTTGTGAGTGTGTGTGTGTCTCTGTATTTGTGAGTGTGTGTGTGTCTCTGTATTTGTGAGTGTGTGTGTGTCTCTGTATTTGTGAGTGTGTGTGTGTATCTGTATTTGTGAGTGTGTGTGTGTCTCTGTATTTGTGAGTGTGTGTGTGTCTCTGTATTTGTGAGTGTGTGTGTGTCTCTGTATTTGTGAGTGTGTGTGTGTATCTGTATTTGTGAGTGTGTCTCTGTATTTGTGAGTGTGTGTGTGTATCTGTATTTGTGAGTGTGTGTGTGTCTCTGTATTTGTGAGTGTGTGTGTGTATCTGTATTTGTGAGTGTGTGTGTGTATCTGTATTTGTGAGTGTGTGTGTGTCTCTGTATTTGTGAGTGTGTGTGTGTATCTGTATTTGTGAGTGTGTGTGTGTCTCTGTATTTGTGAGTGTGTGTGTGTCTCTGTATTTGTGAGTGTGTGTGTGTATCTGTATTTGTGAGTGTGTGTGTGTCTCTGTATTTGTGAGTGTGTGTGTGTCTCTGTATTTGTGAGTGTGTGTGTGTCTCTGTATTTGTGAGTGTGTGTGTGTATCTGTATTTGTGAGTGTGTCTCTGTATTTGTGAGTGTGTGTGTGTATCTGTATTTGTGAGTGTGTGTGTGTCTCTGTATTTGTGAGTGTGTGTGTGTATCTGTATTTGTGAGTGTGTGTGTGTATCTGTATTTGTGAGTGTGTGTGTGTCTCTGTATTTGTGAGTGTGTGTGTGTATCTGTATTTGTGAGTGTGTGTGTGTCTCTGTATTTGTGAGTGTGTGTGTGTATCTGTATTTGTGAGTGTGTGTGTGTCTCTGTATTTGTGAGTGTGTGTGTGTCTCTGTATTTGTGAGTGTGTGTGTGTATCTGTATTTGTGAGTGTGTGTGTGTATCTGTATTTGTGAGTGTGTGTGTGTATCTGTATTTGTGAGTGTGTGTGTGTCTCTGTATTTGTGAGTGTGTGTGTGTCTCTGTATTTGTGAGTGTGTGTGTGTATCTGTATTTGTGAGTGTGTGTGTGTATCTGTATTTGTGAGTGTGTGTGTGTCTCTGTATTTGTGAGTGTGTGTGTGTATCTGTATTTGTGAGTGTGTGTGTGTCTCTGTATTTGTGAGTGTGTGTGTGTCTCTGTATTTGTGAGTGTGTGTGTGTATCTGTATTTGTGAGTGTGTGTGTGTATCTGTATTTGTGAGTGTGTGTGTGTCTCTGTATTTGTGAGTGTGTGTGTGTCTCTGTATTTGTGAGTGTGTGTGTGTATCTGTATTTGTGAGTGTGTGTGTGTATCTGTATTTGTGAGTGTGTGTGTGTATCTGTATTTGTGAGTGTGTGTGTGTATCTGTATTTGTGAGTGTGTGTGTGTCTCTGTATTTGTGAGTGTGTGTGTGTCTCTGTATTTGTGAGTGTGTGTGTGTATCTGTATTTGTGAGTGTGTGTGTGTATCTGTATTTGTGAGTGTGTGTGTGTATCTGTATTTGTGAGTGTGTGTGTGTCTCTGTATTTGTGAGTGTGTGTGTGTCTCTGTATTTGTGAGTGTGTGTGTGTCTCTGTATTTGTGAGTGTGTGTGTGTCTCTGTATTTGTGAGTGTGTGTGTGTATCTGTATTTGTGAGTGTGTGTGTGTATCTGTATTTGTGAGTGTGTGTGTGTATCTGTATTGTTGTCTGTGTATTTGTTGGTGTCTGTGCATAATTGTCTATATATAGGTGTGTGTGTGTGTATATTGATGCGTGTGTGTACGTGTACATACATGTGTATGTGTATGTGCTTCTGCCTGTGTGTATATATGTGTGTGTGCCTCCGTGTGTGTACCTCTGTGTGTGTGTGTATCCCTGTGTGTGTGTGCCTCTGTGTGTGTGTGCCTCCATGTGTGTGTACCTCTGGTGTGTGTACCTCCGTGTGTGCCTCCGTGTGTGCCTCCATGTGTGTGTACCTCTGGTGTGTGTACCTCCGTGTGTGCCTCCGTGTGTGTGTGTACCTCCGTGTGTGCCTCCGTGTGTGTGTACCTCCGTGTGTGCCTCCGTGTGTGTGTGTACCTCTGTGTGTGTACCTCTGTGTGTGTGTGCCTCCATGTGTGTACCTCTGTGTGTGCCTCCGTGTGTGTGTACCTCTGTGTGTGTGTGTGTACCTCCGTGTGTGTGTGTGTACCTCCGTGTGTGTACCTCTGGTGTGTGTACCTCTGTGTGTGTGTGTGCCTCCGTGTGTGTTTGCCTCTAGTGTGTGTACCTCTGTGTGTGTGTGTACCTCTGTGTGTATGTACCTCTGTGTGTGTGTGTACCTCCGTGTGTGTACCTCTGTGTGTGTGCCTCTGTGTGTGTGTGTGTGCCTCCGTGTGTGTGTACCTCCGTGTGTGTACCTCTGTGTGTGTGTACCTCTGTGTGCGCCTCCGTGTGTGTACCTGTGTGTGTGTGTGTACCTCCGTGTGTGTACCTGTGTGTGTGTACCTCTGTGTGTGTGTGTGTACCTCCGGTGTGTGTGCCTCTGTGTGTGTGTGTGTACATCCGTGTGTGTACCTCTGTGTGTGTGTGTACCTCTGTGTGTGTGTGTACCTCTGGTGTGTGTGTACCTCCGTGTGTGTGTGTACCTCTGGTGTGTGTGCCTCTGTGTGTGTGTGTGTACATCCGTGTGTGTACCTCTGTGTGTGTGTGTACCTCTGGTGTGTGTGTACCTCTGGTGTGTGTGTACCTCCGTGTGTGTGTGTACCTCTGGTGTGTGTACCTCTGTGTGTGTGTGTGTACCTCCGGTGTGTGTGCCTCTGTGTGTGTGTGTGTACATCCGTGTGTGTGCCTCTGTGTGTGTGTGTGTACATCCGTGTGTGTACCTCTGTGTGTGTGTGTGTACATCCGTGTGTGTACCTCTGTGTGTGTGTGTACCTCTGGTGTGTGTGTGTACCTCTGTGTGTGTGTGTACCTCTGTGTGTGTGTGTACCTCTGGTGTGTGTACTTCTGGTGTGTGTGCCTCTGTGTGGGTGTGTGTATGTGAGGTGGATGTGGAGGTGAGCCAGTATTCAATATCAAGCTGTTGCCACATTTAATGTCTTTCCCCAGCCAAGTACTACACCACACTACTCCACACTACACTACTCCACACTACACTACACCACACTACACTACTCCACACTACACTACTCCACACTACACTACTCCACACTACACTACTCCACACTACACTACACTACACCACACTACACTACTCCACACTACACTACACCACACTACACCACACCACACTACACCACACTACACCACACTACACTACTCCATACTACACCACAATACACTACACCCCACCACACTACACTACACCACACTACACCACACTACACTACTCCATACTACACCACAATACACTACACCCCACCACACTACACTACACCATAACATACTACACCATAACCTCACACCACACCACAGTATACTGTACTACACCACACCTAACTATAACATATTACACCACACTGCACCATACTACCACACCACACTACACCTCACCACACCACACTAGACCTCACCACACTACACCACACCTCACCATAACATATTACACCACACCACACCACACTACACTACACTACACCATACTACACTACACTACACTACACTACACCACACCAGAATACCCTCCACTACACTACACCACACTCAGTTCAGACCAAACTTTATCTGGAAACAAACAAATATATTTGATATACAATAAACTGACACAGAACTCAGCCAGCTTCATCACAAACACACACACACACACACACACACACACATATATATATATATATATATATATATATATATATATATATATATATATATATATGTGCATATATATATATACATATATATATATGCAAAGTTTTATTTAAATTGTTGGGTTACAACGAGTAAATATTTATAACTGATATAAAAGCACTCAACAAGTATTTGGAGTATATTTACGATATTAAATAAATGGAAACTATATTTATAAAACCATATTTATTTCATTATATATATTTCAGGGATATAAGACTGTTTATATTGTATTTTGTCTGAAGAAGGCATAACATATTTTTAATATGATATCCCTGAAATATATATAATGAAATAAATATGGTTTTATAAATATAGCTTCCATTTATTTAATATCGTATATATATATATATATATATATATATATATATATATGTGCATATATATATATACATATATATATATATATATATATAGGTGCTGCTGTATGGGTCTGAGACTTGGACACTGACCAAGAAACTCACTCAGATGGTGGATGGGTGCTACACGAGAATGCTGAGGATGGCTCTGAACATTAATCAGTATACACTGAGGATGAAAAACTCAGAGCTGTATGGGAGCCTCCCAAAAGTCAGCTCAAAAGTGACAGAGAGGAGACTGACGTTAGCTGGACATGCTCACCGACATCCAGAGTTGACATTGCACTCGGTGCTCCTTTGGGAGCCCCTACATGGACACACTAGAAGAGGAAGACCAAGGTTAACGTATGTTGATGCCCTAAGGACAGACACTGGTCTGTTGGAGACGCAGGACATGGCAGCGATAATGAGGGACAGAGACCGCTGGAGGGAACTCGTCCATGGATCTCGGGAATTTTACCCGCCTTAGTTAGATAGATATATATATATATATATATATATATATATATATATATATATATATATATGTGTGATGTAAAATCTGCTTCGTAGAATCAAGACGTATCCGAGGACCGTGCGATTTCAGAGTCAGGTTTGATCACCACATCGATCATGCCTCGAGCTGGTTGCCCGAGAAACAATTGTAATATGTCCAATAAATTCCTTTTGTCGCAACACTGATTTTCTTTTTTCTGTTATATATATATATATATATATATATATATATATATATGTATATATATATATATATATATATATATATATATATATATATATATGTATATATATATATATGTATGTATATATATATATATATATATATGTTGATTTAAAACTGCACTATCCACAAGTGTTTTTTAGCCTTCATATCATGTTCTCCTGTTTTATCTGATGAAAACACAAATATTATTGCATGATGATGTTTGTTTTTGAAATGCGCATAATAAAATACATGGAACTCCTTTAACCATCTTTTGATCTTATATTATGTATACTCCAGTCCTACAAACTGTAGAGTGCTTCTTATCCGATATCTGCATTGCTTTATTGTACTACAATAAAACTCACCTCCTACATATATATATATATATATATAGATAGATAGATAGATAGATATAAGTGGTTATAACCATGTCCATTACGAGCTGAGGATCCGCTAAGGTGAAACAATTGTTCTCTGTATGGTGAACTAACTGTTGTGTAACCACTTCTACCTAACTCGTCCCATGGACTGAGTGCTCTACCACTACGGATATTACCTTCCAGTGTTCTACCTCTCTCTCTCTCTCTCTCTCTCTCTCTCTCTCTCTCTCTCTCTCTCTCTCTCTCTCTCTCTCTCTCTCTCTCTCTCTCTCTCTCTCTCTCTCTCTCTCTCTCTCTATATATATATATAAAATGGAAGCACATGGCTTAGTGATTAGAGCATTGGCCTTGCAATCGAAAGGTTGTAAGTTCAATTCTCAGACCGGGTGATGTGTTGTTTCCTTGAGCAAGACACTTTATTTCACATTGCTCCAGTTTACTCAGCTGTAGAAATGAGATGATAGGGACTGGGGTGGAGGTGCCACGGCAAAAAAGCACCCAGCACTCACTGTAAATGAGGTTGGTGTTAGGAAGGGCATCCAGCTGTAGAAATCAAGCCAGAATCAGTTCCCGTATGAGCAAGACAAGGTCAGCCGACCGGACACTGCCCACAACAGGAGGACCCGTCTAACCCATGCTAGCGTGGAAGAATGGATGTAAAGCAGTGAGGAGGATGATGATGATATGTTTATATATATTTATATACACACATAAACATACACACACGCACACACACACACATATATATATATATATATAAACAAAATTTGTGTGTTTTTTCAATAAAAAAAATAAAAAAAATAGCATAATAAACACAATGAGGTGAACACAATAAGAAAATAAATGTTTCTACTTTTGGCACAAGGCTAGCAATAACCCAGTGCATTACTGGTACTTTATTTATATACACACACACATAAACATACACACACGCACACACACATATATATATAAACAAAATTTGTGTGTTTTTTCAATAAAAAATAAAAAAAATAGCATAATAAACACAATGAGGTGAACACAATAAGAAAATAATTGTTTCTACTTTTGGCACAAGGCTAGCAATAACCCAGTGCATTACTGGTACTTTATTTATATACACACACACATAAACATACACACACGCACACACATATATATATAAACAAAATTTGTGTGTGTTTTCAATAAAAAGAATTAAAATAATACCATAATAAACACAATGAGGTGAACACAATAAGAAAATAAATGTTTCTACTTTTGGCACAAGGCTAGCAATAACCCAGTGCATTACTGGTACTTTATTTATATACACACACATAAACATACACACACGCACACACACATATATATATATAAACAAAATTTGTGTGTGTTTTCAATAAAAAAAAAAAATATAGCATAATAAACACAATGAGGTGAACACAATAAGAAAATAAATGTTTCTACTTTTGGCACAAGGCTAGCAATAACCCAGTGCATTACTGGTACTTTATTTATATGCACACACACATAAACATACACAAACGCACACACACACACATATATATAAACAAAATTTGTGTGTGTTTTCAATAAAAAATAAAAAAAATAGCATAATAAACACAATGAGGTGAACACAATAAGAAAATAAATGTTTCTACTTTTGGCACAAGGCTAGCAATAACCCAGTGCATTACTGGTACTTTATTTATATACACACACACATAAACATACACACACGCACACACACATATATATATAAACAAAATTTGTGTGTGTTTTCAATAAAAAAATTAAAAAAATACCATAATAAACACAATGAGGTGAACACAATAAGAAAATAATTGTTTCTACTTTTGGCACAAGGCTAGCAATAACCCAGTGCATTACTGGTACTTTATTTATATACACACACACATAAACATACACACACGCACACACACACATATATATATAAACAAAATTTGTGTGTGTTTTCAATAAAAAATTAAAAAAATACCATAATAAACACAATGAGGTGAACACAATAAGAAAATAATTGTTTCTACTTTTGGCACAAGGCTAGCAATAACCCAGTGCATTACTGGTACTTTATTTATATACACACACACATAAACATACACACACGCACACACAGACATATATATATAAACAAAATTTGTGTGTGTTTTCAATAAAAAAAATTAAAAAAATA
>OZ024763.1:380892-383392 GCA_964016885.1 Eledone cirrhosa
TATATATATATATATATATATATATATATTTATTTATTTGTTGTCATGGTGGTGTTTGAGTTGCTGGTGGTGGTCATGTTGTTGATAGTGGTTGTAGTGGTAGTGGTAGTATTAGCAGCAGCAGCAGCAGCAACAACAGTAGTAGTAGTAGCTGTAGTGGTAATGGTAGCTATAGTAGTAGTAGTAGTAGTAGTGGTAGTGGTGTATTAAAAGGCTTCTATTCCACCATTGGTATATATGTCTCACCAACCAAGCTGTGACACTAAATGTGATATATTTCATTACAGACAAAGTGACAATGACACCATGTTGATATCACACTTGGTGGTGGTGGTGGTGGTGTTAGTGCTGGTGGTGGTGGTGCTGGTGGTGGTGGTGCTACTGCTGATGGTGGCAGTGGTGGTGGTGGCAGTGGTGTTAGTGCTGATGGTGGCGGTGCTGATGATGGTGGCAGTGGTGGTGGTGGTGGTGTTAGTGCTGGTGGTGGTGGTGCTGATGATGGTGGCAGTGGTGGTGGTGGTGGTGTTAGTGCTGGTGGTGGTGGTGCTGATGATGGTGGCAGTGGTGGTGGTGGTGGTGTTAGTGCTGGTGTTGGTGGTGCTGATGATGGTGGCAGTGGTGGTGGTGGTGGTGTTAGTGCTGGTCTTGTTGAAAGTGGTGGTGGTGGTGGCAGTGGTGGTGGTGGTGGTGATGGTGGCAGTGGTGGTGGTGGTGTCAGTGCTGGTCTTGTTGAAAGTGGTGATGGTGGGGGTGGCAGTGGTGGTGGTGGTGGTGGTGATGGTGGCAGTGGTGGTGATGGTGTCAGTGCTGGTCTTGTTGAAAGTGGTGGTGGTGGTGGCAGTGGTGGTGGTGGTGGTGATGGTGGCAGTGGTGGTGGTGGTGTCAGTGCTGGTCTTGTTGAAAGTGGTGGTGGTGGGGGTGGCAGTGGTGGTGATGGTGTCAGTGCTGGTCTTGTTGAAAGTGGTGGTGGTGGGGGTGGCAGTGGTGGTGGTGGTGGTGGTGATGGTGGCAGTGGTGGTGATGGTGTCAGTGCTGGTCTTGTTGAAAGTGGTGGTGGTGGTGGCAGTGGTGGTGGCAGTGGTGGTGGTGGTGTCAGTGCTGGTCTTGTTGAAAGTGGTGGTGGTGGGGGTGGCAGTGGTGGTGGTGGTGGTGTTAGTGGTGGTCTTGTTGAAAGTGGTGGTGGTGGTGCTGCTGCTGATGGTGGCAGTGGTGGTGGTGGTGTTAGTGTTGCTGCTGTTGAAGGTGGTGTTGGTGGTGTTGCTGTGTGGTGGTGGTGTTAGTGTTGCTGCTGTGTGGTGGTGGTGTTGGTGGTGTTCTCTATATTTGACAAGGAAGAAAGGTGTTCTATACGAAACAGTGGCTATATAGAAAAAGTGGAATTGGAAATAGCACGGAAAATATGTTAAAGGATATGTTTTTCTTTTTTTCTTCTTAGATCCATCAAAGTGACATTGCTAGAGGGTCGGAAGCCATGCTTTGATGCATAGAGTTATGGCCCTTGCCATTCCGAGTTCAAATCCCGCCAAGGTTAATTTTGTCTTTCATCCTTAGATGGAGGCACATGGCTTAGTGGTTAGAGCATTGGCCTTGCAATCGAAACGTTGTGAGTTCAATTCTCAGACCGGGTGATGTGTTGTTTCCTTGAGCAAGACACTTTATTTCACATTGCTCCAGTTTACTCAGCTGTAGAAATGAGATGATAGGGACTGGGGTCCCTATCATTCCACTGCAAAGTGGTCGTGGAGGTGCCACGGCAAAAAAGCACCCAGCACTCACTGTAAATGAGGTTGGTGTTAGGAAGGGCATCCAGCTGTAGAAATCAAGCCAGAATCAGTTCCCGTCCCACCCTTGCAAGCAGGGAAAGGTGGACGTAAAATGATGATGATGATGCTTACAGGGTCAATAAAATAAAGTACCAGCAATGCACTGGGTAATTACTGGCCTTGTGCCAAAAGTAGAAAATTATTGAAAAATTGAGAGGAACAATTTTTTTCATAAAATTATAAAATATAACCAGTTTCGATGTATCAGTGTAATCCATCTTATCAAATGTTGAATATTACAATTAAAAAGAATTAAAAGGAATTAAAAATTAAAGATTTAAAATTAAATGTTGAAGTAGTCTTCTTCTCAACAAGAAAGATGACAGACCTTCTTCAATACTTAATTTAAAATTTTTAATTTTTAATTTTAAAAAATTCTTTTTAATTGTAATACTCAACATTTGATAACCCTAACCTTAACCATAACCCTTTAACATTTAAACCAGCCATATCCGGCCAGAATTCTCTCACCTCTTTCTGTTCAAACTAGCTGTAGCCAGCCGTTCATACTGATGTTAAGGTATTCTTCTCCAAATAAATAATATCAAAATCTCATAGATTCAATATGGATTGGTTTTTATTTTGTGACATTATTCTGTTACCGGTGGTTTGGCAGTATCGGTAGAGCATCGGACGCCATGCTTTGCAGCACAGAGTTATGGCCCTTTACGGTCTGA
>OZ024763.1:388392-408392 GCA_964016885.1 Eledone cirrhosa
TTATTGCCTGCAGGACTATGATGAACAGGAGAGGGCTAAGAACAGAGCCCTGGTGGACCCCAACCTGTACGCTAAATTCCTCGCTATACTCATATGTGGTCAATATATTAATGTATGTGTCAATATATTAATGTGTGTGGTCAATACATTAATGTGTGTGGTCAATATATTAATGTGTCATATACATATATATACTTATGCATGAACTACTGACCACAACACTTTGTTTTGAACATTTTGAAAGTAGGTTTATAAGTATGAATTTTCATCAGATTTTTGTAGTTGTCTCTGTGGCTCAGCGGTAGGTACTTGAGACAGTGGAGATCCTGGTCAAGGGATATATGTAGCCTTTTTCAGTTTTTAATTTATAACCAATAGAAAAAAAAACTGAAAAGGTTTACTGGGAACCCTATTCCCAACCAGTATCGAACTTCAAACCAGGATCACCACTGTCTATGATTCTTCTAACTGGGCCACCAAGACAGCTACAAAAGTATGATGAAAATTGATAATTATAAACCTACTTTCAAAATCAATGTTAAAAGCATGTGGTGTCGTTCATGGCTTTCCTAGAGCTGTTAGTAATATTTAGGGTCGACTTCTGGTCATTATTTACGGGGAATTTTTCTTTGTTATTTTATTTCAACCTCTGTTTTTTTTACACGCAGAAATGCCCATTTGTACCGTCCTGTATTGTCCTGTACTGTCCTTAATGTCTACTTTATGTAAACCCTTGTGGTTAATAAAGAAAACATTATTTACGTCCCTTTACCATCTGAGTTCAAATCCCGCCGAGGTTGACTTTGCCTTTCATCCTTACGGGGTCGATAAAATAAAGTACCAGTAATGCACTGGGTAATTGCTGGCCTTGTGCCTAAAGTAGAAACAATTATTGAAAGTCTCTGGATTTTGCAAAATGCATAATATTTTTTATTGGACAAGATAAGATATTTTCCCGCAGAAATTTGATTGAACTGTTTTGTTTCCACTTATGTATTTTTCGAAAATGTTATTAATTCATTATAAAAATTAAATGATAGCATTCTATATGTAGGTGGGCCCCCTTCATCTCCTGGCAACCAATATTTTTAGACCCAGTCTGCCACTGTATATATCATCATCATCATCATCATCACCGTTTTACGTCCGTTCTTCCACGCTAGCATGGGTTAGACGGGTTGTCCTGTTTTGGGCAGTGTCTGGTCGGCTGACCATGCCTTGCTCATACAGGAACTGATTTGGCTTGGTTTCTACAGCTAGATGCCCTTCCTAACACCAACCTCATTTACAGTGAGTGTATATATATATATATATATATATATATATATATATATATATATATTTGAAAAAAAAGGAAAAGAATGACTTTACTTGTAGTTCTAAACAAATTGATTTAATTTATAATATTACAATATTATGTATGAGTTTGTAGATCCAGTAAGTTCTTTGTTAACTTCGATGGGAAGATTTTTAAAGATTCCTGCTTAACTTTCCTGGAGAACTTTCCTGGAGAACTTTCTCGGATTCGTCGATGGCGATTGTAAAACTGAGATGCGGTTGTGTTGTGATGTGTGACTCTATATATAAGAGAGATTTGGATGTGTGTGTGTGTGTGTGTGTGTGTGTGTGTACACTGTAAGACTGCAAATTGACAGTCATTAGAACGTCAGATAGAATACTTTGTAATATTCAATTCTGGCTCTCTGTTCTCAACTGGGGTATATGAGAGAATATGCTCCGAAATTATTAGACGTGTCCGTCGAACCTGCGGGTCCTAAATCAGACAGATCCACACAAGGATCGCGTCTCGAGGTGTCCGCCAGCGAAACAATTGTAGCACACAATAAATTGAGTTCAGATGCATCACTGATTTTTCATTTTCTATTCTATCATACTCTGCTCTGTAAGAGCATAGAGTGCTCAACCGGCATACCACCTATGGAAGCATTTTAGCGGTGGATTGGCAGTATCGGTAGAGGGTCGGACGCCATGCTTTGACGCATAGAGTTACGGCCCTTGCCATTCTGAGTTCAAATCCCGCCGAGGTTAACTTTGCCCTTTCATCCTTACGGGGTCGATAAAATAAAGTACCAGTAATGTACTGGATAATTTGCTGGCCTTGTGCCAAAAGTATAAATAATTATATATATATATATACACCCCCGTCCCACCACCCCCACCCATCCACACCGCCCCTTTCAATGTAAAGTTATGTTGGTACCACAACATCCAGGCCGAAACAAATGAGATCGTGTAGGTGTCACAACAAAAAAACACAGTCCATGCTGTAATGTGGCCGTGTAGGTAACACGGTAAAAACCTCCCAGTCCCACACTGTAAATGTGGTTGGTGTTAGGAAGGGCATCCAGCCGTAGAAAACCCACCAAGACAGTCCTATGCGAGCAAGACAACCACTCTTGCCTCAAGTGGGAAAACTCCCGTCCAAACCCATGCAAGCGTGGAACATGGACGTTAAACGATGATGATGATGATATACGTGTGTGTGTGTGTGTGTGTGTGTGTGTGTGCATACTGACATTTATGTATCAGCTGTGCTAGGGCGAGAAATAAAATTCTAATTTTATTTTATATATATATATATTTATATATATATATATATATATATATATATATATATATATATATATATATATATATATATACACACACATGTGTCCCTATAGAATTTCAGTGTCCCTGCCCTAATGTAAGACATTGATTGGCTGTTTCCTGTCATCACTGCTTGTCATTGTGTCTTCACACACTGATGTCCCTAGATCCCTGTATCACCATCATCAGCATCATCATATTCGTCATTTCTATCTTCATAATCATCATCATCATCATTATCTACATGATCATCATCATCATCACCAACACCATATTCACCATTTAAACAATGAACATATTCATTATATCCACCACAACCACCACCACAACATCGCCACCACCACCACCACCACCACCACCACCACACTACCACCATACTATCACCACACCGCCACCACCACCACCACCACCAACACCACCACCACCACCACCAACACCACAACCACCACCACCATCACCACCACCACCATGACCACCACCAACACCACCACCACCACCACCAACACCACAACCACCACCACCATCACCACCACCACCATACTATCACCACACCATCACCACCACCACCACGACCACCACCAACACCACCACCACCACCATACCATCCCTCTCTGTAAAACAACCTCTTATGGTGTTTATTAAAGAAAATATCAATCACCTTCCCTCCCCCTCCTCTCTTCACCCCCCCTCTCTTCACCCTCCCCCATCTCTTCACCCCCTCCCTCTATCACATTACTCTCTTTCCACCCCCTCCCCTCACTATTTACCTTTTATTGAAGTTTCATTTTATTTCAATCTTTCACTCTATGTGAGTTTGTGTAAAACTATATTTGTGTATGTCCAAACACATACACACACACACTAATACACACACAAACACATACACACACACTAATACACACACAAACACATACACATTAATACACACACAAACACATACACACACAAACACATACACACTAATACACACACACTAATACACACAAACACATACACACTAATACACACACAAACACATACACACTAATACACACACAAACACATACACACACTAATACACACACACTAATACACACACACACATACACACACTAATACATACACACACTAATACATACATACACACTAATACATACACACACACACATACACACACTAATACATACACACACTAATACATACATACACACTAATACATACATACACACTAATACACACACAAACACATATACACTAATACACACACAAACACATACACACACTAATACATACATACACACTAATACATACATACACACTAATACACACACAAACACATACACACTAATACACACACAAACACACACACACACTAATACATACATACACACTAATACATACATACACACTAATACACACACAAACACATACACACTAATACACACACAAACACATACACACACACACACACACACACACACACACACACACAAACACATACACACGCTAATACATACTCACATTAATACATACATACACAATCTCTTTCACTTTCATTACCTACCTTCTCATTGTCTCCCTCTCTCTCTCTCCACCTTCTCACTCTCTTTTCTCTCTCTCTCCACCTTCTCACTCTCTTTCTCTCTCTCTCTCCACCTTCTCATTGTTTTTCCCTCTCTCTCCACCTTCTCTCTCTCTCTCTCTCTAGCTTCTCTCTCTCTCTCTCTCTCTCTCCACCTCACTGTTTTTCCCTCTCTCTCTCTCCACCTTCTCACTCTCTTTCTCTCTCTCTCTCTCTCCACCTTCTCATTGTTTTTCCCTCTCTCTCTCTCTCTCCACCTTCTCACTCTCTTTCTCTCTCTCCACCCTCTCAATGTTTTCCCCCCTCTCTCTCTCTCTCTCCACCTTCTCACTCTCTCCACCTCATTGTTTTTCCCTCTCTCTCCAGCTTCTCATTCTCCCTCTATCTCCCCCTTCCTTCTACTCCCCTCTCTCATCCCCCCCCCCCCCTGTTTCTCTTTATATCAACATATTCCAATCTTTAATTCCACTATTGTATTCTTCATACAACCTGACCAGTTCTATATTTCTATATACACTACAATTGTTTTCAACACACTGACGTGTGTGTGTGTATATTGTATATGTGTGTGTGTATGTGCATATTGTGTCTGTGTGTGTGTTTATATTGTCTGTATGTGTGTATATTGTATGTCTGTGTGTATGTGCATTATCATCATCTTCGTTTTATATATATGAGTATATATAAATGCACAAACACAGATACACTTAGAAAAATACACACACAAACATACATTTACACAAACACACACATACATTCACACAAACACACACATACATTCACACAAACACACACATACATTCACACAAACACACATACATTCACATAAACACACACATACATTCACATAAACACACACATACATTCACATAAACACACATACATTTACACAAACACACATACATTTACACAAACACACACATACATTCACATAAACACACACATACATTCACATAAACACACACATACATTCACACAAACACACACAAACATTCACATAAACACACACATACATTTACACAAACACACACATACATTCGCACACTCATACATACATTCACACAAACACAAACATACATTTACACAAACACACACATACATTCACACAAACACACATACATTCACATAAACACACACATACATTCACATAAACACACATACATTCACACACATACATTCATACAAACACACACATACATTTACACAAACACACACATACATTCACACAAACACACACATACATTTACACAAACACACACATACATTCACACAAATGCACACACTCATACATTCACATAAACAGATACATACATTTACACAAACACACACATACATTCACACATACACACACACTCATACATTCACATAAACACACACATACATTTACACAAACACACACATACATTTACACAAACACTCACATACATTCACACAAACACACACACTCATACATTCACATAAACAGACACATACATTTACACAAACACACTCATACATTCACATAAACAGACACATACATTTACACAAACACACACATACATTCACACAAACACATTTACACAAACACACTCATACATTCACACACTCACACACACATTCACACAAACACACACATACATTCACACAAACACACACACACATTCACACAAACACACACACATACATTCACACACACACACATACATTCACACAAACACACACACCCATACATTCACATAAACAGACACATACATTCACACAAACACACACTCATGCATTCACATAAACACACATACATTCACATAAACACACATACATTCACACAAACACACACATACATTCTCACACACATACACTCACACACAGCATAGCAAATGGAACACCAGCTGCTGTTTCGCTATAGTTTTTTCACCATCCCCTTCCTTCCTTTTACACAGACATTGTGTAACATACAGAAGTCACTCAAATTTATATATATAGGTTTATTGGATGGTTTTTATGTTTTATTTTAACTCAGATTTCTTTCCTAACTTTCACTTGATTTCTGCTTTTAAGAAATACAGGTTGAACAGAATGTCTTTCCTTGATTATAAAATACCATATAATTTATGTGTGTATATATTTATTTGTGTTATATATGAATCGTGTATGTATATGTATGATATTGTGTATGTATATTACATATATGGTATATGTATATGCATGCAAATATATATATTATATGTGTATATCATTATCATGATGTTGAATTGGCAGTATCGGTAGAGGGTCGGACACCATGCTTTGACGCATAGAGTTACAGCCCTTGCCATTCTGAGTTCAAATCCCGCCGAGGTTAAACTTTGCCTTTCATCCTTACGGGGTCGATAAAATAAAGTACCAGTAATGTACTGGTTAATTGCTGGCCTTGTGCCAATAGTAGAAACAATTATCATGATATGTGCATGTATGTATATATATCATCATGATCATGATCATCATTTCATTTTACGTCCGCTTTTTCCCTGCTTGCAAGGGTGGGACGGGTCTTTTTCAGCACAGCATCTCTCCATTCGTCACGGTCCTTTGTCATCTCCTCTGTGAACTTCAGTGATCTGAGGTCAACTGTCGCCACCTCTGGCCATGTTTTTTGCGGTCTTTACTGTCAAAATACAATAGTGTATATAGAGTAATGTGACTGCTAAAGGGTTAACAGAAATAACCAGAAAATTGAATACAGCAAGTAACATCATGTTGAATGGAGAAAGTCTTGAAGGAGGGGACACCTTGAAGTACTTAAGATCCTCTCTGATCACAGATGGATAATCTCAGAAGGAGATAATGACAAGATATGGCCTGGCTTATTCTGCTGAATAGTAAAAGCTGAAGAGTAAATGAAGCCATTTCATTAGTTTCCTAACGAGGCTCAAATTGTACAATTCCTTGGTGACTTCAATCTTTCTGTGTGGGTGTGAGAGCGTTGGACTCTCTCTTACAATTGACATGTAATGAAGAAGCCAAGTATTTGAGGACAAATGCTTTAGAAGGTTGCTACACAGCCCTTTACACAAGGCTGCTACACATCCAGAGCAAAGGTTGCTACACAGAAGGCTACTACACAGAAGGTTGCTACACATCCCTCTACACAGAACACATGTGGTTTAAAAGGTTGCTACACATCCCTGTACACAGAACACATGTGGTTTAAAAGGTTGCTACACATCCCTGTACACAGAACACATGTAGTTTAAAAGGTTGCTACACATCCTTGTACACAAAACACATGTGGTTTGAAAGGCTGCTACACATCCCTGTACACAGAACACATGTAGTTTAAAAGGTTGCTACACATCCTTGTACACAAAACACATGTGGTTTGAAAGGCTGCTACACATCCCTGTACACAGAACACATGTAGTTTAAAAGGTTGCTACACATCCTTGTACACAAAACACATGTGGTTTGAAAGGCTGCTACACATCCCTCTACACAGAACACATGTGGTTTAAAAGGCTGCTACACATCCTCTACACAGAACACATGTGGTTTGAAAGGCTGCTACACATCCTCTACACAGAACACATGTGGTTTAAAAGGCTGCTACACATCCTCTACACAGAACACATGTGGTTTGAAAGGTTGCTACACATCCCTCTACACAGAACACATGTGGTTTAAAAGGTTGCTACACATCCCTGTACACAGAACACATGTGGTTTAAAAGGTTGCTACACATCCTTGTACACAGAACACATGTGGTTTAAAAGGCTGCTACACATCCTCTACACAGAACACATGTGGTTTGAAAGGCTGCTACACATCCCTCTACACAGAACACATGTGGTTTAAAAGGTTGCTACACATCCCTGTACACAGAACACATGTGGTTTAAAAGGTTGCTACACATCCCTGTACACAGAACACATGTGGTTTAAAAGGTTGCTACACATCCCTGTACACAGAACACATGTGGTTTAAAAGGTTGCTACACATCCCTGTACACAGAACACATGTGGTTTAAAAGGTTGCTACACATCCTTGTACACAGAACACATGTGGTTTAAAAGGTTGCTACACATCCCTGTACACAGAACACATGTGGTTTAAAAGGTTGCTACACATCCTTGTACACAGAACACATGTGGTTTAAAAGGTTGCTACACATCCCTCTACACAGAACACATGTGGTTTAAAAGGTTGCTACACATCCCTGTACACAGAACACATGTGGTTTAAAAGGTTGCTACACATCCTTGTACACAGAACACATGTGGTTTAAAAGGTTGCTACACATCCCTGTACACAGAACACATGTGGTTTAAAAGGTTGCTACACATCCTTGTACACAGAACACATGTGGTTTAAAAGGTTGCTACACATCCCTCTACACAGAACACATGTGGTTTAAAAGGTTGCTACACATCCTTGTACACAGAACACATGTGGTTTAAAAGGTTGCTACACATCCCTCTACACAGAACACATGTGGTTTAAAAGGTTGCTACACATCCTTGTACACAGAACACATGTGGTTTAAAAGGTTGCTACACATCCCTCTACACAGAACACATGTGGTTTAAAAGGTTGCTACACATCCCTCTACACAGAACACATGTGGTTTAAAAGGTTGCTACACATCCCTGTACACAGAACACATGTGGTTTAAAAGGTTGCTACACATCCCTGTACACAGAACACATGTGGTTTAAAATGTTGCTACACATCCCTGTACACAGAACACATGTGGTTTAAAAGGTTGCTACACATCCCTGTACACAGAACACATGTGGTTTAAAAGGTTGCTACACATCCCTGTACACAGAACACATGTGGTTTAAAAGGTTGCTACACATCCCTCTACACAGAACACATGTGGTTTAAAAGGTTGCTACACATCCCTCTACACAGAACACATGTGGTTTAAAAGGTTGCTACACATCCTTGTACACAGAACACATGTGGTTTAAAAGGTTGCTACACATCCCTGTACACAGAACACATGTGGTTTAAAAGGTTGCTACACATCCCTGTACACAGAACACATGTGGTTTAAAAGGTTGCTACACATCCTCTACACAGAACACATGTGGTTTGAAAGGTTGCTACACATCCCTCTACACAGAACACATGTGGTTTAAAAGGTTGCTACACATCCCTCTACACAGAACACATGTGGTTTAAAAGGTTGCTACACATCTTTGTACACAGAACACATGTGGTTTAAAAGGTTGCTACACATCCTTGTACACAGAACACACGTGGTTTGAAAGGCTGCTACACATCCTCTACACAGAACACATGTGGTTTAAAAGGTTGCTACACATCCTCTACACAGAACACATGTGGTTTAAAAGGTTGCTACACATCCTCTACACAGAACACATGTGGTTTGAAAGGTTGCTACACATCCCTGTACACAGAACACATGTAGTTTAAAAGGTTGCTACACATCCTTGTACACAAAACACATGTGGTTTGAAAGGCTGCTACACATCCCTGTACACAGAACACATGTAGTTTAAAAGGTTGCTACACATCCTTGTACACAAAACACATGTGGTTTGAAAGGCTGCTACACATCCCTCTACACAGAACACATGTGGTTTAAAAGGCTGCTACACATCCTCTACACAGAACACATGTGGTTTGAAAGGCTGCTACACATCCTCTACACAGAACACATGTGGTTTAAAAGGCTGCTACACATCCTCTACACAGAACACATGTGGTTTGAAAGGTTGCTACACATCCCTCTACACAGAACACATGTGGTTTAAAAGGTTGCTACACATCCCTGTACACAGAACACATGTGGTTTAAAAGGTTGCTACACATCCTTGTACACAGAACACATGTGGTTTAAAAGGCTGCTACACATCCTCTACACAGAACACATGTGGTTTGAAAGGCTGCTACACATCCCTCTACACAGAACACATGTGGTTTAAAAGGTTGCTACACATCCCTGTACACAGAACACATGTGGTTTAAAAGGTTGCTACACATCCCTGTACACAGAACACATGTGGTTTAAAAGGTTGCTACACATCCCTGTACACAGAACACATGTGGTTTAAAAGGTTGCTACACATCCCTGTACACAGAACACATGTGGTTTAAAAGGTTGCTACACATCCTTGTACACAGAACACATGTGGTTTAAAAGGTTGCTACACATCCCTGTACACAGAACACATGTGGTTTAAAAGGTTGCTACACATCCTTGTACACAGAACACATGTGGTTTAAAAGGTTGCTACACATCCCTCTACACAGAACACATGTGGTTTAAAAGGTTGCTACACATCCCTGTACACAGAACACATGTGGTTTAAAAGGTTGCTACACATCCTTGTACACAGAACACATGTGGTTTAAAAGGTTGCTACACATCCCTGTACACAGAACACATGTGGTTTAAAAGGTTGCTACACATCCTTGTACACAGAACACATGTGGTTTAAAAGGTTGCTACACATCCCTCTACACAGAACACATGTGGTTTAAAAGGTTGCTACACATCCTTGTACACAGAACACATGTGGTTTAAAAGGTTGCTACACATCCCTCTACACAGAACACATGTGGTTTAAAAGGTTGCTACACATCCTTGTACACAGAACACATGTGGTTTAAAAGGTTGCTACACATCCCTCTACACAGAACACATGTGGTTTAAAAGGTTGCTACACATCCCTCTACACAGAACACATGTGGTTTAAAAGGTTGCTACACATCCCTGTACACAGAACACATGTGGTTTAAAAGGTTGCTACACATCCCTGTACACAGAACACATGTGGTTTAAAATGTTGCTACACATCCCTGTACACAGAACACATGTGGTTTAAAAGGTTGCTACACATCCCTGTACACAGAACACATGTGGTTTAAAAGGTTGCTACACATCCCTGTACACAGAACACATGTGGTTTAAAAGGTTGCTACACATCCCTCTACACAGAACACATGTGGTTTAAAAGGTTGCTACACATCCCTCTACACAGAACACATGTGGTTTAAAAGGTTGCTACACATCCTTGTACACAGAACACATGTGGTTTAAAAGGTTGCTACACATCCCTGTACACAGAACACATGTGGTTTAAAAGGTTGCTACACATCCCTGTACACAGAACACATGTGGTTTAAAAGGTTGCTACACATCCTCTACACAGAACACATGTGGTTTGAAAGGTTGCTACACATCCCTCTACACAGAACACATGTGGTTTAAAAGGTTGCTACACATCCCTCTACACAGAACACATGTGGTTTAAAAGGTTGCTACACATCTTTGTACACAGAACACATGTGGTTTAAAAGGTTGCTACACATCCTTGTACACAGAACACACGTGGTTTGAAAGGCTGCTACACATCCTCTACACAGAACACATGTGGTTTAAAAGGTTGCTACACATCCTCTACACAGAACACATGTGGTTTAAAAGGTTGCTACACATCCTCTACACAGAACACATGTGGTTTGAAAGGTTGCTACACATCCCTGTACACAGAACACATGTGGTTTAAAAGGTTGCTACACATTCCTGTACACAGAACACATGTGGTTTAAAAGGTTGCTACACATCCCTGTACACAGAACACATGTGGTTTAAAAGGTTGCTACACATCCTTGTACACAGAACACATGTGGTTTGAAAGGCTGCTACACATTCTCTACACAGAACACATGTGGTTTGAAAGGCTGCTACACATCCTCTACACAGAACACATGTGGTTTGAAAGGCTGCTACACATCCTCTACACAGAGCACACGTGGTTTAACCCTTTAACAATTAAACCGGCCATATCCAGCCAGAATTCTCTCACCTCTTTCTGTTCAAACCAGCTTAACCAGCCACTCATACTGATGTTAAGGTATTGTTCTCAAAATAAATAATACCAAAATCTCATAGATTCGATATCATATGAGATAATTATGTGAGGTAAAGCCTTTATGCTGTGTAAAAACAATAGTAAATATAGAGTAATGTAAACGCTAAAGGGTTAAACCAGCCATATCCGCCTACAATATATATATATATATATAGCTATAAGTCGCGGATAAGAAGCTATATCATTTATCTATTGTTTCTCCATAAGTATATGTTAAACTTATAGCCTCGTTTAAATGATTTTTTGTATGGTTGATTTATGCTGATTGGGAGGAGAAATACTGTATATATTTTATCTAATGATTCTATGGCCTTACTTTTATATATATATATATATATATATATTTATGTAATAAACAACATAAGATAATTATTTCATTTACCAGTGGTTTCTTGAAAGCAAACAAATCTGCTTTCAATCATCAGAATGAAAAAAACCTGCTGTTTTTATTGAATATGGATTTGAAAACAAAAATATAAGAAAATTTCTTATATTTAATAAAAACACCAGGTTTTTTTCATTCTGATGATTGAAAGCAGATTTGTTTGCTTTCAAGAAACCACTGGTAAATGAAATAATTATCTTATGTTGTTTATTACATAACTAATAAGCTTTGTAACCTACATAGGGCACTCTTTTTTCCTGTACCTTTCCGACGGAATTACTTCATATATATATATATATATATATATATATATATATATATATATATATATATATATATATATATGTAGATAAATCTACATATATATATATATATATATATATATGTAGATAAATCTACCAAAAGTTTACGGTAGTGTCCAATCCGTATGAAGAACTCAATGTAATCCGGATATCATGAAAAGAGAAGATGCATTCAAAAACTACTTTCGGTGAAAAATAAACGGAAAACAGAGTCAAGATAAATTAATAAAATAATGAATAAACAAAGAAACAGTTCCTTATATTAAAAAATTTCATCATTTTACGATCGTATATATACGAGCGCATATATATGTGTAGGTATGTATATTCCCTCTGATAGTTTGTATAAATATTGTACATAGATCTATAGAATATGCATACCAACTCTAACACACATATATATCCTAGAAACGATCGTAAAATGATGATTTTTTTTAATATAAGGAACTGTTTCTTTGTTTATTCATTATTTTATTAATTTATATATATATATATATTCTGTATTTATCGTAGCTGTGGTATAAATATGGCCACTGCCTTTTTATTAACTTTTGTGTTTACTCTGAACGAGAATATATTAACTTCAAACTCCATTGAGTGCTTTGGGATTGCTTCAAACAATTCGATTAGTACCTGTTATATGGCAGGTATAACTTCAATTCATACTACATATATTATATTATATACATATATATACATATATATATATATGGAGGCACATGGCTTAGTGGTTAGAGCATTGGCCTTGCAATCGAAAGGTTGTGAGTTCAATTCTCAGACCGGGTGATGTGTTGTTTCCTTGAGCAAGACACTTTATTTCACATTGTTCCAGTTTACTCAGCTGTAGAAATGAGATGATAGGGACTGGGGTCCCTATCATTCCACTGCAAAGTGGTCGTGGAGGTGCCACAGCAAAAAAGCACCCAGCCCACACTGTAAATGAGGTTGGTGTTAGGAAGGGCATCCAGCTGTAGAAATCAAGCCAGAATCAGTTCCCGTCCCCCCACCCTTGCAAGCAGGGAAAAGCGGACATAAAATGATGATGATGATGATATATGTAAAAGGTAAACAAAAATAACAACACAACAATCAGTACAATATATGGAAGGAATATATTAGGTAAACGCTTGATATAGCAGGAAGAGGGTCTTAACGTTTCGGACGCTAGTCCTTCATCAGAAGAAAGAATGAGAAATAAGATCGATTGAAGGGACGGGTGGGGTGGATTTGGAAAAAATGGTTTTAGATAAAAATAACAGGTCCATCCATGTTGATATCTCTTTCAAAACGATTGATATGGAGGCGCTAAAAACCAGTTAAACCATAACGCACCAGAGTACTCATTACTTGGTGTAGTAGAGTGGGTAATACAAAAAATTCAGGACCCCGACGGCTGACCTCCGGTCATTTCAACAGCTAGCTCTGTATAGTTCAGATCTAGCTGTTGAAACGACCAGAGCTCAGCCGTCGGGGTCCTGAATTTTTCGTCGATATATCATCATCATCATCATCATCAACGTTTAACGTCCGTGTTCCACGCTTGCATGGGTTTGGACGGGGGTAGTCCCACTTGAGGCAAGAGTGATTGTCTTGCTCGCATAGGACTGTCTGGCGGGTTTTCTACAGCTGGATGCCCTTCCTAACACCAACCACATTTACAGTGTGGGGCTGGGAGGTTTTTACCGTGTTGCCTACACGGCCACATTACAGCGTGGACTGTGTGTTTTTTTGTCGTGACACCTACACGATCTCATTTGTTTCGGCCTGGATGGCGCGGCACCAACATAACTTTACATAGGACGGGGTGGTGTGGATGGGGTGGGGGTGGTGGCGGGACGGGGTGTATTTTGTTAGAGATGCCTACTGGCAAGGCGGGTCTTCTCTGTTACTGAGTACCGCCAAAGGTCTCGGTCCAGTGACATTGTCTTGGAGAGGTGTAAGTGTGTGAGGTCGGAGTGTATATATATATATATATATATAGTTCCTGTCCCACCCTTGCAAGCAGGGAAAAGCGGACGTAAAATGATGATGATGATGATGATGATGATATCATCAACATCATCATCATCATCATCATCATCATCATTATCATTATTTTACGTCCGCTCTTCCCTGCTCGCAAGGGTGGGACAGTATCATCATCATCATCATCATCATCACCGTTTTACGTCCGTTCTTCCACGCTAGCATGGGTTAGACGGGTTGTCCTGTTGTGGGCAGTGTCTGGTCGGCTGACCATGCCTTGCTCATACAGGAACTGATTTGGCTTGATTTCTACAGCTGGATGCCCTTCCTAACACCAACCTCATTTACAGTGAGTGCTGGGTGCTTTTTCGTGGCCCCTACATGTCCACTTTACAGTGAGTGTTGGGTGCTTTTTTGCCGTGGCACCTCCACGACCACCTTGCAGTGGGGGGTGTGGGGGCATATTGTCTATATGCTTCAGCTTGTACCCATGGGAGGTCGGGTACTCTGTATTACTGCGTGACGCCAGAGGTCACGGTATATATATATATATATATACTGAAGTAAAGGTTAGGTAGAAATATCCAAGAGTAAGAGTACTCAGTCCATAGGACGAGTTTAGTATAACTAATTACAACAGTGACATAAACAGGTACTTAAGTTTCATTGGGTTCTGGGCCCCAACTCATTCAGCCTTTCATGAGAAAAATAAGAAACAAAGATGGCCCCTATATACATATATATATGATCATGTTTACGTGAGTACATGTATACATATACATACTTGTGTGTGTGTATATATATATATATATACATAAAGTGTATGTTTTTGTTCCCATGTTAGCTTTTAAAAGTGAAATAAAATAATTGTTTCTACTTTAGGCACAAGGGCAGCAATTTATTAGTGTATTACTGGTACTTTATTTTATTGACCCCGTAAGGATGAAAGGCAAAGTTAACCTCGGCGGGATTTGAACTCAGATCGTAAAGGGACGTAACTATGCTGGAAAGCCGTTAACTATATGACATTGCTTCCGCCACTCTCACTTCTATCATCATCATCATCATCATCAACATCACCATCACCGTCATCATCGTCATTACCACCACTACCACCACCACCTTCTCACCACCACCACCACCACCACCACCTTCTCACCACCACCACCGCCTTCTCAACATCACCACCTTATTCATTACTGCACATCACCGCGACTACCAAATTATTAATCACAGTTGTCCCTGCCACCACCACCACCACCACCACCGCCACCACTATGACCAGTGCTGTCCTCCCCACCACCACCACACAATAAAACACCGTTACTCCAATACCAGCTGCTGCTGCTATAGTTCACCACCACCGCCACCACCATAATACAACACCACCACCACCACCACACAATACAACACCACCACCGCCACCGCACCACCTCCATCACCACCACCATTACCACCACCACCACCACCACCACACCACACAATACAACACCACCACCGCCACCGCACCACCTCCATCACCACCACCATTACCACCACCACCACCACCACACCACACAATACAACACCACCATCACCACCACACAATACAACACCACCACCGCCACCACACCACACCACACCACCACCACCACCACCACGACACAATACAATACCACCACCACCACACCACCTCCATCATCATCACCACCACCACCACCACCACCACCACCACCACCATAATACAACACCACCACCACCACCGCACCACCTCCATCATCACCACCATTACCACCACCACCACCACACCACACAATACAACACCACCATCACCACCACACAATACAACACCACCACCGCCACCACACCACACCACCACCACCACACCACACCACACCACCACCACCACCACACCACACCACCACCACCACCACCACCACACAATACAACACCACCACCACCACACCACCTCCATCATCACCACCATTACCACCACCACCACACAATACAACACCACCACCACCACACCACCACCACCATTACCGCCACCACCACCACACAATACAACACCGCCACCACACCACACAATACAACACCACCACCGCCACCACCACCACCACCACCACTATTAATATCATCAACTGCTGCTGCTAATTACACCATCACCACCACCACCGCCACCACCATTCTCCCTATCATCAGCTGCTGCTGCTGCTGAGTCCCCTCCACCACTACTATCATCAGCTGCTGCTGCTGCTAATTTCCTCATCACTATCACCACCACCACCACCACTATGCAATTTATCACACACCACCACCACCATCACCACAACCATACTATCATCAGCAGCTGCTGCTGCTTAGTTCCCCACCATCACCATTACTACAACACAACGCCACCACCACCATCATCAGTTGCTGCTGCTAAATCTACCCCCCCCCCCTTCACAACCACCACTATTAACATCATCTGCTGCTGCTGCTAATTTCTTCTCCACCCTCATCATCACCACCACCACCATCACCACCACCACCATACCTCTCATCAACTGCTGCTGCTGTTGCTAATTCCCCCCCCCTCCCCACCACCACCACTATCCCTATCATCAGCTGTTGCTGCTATCGCCACCACCACCACCACCATTAGTATCATCAGCTGCTGCTGCTAATATTTTTCTCCACCACCACCACAACCACCACCACCACCACCACCACCTTCCCTATCATCAGCTGCTGCTGCTTAATACCACCACCACCACCACCACTATCCCTATCATCAGCTGCTGCTGCTTATTCCCCCCCACCACCACCACTATCACTATCATCAGCTGCTGCTGCTTAGTTCCACCACCCCCACCACCACCACCACTATCCCTATCATCAGCTCCTGCTGCTTAGTTCCATCCCCACCACCACCACCACCACCACTACCACCACCACTATCCCTATCATCAGCTGCTGCTGCTTATTTTAATCCCCACCACCACCACCACCACCCCCACTACCACCACCATCACTATCCCTATCATCAGCTGCTGCTGCTTATTTCCATCCCCACTACCACCACCACCACCACCACCACCACTATCCCTATCATAAGCTGCTGCTGCTGCTGCTTAGTTCCATCCCCACCATCACCACCATCACCACCATCCCTATCATCAGCTGCTGCTGCTTATTTCCATCCCCACCACCACCACCATCACTATCATCAGCTGCTGCTGCTTATTTCCATCCCCACCACCACCACCACCACCACCACTATCCCTATCATCAGCTGCTGCTGCTTAGTTCCCCCCCCCCACCACCACTATCATCCCTATCTTCAGCTGCTGCTGCTGCTGTTACAATATTTCTCCTTCCTTCTCTTCTATCGTTCTGTGACAATGGCTGTAAGCCTGTATGTTTATATCTCTCCTTCGGGCAATATAAAGTTGAATAGGTGTACATTGGACAAACTTGCTTTGTGTTTCTATGATCTGAGTAAGTCTATCATCTATCACTGTTGATCTTTCAATACCCTCATTTAGATAGAAATATATATACACACACACATATATAAACATATATAAACATACATATTGTGTATATATATACATATTGTGTATATATATATACATACATATTGTGTATATATATATATATATATATAAGTTTATGCCGGGTTCAATCGGGGGTAACCACAGTAAGTAAGGTACTCAATGCAAAGTAGAGTATACATATTTAATATAGAAATGGCTTCTACAGGACTAGAACTGTTTCATTCTACATATATATATATATATGTATATATATATATATATATATATATATATATATATATATATATATATACTGTTAGCTTCTCGCTACAACAATTTCTATACTTTTCATTTATATATATATATATATATATATATATATATATATATATATTAAAGAGTTAAACAAGATTCAATGAGTATATCAAAGAATGAGTTTTACAGTTTTAACATCTCAGGGTTTGTCATGTATCATTATATTTTGTCTGATGAGGACGTACTGTTGTACCTCCGAAATATGTATAATAAAATGTTATTGATCAAAAGAACATCTATTTTATTAATATTTGTATTTTAATACACACACATATATATATGTATATATATATTTATATATATATTATATATATATTTATATATATATATATGTTTATATATATATTTATATATTTATATATATTTATATATTTATATATATATATGTTTATATATATATATTTATATATATATATAAACAGTTCTAGTCCTGTAGAAGGTATTTCTATATTAAATATTTACACTCTACTAATGTATTGAGTACCTTACTTACTGTGGTTACTTCCGATTGAACCCGAGACTCATATATATGTGTGTGTCATATATATATATATATATATATATATATATATATATATATATACACATATACATATATATATATACACACACTTGAGCAAGGCACTTTATTTCACGTTGCTCCTTCTACCTGGAGTTGTGACAGGCAATTGGAAAGACCAATGGAAACATTGTTTCCTCGGTCCGATCTGACGAAAGTCGATTGACTATATGTGTGTATGTGATATATATATATATATATATATATATATATATATATATATATATATATATATATATATATGTGTATGTAATATATGTCTGTGTGTGTATGTGGTATATTTGTATGTGTATGTGAAATATATATTGTGTGTGTGTGTGTGATGTGATATAGATGTGTGTGTATATGATATATATATATGTGTGTGATATATGTATATATATATACACAGGATGTCCCACAAAAATGTATACACTGCAACATCATTCTAATAAAAAGTATGTATACATATTTTTGGGGCATCCTATATATGTGTGTATATATATGTATACATTTTTGGGGGACACCCTATATGTGTGTGAGTGTGTATATGTGTGTGTGTGTGCATATCTATATATATGTGTATATATATATATGTATATATTTTTTGGGGACACTCTATATATATATATGTGTGTGTATATATATATATATGTGTGTGTGTGTGCATATCTATATATATGTGTGTATATATATACATATATGTGTGTGTATATATATATGTATACATTTTGGGGGGGGACACCTTATATATATGTGTGTGTGTATATCTATATATATGTGTGTATATATATACATATATGTGTGTATATATATATGTATACATTTTTGGGGGGACACCCTATATATATGTGTGTGTGTGTATATATGTATATATGTTTGTGTGTGTATATATACATATATATATGTGTGTATATATATATGTATACATTTTTTGGGGATACCCTATATATATGTGTATGTGT
>OZ024763.1:413392-420892 GCA_964016885.1 Eledone cirrhosa
TATATATATAGAGAGAGAGATAGGTTTATATAGAGAGAGAAAGAGAGAGAGAGAGAGAGAGAGAGAGAGAGATGATATATAGAGAGAGATAGGTTTATATAGAAAGAGAGAGAAAGAGAGATAGATGTATATATATATAGAGAGAGATAGATAGATAGGTTTATATATATATATATATAGAGAGAGAGAGATAGATAGATAGGTTTATATATATATATATAGAGAGAGAGATGTATATATATAGAGAGAGATAGATAGATGGGTTTATATAGAAAGAGAGAGAGAGAGATGTATATATATAGAGAGAGAGAGATAGGTTTATATATAGAGAGAGATGTATATATATATATAGAGAGAGAGATAAGTTTATATAGAGAGAGAAAGAGAGAGAGAGAGAGAGAGAGAGATGTATATATATATATATAGAGAGAGAGATAGGTTTATATAGAAAGAGAGAGAAAAAGAGATAGATGTATATATATATATAGAGAGAGAGATAGATAGATAGGTTTATATATATATAGAGAGAGAGATGTATATATATATATAGAGAGAGAGATAGATAGGTTTATATATATATATAGAGAGAGAGAGATGTATATATATAGAGAGAGATAGATAGATAGGTTTATATAGAGAGAAAGAGATGTATATATATATAGAGAGAGAGATAGATAGGTTTATATATATATATATATATAGAGAGAGAGATATAGATAGATAGGTGTATATAGAGAGAAAGAACGTGAGATAGATGTATATATATATAGAGAGAGAGGTATAGATAGATAGGTTTATATATAGAGAGAAAAAGAGAGAGTTAGATGTATAGGTTTATATAGAGAGAAAGATAGGTTTATCTATAGAGAGAAAGATATATATATATATATATAGAGAGAGAAAGATATATATATATATATATATATAGAGAGAGAGAGAGAGAGAGAGAGAGAGAGAGAGGTATAGCTAGATAGGTTTATATATAGAGAAAAAGATATATATATATATAGAGAGAGAGAGAGAGGGAGATAGGTTTATATAGAGAGAGAAAGAAAGAGAGAGATAGATGTAAATATATATATATAGAGGGAGAGAGGTATAGATAGATAGGTTTATATATAGAGAGAAAAAGATATATATATATATATATATATATATATAGAGAGAGAGAGATAGGTTTATATAGAGAGAGAAAGAAAGAGAGATAGATGTATAGGTTTATATAGAGAGAAAGATAGGTTTATATATAGAGAGAAAGATATATATATATAGAGAGAGAGAAAGATATATATATACATATATATATATATATATATATATATATATATATATATATATATATATATAGAGAGAGAGAGAGAGAGAGAGAGAGAGAGAGAGAGGTATAGCTAGATAGGTTTATATATAGAGAAAAAGATATATATATAGAGAGAGAGAGATAGGTTTATATAGAGAGAGAAAGAAAGAGAGAGATAGATGTAAATATATATATATAGAGGGAGAGAGGTATAGATAGATAGGTTTATATATAGAGAGAAAAAGATATATATATATATATATATAGAGAGAGAGAGAGAGAGAGATGGGTTTATACAGAGAGAGAAAGAAAGAGAGAGATAGATGTAAATATATATATATAGAGAGAGAGAGAGAAAGAAAGAGAGAGAGAGATTTAAATATATATATATAGAGAGAGAGAAAGAAAGAGAGAGATAGATGTAAATATATATATATATATAGAGAGAGAGATAGGTTTATATAGAGAGAGAAAGAAAGAGAGAGATAGATGTAAATATATATATATAGAGAGAGAAAGAGAGATAGAGAGAGAGAGTGATTTGTAAGAACATGTGAGTATTGCTTGTTTTCTAACATGTTTCTATACCAGTCTAAACAGTACAACTAGTTAGTAAGTATAACAATACCACAACAACAACAACAACGCCATAACAACAACAATACCATCACAACAACAACAACAACACTATCACAATAATTGGTATATTACTACATCAATTTAATTTCAATATTATTTGCCGTCTGTGCAAATAATATATATATGACATACAATACTAATGGTGATATTACTATAAATACTGATGTAATAGTGGCGTTTGTATTGTGTTTGAATTATGTGAGGTGTGTCTGTGTGTATATATATATATATGTGTGTATGTGTGTGTGTATATATATATGTGTGTGTGTGTGTGTGTGTATATATGTATGTGTGTGTATATATATATATATGTGTCTGTGTGTGTTTATATATGTGTGTGTGTATATATGTGTGTGTGTGTGTGTGTATATATATATATGTGTGTGTGTGTGTATATATATATGTGTGTGTGTGTGTGTATATATATGTGTGTGTGTGTGTATATATATGTGTGTGTGTGTGTATATATATATATATGTGTGTGTGTGTATATATATGTATATGTGTGTGTGTTTGAATATATGTATATATATATAACAATGGTAATAATGGTGGTTGTGGTGTGGTGTTGTGGTGTGATGTTTATGGTGGTGTTGGTGGTTGTGGTGTGGTGGTGGTGTCGTGGTTGTGTTGTGGTGGTGGTGGTGGTGTAGTGGTTGGTGTGGTGGTGTGGTGGTGGTTGTGGTGTGGTGGTTGTGGTGGTGGTGGTGGTGGTGGTTGTGTTGTGGTGGTTGTGGTGGTGGTGGTGTGTCGATGGTGGTTGTGGTGTTGGTGGTGGTGTTGTTGTGGTGGTGGTGTTGGTGGTTGTGTTGTGGTGGTTGTGTGGTGTTGGTGTAGTGTGGTGGTGGTGGTGGTGTAGGTGCTGATAGTGGTGGTAGTGGTGATGGTATGGTTGTAATGGTGGTGGTAGTGGTGGGGTTGTAGTGGTAGTGGTTGTGACTGTAGTGGTGGTAGTGGTGGGGTTGTAGTGGTGGTGGTAGTGGTGGGGTTGTAGTGGTAGTGGTGGTGGTAGTGGTTGTGACTGTAGTGGTGGTAGTGGTGGGGTTGTAGTGGTAGTGGTGGTGGTAGTGGTTGTGACTGTAGTGGTAGTGGTTGTAGTGGTTTATGACTGTAAGTGATAGTGGTAGTGATGCTAGTGGTGATTGTGACTGTAGCGGTAGTGGTGGTAGTGGTGGTATAGGTGCTAGTGGTGGTGGTAGTTGTGGCTGTAGTAGTGGTAATGGTGGCGTAGGTGTCGTGGTGGTGTTGGTACGTGTTAACTAAATATAACAACAACAATAGTTATGAACTTGTTAGTATTATTAACAGTACTAACAAGTACTAACTATTTACCGGTTAGTAATAACTAATCCCTATACGACAAGGGACCAACATAAAAAGAGGGAATTACAATTGATCGAGAGTGTTGGTGGTAGTTAGTAATAATAGCTTGGGTTAGTATTAAAACTAACCGGTAAATAATTAGTACTAATAATAACAGCGATAGAGATGCTACTGTTGGTACTAGTACTAATATTGTACTAATTAGATATGATTTAATGGAAATTAAATAAATCAGTTAATTAATATATATATATATATATGTTTCTGTGTATGTATGTGTATATATATATATATGTATGTGTGTATGTATATATAGATTGATTTGTGTATGTGTGTATGTATATATAGATTGATTTGTGTATGTGTGTATGTATATATATATATATTTGTGTGTATGTGTGTATGTATATATATATATTTGTGTGTATGTGTGTGTATATATATATTTGTCTGTATGTGTGTGTGTGTGTATATATATTTGTGTGTATGTGTGTGAGTGTATATATATATATATATATTTGTCTGTATGTGTGTGTGTGTATATATATATATATTTGTCTGTGTGTGTGAGTGTATATATATATTTGTCTGTATGTGTGTGTGTGTGTGTGTATATATATTTGTGTGTATGTGTGTGAGTGTATATATATATATATTTGTCTGTATGTGTGTGTGTGTATATATATATATTTGTCTGTGTGTGTGAGTGTATAATATATATTTGTCTGTATGTGTGTGTGTGTGTATATATATTTGTGTGTATGTGTGTGAGTGTATATATATATATATATATATTTGTCTGTATGTGTGTGTGTGTATATATATATATATTTGTCTGTGTGTGTGAGTGTATATATATATTTGTCTGTATGTGTGTGTGTGTGTGTGTATATATATTTGTGTGTATGTGTGTGAGTGTATATATATATATATTTGTCTGTATGTGTGTGTGTGTATATATATATATTTGTCTGTGTGTGTGAGTGTATATATATATTTGTCTGTATGTGTGTGTGTGTATATATATTTGTGTGTATGTGTATATATATATATATGCACATTGTAATTACTTTCAAAGGTACGTTTATTTAAACTCTACACGCTTATACACACACACACACACATATATATGTATATATACTTATATATATACATATATACATATAAATATACATATATACATATATATATACATACATATACTTGTGTATATATATATATATACATATATATATATATATATACATATACTTGTGTATATAAATATATATATACACTTGCATATATATATATATATATATATATATATATATATATATATATATATATATACTTGTATACTTGTATATATATATATATACTTGTATACTTGTATATATATATATATATATATTTGTATATGTATTTATACAAAGGTACATATGTAATAAACGTAGTCACAAAATTTTACGTCCGCTTTCCATGTTTGTATATATATATATAACACACATATACACACATACAGGCTGTTACACAAATATATATATATATATACATGCAGCCGGTTACACACATACATATACATATACAGGCGGTTACACACGCACACATGTACACATACATACAGCCGTGCTAGAGTGGAAGATAGACGTTAATGGATGATGATGATGATGATGATGTATATATACAGTATATATATATATATATGTGTGTGTGTGAGACTGCTGTATGCATATATATATATATATATGTGTGTGAGAGTGTATATAACCGCTTGTATGTTTACATGCGGTTATACTCACACACATATACAGTCAGTTACACTCTCACGCATACATACAGTCACTTACTTACACACACACACACACACACACATATATACATACATACAAACAGGCGGTTACACTCACACACACATGCATACAGGCGGTTACACTCACACACACGCACATATATATATATATATATATATATATATATATATATACATACAGGCGGTTGCACACACATATATATATATACATGGCAATTACACATTGGCAATTACACACATATATATATATACATGGCAATTACACACAGGCAATTACACACACATATATATATATATACATACAGGCAATTACACACATACATACGTACAGGCAGTTACACACACATATACATACGTACAGGCAGTTACACACACATACATACGTACAGGCAGTTACACACACATATACATACGTACAGGCAGTTACACACACATACATACGTACAGGCAGTTACACACATATATATATATATACAAACAGGCACTTACACACAGACACATACATACAAACAGGCAGGTACACACACACATATATATACAAACAGGCAGGTACACACATACAAACAGGCAGTTACACACACATATATACATACAGGCGTTTACACACACACATATATACATACAGACGGTTACACACACACACACATATACATATATACATACAGGTACTTACACACATATATACATACATACAAACAGGCGGTTACACGCATTCACATACACATATATACAAAGGTAGTTATACCACACACACACATACATACTTATAAGAACTTACACACATTCACACATATATATACAAACAGGCGGTTACACACACATACATACAGAAACTTACACACATATATATATATACAAACAGGCCGTTACACACACACATACATATATACATAGATACATACAGGCAGTTACAGCACATACATCTACATACAAACAGGCGGTTATATACATACATATACATATATATACATAGATACAAACAGGCAGTTACAGCACATACATATACACATATACACATATATTCATACAGGCAGTCACGGCACACACACACACACACACACATACACACATACAAGCAGTCACAACAGATATTCACACACATACACATATATACATACAGGCAGTCTCAGCGCATACATATACACTTACATACATACAGGCAGTCACAGCACATACACACATACACATACATACATACAGGCAGTCACAGCATATACATACACACATACACACATACACATATATACATACAGGCAGTCTCAGCGCATACATATACACACACACATACAGGCAGTCACAGCACATACACACATACACATACATACATACATACAGGCAGTCACAGCATATACATACACACACACACACACACACATACACATATACACATGCAGGCAGTCTCAGCACATACATACACACACACATACACATATATACATACAGGCAGTCTCAGCGCATACATATACACACACACACTCACATACAGGCAGTCACAGCACATATACACATACACATACATACATACATACAGGCAGTCACAGCATATACATACACACACACACATACACATATATACATGCAGGCAGTCACAGCACATACATACACACACACATACACATATATACATACAGGCAGTCTCAGCGCATACATATACACACACACACGCACATACAGGCAGTCACAGCACATATACACATACACACACATATATACATACAGGCAGTCACAGCATATACATACACACATACACATACACATGCAGGCAGTCACAGCACATACATACACACACACATACACATATATACATACAGGCAGTCTCAGCGCATACATATACACATACATACATACAGGCAGTCACAGCATATACATACACACAAACACATACACATATATACATGCAGGCAGTCACAGCACATACATATACACACACACTCACTCACACACACATACAGGTAGTCACAGCATATACATACACACATACACATATATATACATGCATGCAGTCTCAGCGCATACATATACACACACACACATACAGGCAGTCACAGCACATATACACATACACACACACACATATAGGCAGTCACAGCACATACACACACATACAGGCAGTCACAGCACATATACACATACACACACACACATATAGGCAGTCACAGCACATACACACACATACAGGCAGTCACAGCACATACACACATACACATACAGGCAGTCACATCACACACACACATACACATATAGGCAGTCACAGCACATACATACACACACACACATACAGGCAGTCACAGCACATACACACATACACATACAGGCAGCACATATACACACACACACACACACACACACATACACACATACAGGCAGCCACAGCACACACATACAGGCAGTCACATCACACACACACACATACACATACACACATAGGCAGTCACAGCACATACACATA
>OZ024763.1:435856-438356 GCA_964016885.1 Eledone cirrhosa
GCTGCTTTCACCCTTAACGGGATCTTCTGAAAGATCCCGTTAAGGATGAAAGCAGCGATTCTTTGCTTAAACTTTAATCTGTTATGTTAATAAATAAATATATATATATATATATATTTTATAGTTAGATTGAAAGATAGATATAGATATTTCAAAGAAAAAACGTGAAATCTGGATTCTAATGACTTTTCCTTTTGTTACATAATACATATTTCTGTGGCTAATTGATTATGTCATTAGACCTTGAAGCAATACAATCAGAGACATCATCAGATGGTAGAAACATAATAGATTTAGTTAAGTATCCTTACTAAGTCACAGCAAAAATAAGAACAAATCTAAAGAATTAATGGTATGAAGAGAGAGATTGTTATCGCTGGGACGGTTTGCCTTTGTATATATGTGTATATGTGTACATATGTGTGTGTATATATTGGGTGATTCAGTAGATTTGTGGTTGCCTCTAACCTAATATATCCCTTCCATATACTGTTGTACCGATTGTGTTATTTCTGTTTACCTTTTACATATACATATATATATATATATATATATATATATATATATATATATATATATGTAGGAGGTGAGTTTTATTGTAGTATATGTTGATTTAAAACTTCACTATTCACAAGTGTTTTTTAACCTTCATATCATGTCTCCCTATTTTATCTGACGAAAACGCAAATGTCATCGCATTATGATATTTGTTTTTGAAATGCGCATAATAAAATACATGGAACTGTTTTAACCATCTTTTGATCTTATATATATATATATATATATATATATATATATATATATATATATATATATATATATATAGAAGTGGTTACACAACAGTTAGTTCACCATACCGAGAACAATTGTTTCACCTTAGCGGATCCTCACACACACACACACATATATATATATATATATATATATATAATATATGTATATATATATATATATATATATATATATATATATATATATTATATATATATATATATACACACATACACACATATATATATACATACATATATATATACATTCACACATATATATATATATGTGTGTGTGTATGTATAAGCGTGGAACACGGACGTTAAACGATGATGTATGTATGTATATATATATATGTGTGTGTATGTATATATATATATATGATGATATATATATATATATATATATAACACAGTAATACAGAAAACCCACCTTGCCTATGTACAAAGCGAAACCTACAGTCACTAGGCAGCTCCTAACCAAAAATACACCCCAACCCACAACCCTTACCCCCACCCCCGTCTACACCTAAAGTTATGTTGGTACCACAACATCCAGTCCTAAACAAATGAGGTCGTGTAGGTGTCACGACAAAAAAACACACAGTACATGCTGTAATGTGGCCATGTAGGTAACACGATAAAAACCTCCCAGTGCACACTGTAAACGTGGTTGGTGTTAGGAAGGGCATCCAGCCACAGAAAACCTGCCAGACAGTCCTATACGAGCCAGACAACCAATCTTGCGTCACATGGGACAACTCCCGTCTAAACCCATGCTAGTGTGGAAGATAGACGTTAAACGACGATGATGATATATATATATATCAGATGCTCTATAGTATTTCCTGTCAGCATGGCTTGGCAAGCTAGTTAGAACGCTGCTTTGAGACCTTTATTTCCCTCTGAAGAAGAGATATTATCTCGAAAATTAAGGACATTTAAATAAATCTAAGGTAAAAGACGAATTGTCAACAATATCTTTTGCAATTGCATTCTTTTTTCTATGTCCATACCTGCATTGTTTTGGCTTTATTATACATATTCATATATATATATATATGCAGAGGTTATATTTAATTTGTTGGGATTCAACAAGCTTAAACATTTTTATAACTGATATAAAGCACTCAACAGTTTAGTGGAGTAAATATACAATATATTAATAAATGGAAACTATATTTATAAAACCATAATTATTTTATTATATATATTTCAAGGGCGACCAAGGTAAATTATGGTGCGCTTTCGTCAGATAAAATACAGATTTGTTTTATAAATAAATATTGACATACCCAGAAAAAAGACAACTATCCAGCGAATTTCAACCGTTGAGGTTGTTTTTTTTCCGGGTATGTCAATATTTATTTATAAAACAAATCTGTATTTTATCTGATGAAAGCGCACCATAATTTACCTTGGTCGCCCTTAAAATATATATATAATAAAATAATTATGGTTTTATAAATATAGTTTCCATTTATTAATATATTGTATATATATATATATATATATGTATAATATATATATATATGTATATATATATATATATATATGTATATATATATATATATATATGTATATATATATATATATATATATATATATATGTGTATATATATATATATATATATATATATGTATATATATATATATATATATATATATATATATATATGTATATATATATATATGTATATATATGTATATATATATATATATGTATATAT
>OZ024763.1:445856-453356 GCA_964016885.1 Eledone cirrhosa
TATATATATATATATATATTGGGAGGCTTGCAATCGAAAGGTTGTGAGTTCAATTCTTGGACCAGGTGATGTGTTGTTTCCTTGAGCAAGACACTTTATTTCACATTGCTCAGGTTTACTCAGCTGTAGAAATCAAGCCAGAATCAGTTCCCGTATGAGCAAGACATGGTCAGCCGACCGGACACTGCCCACAACAGCACAACAGGACAACTTGTCTAACCCATGCTAGCGTGGAAGAATGGACATAAAACGGTGATGATGATGATGATGATGATATATATATATATATATATATATATAGGGAGTGTAACAGAGAGTCAGGCCAGATCAATCCAGATTGAACCTTGAGCTGATCAATAGTGAAACACATGTCACTACTCAATATGATATACATAACACCAGCTCAGCAATGAATGAAATAAGTTATATTACAGAATCTCCCTAAATTTGTAATTATTCTGAAAATCTCAGTCAGTGCCTCTCGTTAGAAATACACCAACAAAAGGCTTAATTAACGAAGAATTTGCAGTTTTAATTAAATTATTCATTATTGGGTTATTAAGATGGCTGTTGTAACAAAAATTAACAAAAAGGTTTTTGATATAAAATTATTCCGGGGGAAGCTAAAATTTAAATTGGATCTCGTTAAAGTGGGTGGTTTTGTTTTATAGAACGAGAGATGGTTTGACATGGGGTGGGGTTATGTTAGGGTGGGGTGACGTGGGGGTGGGGGTTGGCATGGGGGGGTTGGGTTGGAGTGGAGTGGTTTGACATGGGGTTGGGTTGGGGGTGGGGTAGTTTGGGTGGGTGTAGGGTTAGGTTGGTGTGGGGTAGGTATAAAAATGTGTTGTTTTTGCAAACAATCTACAGTTATGTAGTGGGTGGGACTTTTGTGGGATTTACTCTATCTGATGTAGGTACAAGGCCAGCATATCAACCCCAGTGTATTACTGGTACTTTATTTTATCGACCCCGTAAGGATGAAAGGCAAAGTTAATAATAATTGTTTCTACTTTTGGGGTGGTGACTCAAGTACCATAGCTTCCCATCTTCCATTTCCCTGCCTAACGGCCATGTTCATTACCCCCCCCCCCCCCCGGTGGTGATGGGGGGGGGGGGGGGGGTTGAGTGTAGCACAAATTAATTAATTTCCTGCTGTGATCCAGGAAGGTCACATGCTCTTTATATACTCCAATCTCATTGGTCCCCGGTCTGCTACTTGACCCTGTAAACAAAAAACGGGAGCGGGTTGACCCCTGCAGTCGTAGATGTTTATTTGTATTGGGGACATTATATATATATATATATATATAAAAATACAAATATTAATAAAATAGATGTTCTTTTGAGCAATTAAATTTTATTATACATATTTCAGAGGTACAACAGTATGTCCTCATCAGACAAAATATAATGATACATGACATCTATTAATATTTGTATTTTAATATTAATAACTCTGGAAAATATTTTTCCTGTAGAGTGCTTCCAAACTACTGTAAAACTTATTTTTTGATATACTCATTGAATCTTGTTTAACTCTTTAATATATATATATTTTAATATAGAAAAGCTTCTACAGGACTAGAACTGTTTCATTCGTGAGAAATCATCAGGAAGCTTCCTGATGATTTCTCACGAATGAAACGGTTCTAGTCCTGTAGAAGCTTTTCTATATTAAAACATTTATACTCTGCTATGTATTGAGTACCTTACTTACTGTGGTTACCCCCGATTGAGCCCAGGATAAACTTATATATATATGTATATATATATATGTAAAACGATGGTAAAATGATATATATATAGATATAGCCAAGAAATGCCAGTGGAAGGAAGACGCGGTAGAGGAAGACCACGAAAAACATGGGCAGAGGTGGTGAGAGCTGACCTCAGATCGCTGAAGCTCACGGAGGAGATGACAAAGGACAAGTGGAGAGATGCTGTGCTGAAAAGGACCCGTCCCACCCTTGCAAGCAGGGAAAAGTGGGCGTAAAATGATGATGATGATGATGATGATCTATATATATATATATATATATATATATATATATATATACACATACATATATATGCATGTGTATATAGATATATATGTATGTATGTATATATATATATATATATATATGTTATGGAATACTGTTAGCTTCTCACTACAACAATTTCTATACTTTTCATTTATATATATATATTGTTATATTTGGGGAGGGTCATATTTGCGTAATATTGCCAGAATTAATAACAGAACACACTCACTGTTTGGCTGGTTTTCGCTTCTCGCTGTCTTTTATATATATATATCTGCGATCTAACTTACTCGGTCCTCAATGTTGCCATTGACTGACCGGCGGTCAAAAATAATACAGATACAATATAGACACAAACACATATATATAGTTTACATAATTTACATAAATCTTTCGTTGCACATCTGCAACATCGTCAGTGGTGTTATATTCATTGTTCCTCCTGTTGTGTTGTATGTCTACGCCATTTTTTTTTTGTTCAGTCTGTCTATATATTTATTTATTTATTTGCTTGTTTGTTTATCTTATTTTATTTTGTCTTCTTTGCGCATGCGTTTGCGTGTGTGTATAGTGTTATGTGTGATGTGTGACTAGTGTGTATAGTGTTGTGTCTGCTGGGTGACTAGTGTGTGTTTATGTGCTTGTGTATGTATTTATTTATCTTATTTTATTTAATTTTATTTACTTATAATGGTTTCCTATTTAGGCACAAGGCCTGCAATTTTGTGGGGGTGGGGGAGTGGATTAAATCAACCCCATTTCCCAGTGTATTACTGGTACTTTATTTTATCGACCCCCCCCCCCCCCCCGTATGAATGAAAGGCCAAGTTAACCTCGGCAGGTTACTCAGAGCGTAAAGGGCCGTAACTCTGCCGAAAAGCATGGCGCCCGACCCTCCACCATTACTGCTAATAATAATAATATTGGTGATAACAACAACAACAACAACAACGGTAATAATAATTGATGACAATAAATGTTTAAATTACGTCGTCTTGAGGCCATAAAAGTGGAATAACGGTTGGACTTAATATATATTGGTTTCTGTTGTTGTTGTTGTGGTGGTGGTGGTGGTGGTGGTGGTGGTGGTGTTGGTGTTGGTGGTGTTATTGGTGGTGGTATTGTTGGTGGTGGTGTTATTGGTGGTGTTATTGTTGGTGGTGGTGGTGGTATTGTTGGTGGTGGTGGTGGTGGTGGTATTGCTGGTGGTGGTGGTGGTGGTGCTGCTGTTGTTGTTGGTGGTGGTGGTACTGTTGGTGGTGGTGGTGTTGGTGGTGGTGGTGTTGTTGTTGGTGGTATTGTTGTTGTTGTTGGTGGTGGTGGTATTGTTACTAACTCAACAATGTAGAAATGTGAAACTATTATATCACTGTTGCTGTTACTGTTGTTGTTGTTGTTGTTGTTGTTGTTACTGTTGTTGTTGTTGTTGTTACCAAGTCATCACTGATCAATGTAAAAACTATTTAATTAAAATTGGTTTTTAATTGCAGGAAGTTTATATTACCATTTGTGTGGTGGTGGTTGTGGTGGTAGTGTAGTGGTAGTTGTGGTGGTTGTGGTGGTAGTTGTGGTGTTAGTGGTTGTGGTGGTAGTGTAGTGGTAGTGTGGTGTGTAGTGGTGGTGGTAGTGTGGTGTGTAGTTGTGGTGGTAGTTGTGGTGTTTGTGGTGGTAGTGTAGTGGTAGTGTGGTGTGTAGTTGTGGTGGTAGTTGTGGTGTTAGTGGTTGTGGTGGTAGTGTGGTGTGTAGTTGTGGTGGTAGTTGTGGTGTTAGTGGTTGTGGTGGTAGTGTGGTGTGTAGTTGTGGTGGTAGTATAGTGGTGGTTGTGGTGTGTAGTTGTGGTGGTAGTGTAGTGGTAGTTGTGGTGGTAGTGGTGTTAGTGGTTGTGGTGGTAGTGTGGTGTGTAGTTGTGGTGGTAGTGTGGTGGGTAGTTGTTGTGGTGTGTAGTTGTGGTGGTAGTGTAGTGGTAGTTGTGGTGGTAGTGGTGTTAGTGGTTGTGGTGGTAGTGTGGTGTGTAGTTGTGGTGGTTGTGGTGTAGTGGTAGTTGTGGTGGTAGTAGTGTTAGTGGTTGTGGTGGCAGTGATCACTGGAATATATATATATATACATATATATATATATGTGTGTGTGTGTGTGTATAAGTGTATATATATATATATATATATAGTTAAAGGATGAAGAGTAACATGGTTGTCTGTACAATAAAGGGGCTTTATTTAAAGTACTGACAATTGTTTCGTTGATCAGGTGAGTCTAGAGTTTGCTAATCGCTTGACATTGCGTCATAACTATGGAAACCTCTTGTTGACTCAAACAAAGCCGTACATTAAAACTATCCACAATACAGAGTACTCACAACCTCTATCTGGATTACCTATAGCGATAACTTGTTATCGCATATATATATATATATATATATATATATATATATATATATATATATATCTGCGATTCTGTTTTTTTCTCTCTCTCTCTCTTACTGCTCCCTCGCTCTCTCTGTTTCTCCTACTTTCTTTCGCCCCCTCTGTCATGTCAGTTAACTCTTCCTCACACTTCCACTCACTCACTCACTGTTTCTCCTCTTCTCACTTCACCCCGTTCGCGATAAAATCATTTTCCCTCTTTCTCACATTTGAATTCGCTCCTGAAAGGTCTTTTTTCTAAGCGCTCATATATTCACCCAGCTTATGCTAACAGAATAACTATGAAGCTTGTTCCCTTCCTTCTACGGTTAGCTATCCTCTTTGTTGTGTTGTTAGTTATCTTGTTTCACTCGCTTTACGCGTTTTAATTGTCCTAATAACTTAATTTAGTTATTATTGCACCAACGTGAGGTATATGATTTTTAATGCAATGAAATATCTATGATCGTCGGCAAATCACTGATGAGGGACTTATTTTATTACATGTTATCCATGTGCAACCAGCAGTATTCTTCTCCCCATTTTTTCACACACACATATATATATATATATATATATATAGATGTGAGAAAAACCACAGACCCTCCATCTCAACTCACCTTTTGAAAAGCAGAAGAACTGCGAAACCGGTAAAGGAACCAAATAAATATATATATTTTTAAAAAAAATAAGACTTCAGTTGCATTTTCGATTTCATCCCTTTTTCTTTATACTTCCACTCGTGTAGGACACCTCGGTTATTTTTCATTTTGTAAAAAAAACCTCACTTTCTAATATATATATATATATATATAGATTTTGAGTATATGTTGGTTGTATCTTATAGTTTTTATTCTACATGAACACTGAACTGTATACTTATATGATTCCAGTTCCTCAGTGAAATAACAACCCCACCAGGAACTGGGCATATCAGAGTATTGACAAAGTTAAACACCTAAACAACATATGTACTTGTCTATACCACACTAATTCAAACTGCCTGAAGAGGTCACAGCCAAAGATGGCTGTCACTGAAATATATATAGCAGTAATAAACGAAGCTAAATTTTAAACATTTGACTCTTTATTTAACTTTATTTTATATATATATCATCATCATCATCATCATCATCATTTTACGTCCGCTTTTCCCTGCTTGCAAGGGTGGGACGGGTCTTATTCAGCACAGCATCTCTCCACTCGTCACGGTCCCTTGTCATCTCCACCGTGAGCTTCAATGATCCTTCAACTGGCATTTCCTGGCACTTCTTCACCCATCGGTCATCCTCCATGCGCATCACATGTCCATACCACCTCAGTCTCCTCTCCCGTACACTACATTCTATCACTACATTCTATCATATATATATATATATATGATAAGAGGGTGTTAAAGTTTGCTTGAAGCATTGTGAAATGTGTAAAATATGTATATATATATATATATATATTAATTCCAAATATTAACAAAATAGATTTTCTTGTGATCAATTATATTTTATTATATTATACATATTTCAGAGGTACTGAATTAAGTTCAACAGTACGTCCTCATCAAATAAAATAAAATGATACATGACATACCCTGACATGGTAGATGGTTAAGATTTGTTTAACTTTTAAATATATATATATGTATATATATATACACACGTTTAACATATGTTTATTCCGTTCCATGTGTTTCACCAGTAACCAGGTTCAAAACCATTCACATTATGTGTATATATATATATATATGTGTGTGTGTGTATATGTATGTGTGTGTGTGTGTGTGTATGCATGTGTGTGTGTATGTGTATGCATGTGTGTGTGTGTGTGTATATATATATATATGTGTGTGTGTGTGTGTATGTATGTGCGTGTGTATATATATATATGTATGTGTGTGTGTGTGTGTGTGTGTGTGTGTTATATCATCATCATCAGCAGTATGGTGATAATATATTTTACTCTTTTACCTGTTCCAGCCATCTGGCTTAGGCCATGCTGGAGCACCACCCTTGTATATATATATATATATATATATTTATTATATCATCATCATCATCAACAGTATGTTCATATATATATATATTATATCATCATCACCATCATGTTGTTATATATATATATATATATATATATATATATATATATCATAGCTGTCTAAATGAAGTGTCTTCTCTCCCCCCACGCCATATTCCCCCCCCCCCCCCCCTCCCCCACTTGTCTCTTTCCTTTGTCATCTCCTCTGTAAAGTTCAGCTTCCTGAGATCACATTTCATCATTGTGTTTATTGTGTGTACACACACACACACACACACACATATATATATATATATACACTCATACATATATATATATATATATATATATATATATATATATATGCTAACGTGGAAGAGTGAATGTAATACGTGTATGTGTATATATATATATAAATATATATATATATATATATAGGTGTTGTTTTGGACCCTAGCCTTGAGCTGGTGTTGTGTGTCACGTCACAACACATCACACAACACACAACACCACACCACACATCACGACACATCACGACAACACACACCACACCACAACACACCACACCACACCACACACCACACCACACCACACACCACACCACAACACATCACCACAACACACACCACACCACACCACACCACACCACACCACACCACACCACACCACACCACACCACACCACACCACACCACACCACACCACACCACACAACACCATACTACACAACACCACACCACACCACACATCACGACAACACACACCACACCACAACACACCACACCACACCACACACCACACCACACACCACACCACACCACACACCACACCACAACACATCACCACAACACACACCACACCACAACACAACACACAACAACACATCACATGATGCTTTCTATATATAAAATATTTTGCTAATTTCACCATAAATCTTTGTCATGAGCCTTTTGTTGTTGTTGTTGTTGTGGTGGTGGTGGTACTGGTGGTGATGTTGGTGGTGGTGTAGGTGGTGATGGTGGAGGTGGTGGTGGTGGTGGTAGGAGTGGTTTTACTGATGGTGAT
>OZ024763.1:458356-460856 GCA_964016885.1 Eledone cirrhosa
TTTAGTTGTTGTAGTTGTAGTTGTTGTTGTTGTAGTGGTTGTAGTTGTTGTTGTTGTAGTGGTTGTAGTTGTTGTTGTAGTTGTAGTGGTTGTTGTAGTTGTAGTAGTTGTAGTAGTTGTTGTAGTTGTAGTTGTTGTTGTTGTTGTAGTTGTAGTGGTTGTTGTAGTTGTAGTAGTTGTTGTAGTTGTAGTAGTAGTGGTTGTGGTGGGGCCACTAACTCCACAGTTGAGGGTGATATTGTTTGCCTTTAAAACAATAGGACAAAGAAACAGATTTACAGAGGAGTGCTACGTACACACAGACACACACACATACAGACACACACATACAGACACACATACATACAGACAAACATACAGACAGATACAGAGACACACACACATACAGACACACAGACACACACACATACAGACACACAGACACACAGACACACAGACATACAGACACACAGACACACACACACAGAGACACACACACATACAGACACACAGACACACACACATACAGAACCACACACATACAGTGACACAGACACACACACATACAGAACCACACACACACACACACACACACAGAGACACAGACACACACACATACAAAGACACAGACACACACATACAGAGATACAGAGACACAGACACACACATATACAGCCACACACACACATACAGAGACACAGACACACACACACACATACAGAGACACAGACACACACACATACAGAACCACACACACACACACACACAGAGACACACACACACACATACAAAGACACAGACACACACACATACAGAACCACACACACATACAGAGATACAGAGACACAGACACACACACATACAGAACCACACACACATACAGAGATACAGAGACACAGACACACACATATACAGCCACACACACACATAGAGACACAGACACACACACATACAGAGACACAGACACACACACACATACAGCCACACACACACATACAGAGACACAGACACACACACATACAAAGACACAGACACACACACATACAGAACCACACACACATACAGAGATACAGAGACACAGACACACACATATACAGCCACACACACACATACAGAGACACAGACACACACACATACAGAGACACAGACACACACACATACAGCCACACACACATACAGCCACACACACACATACAGAGACACAGACACACACACATACAGAGACACATACACACATACATACACACACACAGACACACACACATACAGAGACACATACACACATACACACATACATACACACACACACACATACACAGACACATGCCTTCTGAGATACACACACACGCACATGGCACACTAACACATGCCTGATCACATACATACATCCACACAGACATACATAGACACATATACATACACATATATGCACGATCCTGAGATACACATACACACATGTACGCATATACACACATATATGCAATTGTGCAAACATATATACACTTATATATACCCGTATACACACACACACATATGTACACTTCTGTACACACACATATGCACTTATACAGACTCACATACACACACACATATCTACACTTATATACACATGTACACTTATATACACATGTACACTTATATACAAATATGTACACTTATATACAAATATGTACACTTATATACACACATACGTACACTTATATACACGTATGTACACTTATATACACATGTACACTTATATACAAATATGTACACTTATATACACACATACATACACTTATATACACGTATGTACACTTATATACACACATGTACACTTGAATACACATATGTACACTTGAATACACATACGTACACTTATATACAAATATGTACACTTATATACAAATATGTACACTTATATACAAATATGTACACTTATATACACATATGTACACTTGAATACATATATGTACACTTATATACAAATATGTACACTTATATACACATATGTACACTTGAATACATATATGTACACTTATATACAAATATGTACACTTATATACACATATGTACACTTATATACACATATGTACACTTATATACACATATGTACACATATACACACATATACGTACACTTATATACACATGTACACTTATATACACATATGTACACTTATATACACATATGTACACTTATATACACATATGTACACTTATATACACATATACGTACACTTATATACACATATACGTACACTTATATACACATATATACACTTACACTTACATAAACACACACACACTTCTGTACACACACACACCCATATATGCACTATTGATGTTGTTATTGTTGTTGTTGTTGTTATTGTTATTATTGGTGGTGTTGTTGTTGTTGATGTTTTTGTTATTGTTGTTGTTTGTTATTGTTATTGTTGATGTTGTTATTGTTGTTATTGTTGTTATTGTTATTATTGTTGTTATTGTTGTTGTTGATGTTGTTATTGTTGTTGTTGATGTTGTTATTGTTGTTATTGTTG
>OZ024763.1:465856-473356 GCA_964016885.1 Eledone cirrhosa
TCGTAACCTCCAGATGTCCCCCATCCCATCCAAACCTCCAGATGTCCCCCCATCCCGTCGTAACCTCCAGATGTCCCCCCCATCCCGTCGTAACCTCCAGATGTCCCCCATCCCGTCCAAACCTCCAGATGTCCCCCATCCCGTCGTAAACCTCCAGATGTCCCCCATCCCGTCCAAACCTCCAGATGTCCCCCCATCCCGTCGTAAACCTCCAGATGTCCCACATCCCCGTCCAAACCTCCAGATGTCCCCCATCCCGTCCAAACCTCCAGATGTCCCCCCATCCCGTCCAAACCTCCAGATGTCCCCCCATCCCGTTGTAACCTCCAGATGGTCCCCCATCCGCGATCCAAACCTCCAGATGTCTCCCATCATCTTCAGTGTTGTCCATTGTTTCAGTATTTCACTCAATGGTCTACAGCAACAACAACAGCAACAACAACCACCACCACCACAACAACAACAACAACAACCACCACAACAACCACAATAACAACCACCACAACAACCACAACCACAACAACAACATTGATTATCTCCCCTTTGATATCTTCTCTTTCTTCTCTTCGTTAATACCAGCTTTAAAAAAAATAATTAAAAAAGAGTGCGAAACACTTCAATTCTAATTACAAACATTCAGTGTCGGTGTAATGTTGACGAACTTTGTACCATCTCATATTGCAATTAATTCTAATTTGATTATTATTATTATTGTTATTATTATTATTATTATTATTATGGACACTTTCCTCTTCGGTGAATCCCTGATTAACTTTTTCAAGTTTCACTTGAAGAGGAAAATCAAGGTGGAGAGGCAGGTGCTGTCTTCTGGCAAGTTTGTTGAAAGGTGGGTGAAAGTGGGGAGTGTGGTCCGAGTGAATTGTAGACTGAGGAGTGGGAGAACTGAGAGAGGGCGCTTGCCCTGGTGGTCTGGGTGGCCGTGGTCTTTTGTGTGGTTGTTTTCGCCATGAGTGACCCTCGGAAGTTTCCCCCCCCCCCCCCCCCCCCCCCCCCATTGGGAAATTTTTGATGTTTGAATTTTTTTGATATTTCTATCTTCTTGTTATAAGCTTTTTTTCACAACCAAAACCCACTCTGTATCGTCCTGTGCCGTCTCTAATGTTTTTCTTGATGTTAGCCCTTGTGGCCAATAAAGAAACCATTATTATTATTATTATTGTTTTATTCTGGGGGGTTTTTTCCGTTTTAAATTTTCTATTTTTCCAATTAGTGTCATATGAATTTTCATTTGTAAAAAAAAAAAATAATAATAATAATGATACACAAAACAAACAAACAAACAAACAAAAACAATATTAAAAAAACAAAGCAAAGAATACCCCCACCCCCATCCAACCTCCACCCCACACACACGTCCCCACACCCCACACTCGTTACTGAAATTTTGTCAATGTTTTCAAAGTGTGAATTCTTTTGAGAAAAGAATGTGTATGTGTATGCATGCATATGGCTGTATATATATATGTGTGTGTATGTGTGTTTATGTTGGTATGTATGTAGTGTGTGTGTAGTGTATATGTGTTTGTGTGTGTGTGTATATATATATATATATATATATATATATGTCTGTGTGTGGGTACATATCTGTATGTGTGTGTGACTATATATATATATGTGTGTGTATGCATGCATCTGTCTCTATATATATCGGTGTCTGTATGCATGCATGTGACTGTATATATATCTGTGTGTGTGTGTGTATGTATGTATGTGACTATATATATATATATATATATATATATAGTCACATACAGTATGTAGGAAAGGTGTAGGTAGGAACTCCATTCTCTGCCCCAAATGCAAACAATGGGTACACAAGAGATGTAGCGGGATCTCAGGAAGCTTAATTAAGAATGTTGGATTCACATGCAGCAGCTGTGCTGAAACAGCAAGCAGCAAACAGCCACAGGAAACAAGTACCACCAATCTCTGGGAGGGCCCTGTAGAAACAGTAGACAGCTTCTGCTACCTAGGTGACCGAATTAGCAACGGAGGTGGGTGTTCAGAAAGTACAATAACTAGGGTAAGAGCGGGATGGAAGAAGTTCAGGGAGCTACTGCCACTGCTAGCTGCAAAAGGCTTTTCTCTCAAAATGAAAGGCAGACTGTATGATGCGTGTATCCGAACAGCGATGTTGCATGGTAGTGAGACCTGGGCGCTGAAGGTGGAAGACTTACGTAGATTAGAGAGAAACGAAGCCTGCATGCTCCGATGGATGTGTAACAGTAATATACGTGAACGACAAAGCATAAATGAATTGAGAGAGAGACTGAGCATAAGAGGAATCAAATGCTGTGTGCAGGAGAGGCGGTTGCGCTGGTATGGACATGTGATGCGTATGAAGGATGACAGCTGCATAAAAAGGTGCAGAGCACTAGAAGTTGATGGAAACCGCGGAGTGGGGAGACCCAAGATGACCTGGGATGAGGTGATAAAAGCCGACCTTACCCAATTACACCTCTCAAAGACAATGACACACGACCGTGACTTCTGGCGTCACGCAGTAATACAGAGTACCCAACCTCCCGGGTACATGCTGAAGCATATAAACAATATGCCCCCACACCCCCCACCGCAAGGTGGTCGTGGAGGTGCCACGGCAAAAAAGCACCCAGCCCACACTGTAAAGTGGACGTGTAGGCGCCACGAAAAAGCACCCAGCACTCACTGTAAATGAGGTTGGTGTTAGGAAGGGCATCCAGCTGTAAAAATCAAGCCAAATCAGTTCCTGTATGAGCAAGGCATGGTCAGCCGACCAGACACTGCCCACAACAGGACAACCCGTCTAACCCATGCTAGCGTGGAAGAACGGACGTAAAACGGTGATGATGATGATGATGTGTGTGTGTATATGTATATATATATACAGCCGACCATGTTATTCTTCACTCTTTCACTATATATATATATATATATACAGTACAAAGTGAAACCTACTACAGTCAGTAGGCACCTCTAACAAAATACACCCCAGCCCCACCCCATCCACACCACCCCTTTCAATGTAAAGTTATGTTGGTGCCACACCATCCAGGCCGAAACAAATGAAGTCGTGTAGGTGTCACGACAAAAAAACACACAGTCCACGCTGTAATGTGGCCGTGTAGGTAACACGGTAAAAACCTCCCAGTCCACACTGTAAACGTGGTTGGTGTTGGGAAGGGCATCCAGCTGTAGAAAACCCGCCAGACAGTCCTATACGAGCAATGACAACCACTCTTGCCTCAAGTGGGAAAACTCCCGTCCAAACCCATGCAAGCGTGGAAGATGGACGTTAAACGATGATGATGATACAGTATATATATATATATATATATATATATATATATATATATATATATATATATATATATATATATATACAGTATATATATATATATATATACATACATGTTCTAAATCTCTCTATTATTCTATCAAGGTAATATGTGGCAAGAATGTATAAAATTCCCATAATTTGTCCAAATGGTATTTCAAAGATTTCTTTTAATTTCATCATCACCACCACCATCATCATCACCACCACCACCATCATCATCACCACCACCACCATCACCACCACCACCATCACCACCACCACCATCATCCCGACCACCACCATCATCACCACCACCACCATCATCACCATCACCACCATCATCACCATCCCCACAACCATCACCACCACCACCACCACCACTATACCACCACCACCACCATTACCACCACCACCACCACCATCATCATTATTGTTATTATTCCTGTTGTTATTATTGGTGGTGGTGTTGTTGTTGTTGTTGTTGTTTTGTTTGTTTGGTGTTTTAATCATTTATTTATTTGTTTGTTTTCTGTATTTAATTATTCTCGGTGTTTGTTCTGCAATTATGGTTGTACTGTGTGTGTGTGTGGTTGTACTGTGTGTGTGTGTGTGTGTGTGTGGTTGTGTGCATGGCAGTGTTTGCTTGTGTGTATATGTGTCTGTGTGTGTGTGTGTGGTTCTATGTTTGTGTGTGCCTGCTCTGTGTGCGTGTGTGTGTGTGTGGTTGTGTATGTGTCTGTGTGGTTGTCTGTGTGAGTGTGGTTGTGTCAGTGTGTGGTTGTCTATGTGTGGTTGTGTATGTGTCTGTGTGAGTGTGTGGTTGTCTCAGTGTGTGTGTGTGTGTCAATATGTATGTATGTCTGTATGTGCGTGTGTATGTCAATGTGTGTGTATGTCTGTGTATGTGCGTGTGTATGTATGTGCGTGTGTATGTCAATGTGTGTGTGTATGTCTGTGTATGTGCATGTGTATGTCAATGTGTGTATGTATGTATGTGCGTGTGTATGTCAATGTGTGTGTGTATGTCTGTGTATGTGCGTGTGTATGTCAATGTGTGTATGTATGTATGTGCGTGTGTATGTCAATGTGTGTGTGTATGTCAATGTGTGTATGTCAATGTGTGTGTATGTCTGTATGTCGCTTGGACGTTTTAAAGAAACTTCAGCCAGTCATATGACATCACAAAATGGTTTCACGGAATCCAAATTAGTGCCGAGTAATTTGCAGACAACAATCTGAGAATTCTACTGAAATATGTTGAAGTAAATGACAGAGAGAGGGGGAGTGAGTGAGTGAGAGAGAGAGAGAAGAGGGGGAGATGATGGAGTCACTGTTGGTTTTAATGAGGAACATTCAGCCGTTATTGATCAAACGATCAATAAGATGTTACGTAGCTCCAGTAAATGTTTTTGTGTTACCTGTTTCTTCTTACAGTAATCCTCTGATGAAGGGATTTTGACCCCGAAATATTAGGGCATTGATAAAATAACATGCAACACACTAACATCTTCGTTGTCTTCAGTATCTTCAGAATCTATCGTGACTGTTTCACATTGTTGTTTTGCTTTGTTAGAATAACATACTACTTTATATCTATCTATCTATCTATCTATCTATATATGTGTGTGTGTGCAACTATTATACAATATGCACCTGATGAGGTTGCCAGGATTTTACGTAACCTGGTCATTGAAATATGTATATATATATAGTCATTGAAATATATATATATCGCTATATGTCTCTCCACCACTCCCCTACACACCCTTTGAACTCTGTTCCCACACACTTCTCACCTGAGGAAGGGCTTATGCCCGAAACGTCGTTCCCCACCACCACCCCACTCTCCAGAGCGTGAAATTAATAAACATTCGTTGTACTGCCTCTCTGTTTTGTTCCTGTTAAAATTTTTCCATCCTATATATATATATATATATATATATAGTATAGTATTAAAAAGTTTGAAAGCCACGACAATGCGGATTAGACAGAAAATAATTAAGTTGTAAGAAACGAGGGGTGTTTTTTTTACCTTAATTTATTCATATGCCCTGATATTTTGAGATGAATATCTCTTCTTCCGAGGAAAATAAAGGAACTATTCCAGTGTCCGATGTGGCTTGCTATACCATGCTGGCCAGAAGTAGTTTTTTTTTTTTCCCCAACCTCTTTTGTTTTAAAAATTAAGGTCTGGACAGATCCCAGAGTTATTTCCCTTTAATTCTACATTGATACATATATACTAATACATGCTGACACACATATATATAGTGTTTTTGCTACAATAAAACTTTAAGGGAACATCACCAGTCTGGCCTCTTGTTATTTTAATGAAACTAATAATTAACTCCCCTCCAGCACGACCAACAGGATTCAACACCAAAGATGGCTGAGTTGCATAACGTAGAGTGCTTTTGTTACTATTACATCATGGTTACCTAAATGGAATGGCCAGTTCTATCCAGTGGTGAACCACCAAACTTAAATGAATATATATCATCATCATCATCACCATCACAATTTTACGCCCATTCTTCCATGCTAGCATGGGTTAGACGGGTTGTCTTGTCGTGGGCAATGTCAGGTTGGGTGACCTTGTCTTGCTCATACAGGAACTGATTTTGGCTTGATTTCTACAGCTGGATGCCCTTCCTAACACCAACCTCATTTACAGTGTGGGCTGGGTGCTTTTTTACCGTGGCGCCTACACGACCACTCTACAGTGTGGGCTGGGTGCTTTTTTACCGTGGCGCCTACACGACCACTCTGCAGTGTGGGCTGGGTGCTTTTTTACCGTGGCGCCTACACGACCACTCTGCAGTGTGGGCTGGGTGCTTTTTTACCGTGGCGCCTACACGACCACTCTGCAGTGTGGGCTGGGTGCTTTTTTACCGTGGCGCCTACACGACCACTCTGCAGTGTGGGCTGGGTGCTTTTTTACCGTGGCGCCTACACGACCACTCTGCAGTGTGGGCTGGGTGCTTTTTTACCGTGGCGCCTACACGACCACTCTGCAGTGTGGGCTGGGTGCTTTTTTACCGTGGCGCCTACACGACCACTCTGCAGTGTGGGCTGGGTGCTTTTTTACCGTGGCGCCTACACGACCACTCTGCAGTGTGGGCTGGGTGCTTTTTTACCGTGGCGCCTACACGACCACTCTGCAGTGTGGGCTGGGTGCTTTTTTACCGTGGCGCCTACACGACCACTCTGCAGTGTGGGCTGGGTGCTTTTTTACAGTGGGTGGGGGTGGGGGCATATTGTCTATATGCTTCAGCTTGTACCCGTGGGAAGTCGGGTCTTCTGTATTACTGCGTGACGCCAGAGGTCTCGGTCATGTACCATTGCCTTTGAGAAGTGTAATTGGGCAAGGTCAGTTTTTATAACCCCTTCCCAGGTCTTCTTGGATCTCCCCACTCCAAGGCACACGTGTGTGTGTGTGTGTTTGTTTCTGTGTGTGTCTGTTTCTGGTGTGCCTGTGTGTGTGTCTGTGCCTGTATGGTTGTGTGCATATCAGTGTTTGCTTGTGTGTATATGTGTCTGTGTGTCATCGCCCTTTAGAGGTGCAATTGGGCAAGGTCAGTTTTTATAACCTCGTCCCAGATCTTCTTGGGTCTCCCCACCCCAAGGCACGTGTATGTATGTATGTATGTGTGTCTCTGTGTCTCTGTGTGTGTGTTGAGTTTTCAACTTTCACATCACATCTTAATTACTCAAATGTCACTGAGATTATGATTGTCCTAACGGAATGAAACTTAAGCAGTTATGAAGTTGCTCTCAAATTTAGAAATCCTAATACAGGATCTCTCATCCCTCTCTCTCACCTCTCTCTCTCACCTCTCTCTCTCTCACCCCCCTCTCTCCCGCTCTCTCTTAGTCTCTCTCACATTTTCTCTCTATTTCTCTCTCACACATGCACACACACACTCTCTTTCTCTCATATGCACTTTCTTTCTCTCTCTCTCTCATACATTTTCTTTCTCTCTCTCTCACCTCTCTCACTCTCATACATTTTCTTTCTCTCTCTCTCACCTCTCTCACTCTCATACATTTTCTTTCTCTCTCTCTCACCTCTCTCTCTCACCTCCCTCTCTCCCGCTCTCTCTTAGTCTCTCTCACATTTTCTCTCTATTTCTCTCTCACAGATGCACACACTCACTCTCTCTTTCTCTCATATGCACTTT
>OZ024763.1:478356-485856 GCA_964016885.1 Eledone cirrhosa
ATTAATCAATTAACCAATTCATTAATTAAGACTTTGTTAACGAGCTACACACCAATATTTCCTAAAATGTTCTATAATATACTTTCTCATTTCATTTCATAATTAACTTTGAAATGTTTTTGTTTCCAGTTAATTAAAATATACCATTACTGTCTCTCTCTCTCTCTCTCTCTCTCTCTCTCTCTCTCTCTCTCTCTCTCTCTCTCTCTCTCTCTCTCTCTCTCCCTCTCTCTCTCTCTCTATATATATATATATATCTCCCTCTCTCTCTTTCGTTCTTCCTTCCTTTCTTTCTTTCTTCTCTTTCTTTCTTTCTTTCTCTCTTCTTTTCTCTCTCTCTCTATCTATCTATCTCTCTTTCGTTCTTCCTTCCTTTCTTTCTTTCTTCTCTTTCTTTCTTTCTCTCTTCTTTTCTTTCTCTCTCTATCTATCTCTCTCTTTCTTTCTTTCTTTCTTTCTTAATTTCTTTCCTTCTCTCTCCCCCCTCTCTCTTTTTCTTTCTCTCTTTCTTTTGCTCTTTCATTCTTTCTTTCCTTCATTCAATAAATCAGGTAGAGGTTACTTTTAACCCTTTACCCTTTACATTACTCTATATATACTATTGTATTTTCACAGTAAAGGCTTTACTTTACATAATATTTACATTACTCTATATATACTATTGTATTTTCACAGTAAAGGCTTTACTTCACATAATATTTACATTACTCTATATATACTATTGTATTTTCACAGTAAAGGCTTTACTTTACATAACATTTACATTACTCTATATATTCTATTGTATTTTCACAGTAAAGGCTTTACTTCACATAATATTTACATTACTCTATATATACTATTGTATTTTCACAGTAAAGGCTTTACTTCACATAATATTTACATTACTCTATATATTCTATTGTATTTTCACAGTAAAGGCTTTACTTCACATAATATTTACATTACTCTATATATTCTATTGTATTTTCACAGTAAAGGCTTTACTTCACATAATATTTACATTACTCTATATATTCTATTGTATTTTCACAGTAAAGGCTTTACTTCACATAATATTTACATTACTCTATATATTCTATTGTATTTTCACAGTAAAGGCTTTATCTCACATAATATCTCACATAACATTTACATTACTCTATATATACTATTGTATTTTCACAGTAAAGGCTTTATCTCACATAATATCTCACATAACATTTACATTACTCTATATATACTATTGTATTTTCACAGTAAAGGCTTTACTTCACATAATATCTCACATAATATTTACATTACTCTATATATTCTATTGTATTTTCACAGTAAAGGCTTTACTTTACATAACATTTACATTACTCTATATATACTATTGTATTTTTGTGTTAAAGGCTTTACTTTACATAATATTTACATTACTCTATATATTCTATTGTATTTTCACAGTAAAGGCTTTACTTTACATAACATTTACATTACTCTATATATACTATTGTATTTTCACAGTAAAGGCTTTACTTCACATAATATTTACATTACTCTATATATACTATTGTATTTTCACAGTAAAGGCTTTACTTTACATAACATTTACATTACTCTATATATACTATTGTATTTTCACAGTAAAGGCTTTACTTTACATAACATTTACATTACTCTATATATACTATTGTATTTTCACAGTAAAGGCTTTACTTCACATAATATTTACATTACTCTATATATACTATTGTATTTTCACAGTAAAGGCTTTACTTTACATAACATTTACATTACTCTATATATACTATTGTATTTTCACAGTAAAGGCTTTACTTCACATAATATTTACATTACTCTATATATTCTATTGTATTTTCACAGTAAAGGCTTTACTTCACATAATATTTACATTACTCTATATATACTATTGTATTTTCACAGTAAAGGCTTTACTTCACATAATATTTACATTACTCTATATATACTATTGTATTTTCACAGTAAAGGCTTTACTTCACATAATATTTACATTACTCTATATATTCTATTGTATTTTCACAGTAAAGGCTTTACTTCACATAATATTTACATTACTCTATATATTCTATTGTATTTTCACAGTAAAGGCTTTACTTCACATAATATTTACATTACTCTATATATACTAGTGTATTTTTGTGTTAAAGGCTTTACCTTGTATAATTATCTCACATAATATCGAATCTATGACATTTTGATGTTATTTTGAGAACAATGCCTTAACATGAGTATGAGCGGCTGGATGCAGCCAGTTTGAAGAGAGAGAGGTGAGAGAATTCTGGCCAGATATGGCTGCTTTAAATGCTAAATGGTTAATACAGTACCACTGGTAAGGGAGTTGAACTTAAGAGCATAACTTTGTGGTGGGTCCCATACCTGGACTGAGTTGTATGTTGTGTCCTTGAGCAAGACACTTCATTTCACGTTGATCCAGTGGTAAAGGTGTTGGACTTTCAATCATGATATCGACAAAAAAGCACCCAGCCCACACTGTAAAGTGGTTGTGTAGGCACCACGGTAAAAAAGCACCCAGTCCACACTGTAAAGTGGTTGTGTAGGCACTATGGTAAAAAAGCACCCAGTCCACACTGTAACGTGGTTGTGTAGGCACCACGGTAAAAAAGCACCCAGTCCACACTGTAAAGTGGTTGTGTAGGCACCACGGTAAAAAAGCACCCAGTCCACACTGTAACGTGGTTGTGTAGGCACCACGGTAAAAAAGCACCCAGTCCACACTGTAACGTGGTTGTGTAGGCACCATGGTAAAAAAGCACCCAGCCCACACTGTAAAGTGGTTGTGTAGGCACCACGGTAAAAAAGCACCCAGCCCACACTGTAAAGTGGTTGTGTAGGCACCACGGTAAAAAAGCACCCAGCCCACACTGTAACGTGGTTGTGTAGGCACCACGGTAAAAAAGCACCCAGCCCACACTGTAAAGTGGTTGTGTAGGCACCACGGTAAAAAAGCACCCAGCCCACACTGTAACGTGGTTGTGTAGGCACCACGGTAAAAAAGCACCCAGCCCACACTGTAAAGTGGTTGTGTAGGCACCATGGTAAAAAAGCACCCAGTCCACACTGTAACGTGGTTGTGTAGGCACCACGGTAAAAAAGCACCCAGCCCACACTGTAAAGTGGTTGTGTAGGCACCATGGTAAAAAAGCACCCAGCCCACACTGTAAAGTGGTTGTGTAGGCACCATGGTAAAAAAGCACCCAGTCCACACTGTAACGTGGTTGTGTAGGCACCACGGTAAAAAAGCACCCAGCCCACACTGTAAAGTGGTTGTGTAGGCACCACGGTAAAAAAGCACCCAGTCCACACTGTAAAGTGGTTGTGTAGGCACCATGGTAAAAAAGCACCCAGTCCACACTGTAACGTGGTTGTGTAGGCACCACGGTAAAAAAGCACCCAGTCCACACTGTAAAGTGGTTGTGTAGGCACCACGGTAAAAAAGCACCCAGTCCACACTGTAAAGTGGTTGTGTAGGCACCACGGTAAAAAAGCACCCAGTCCACACTGTAACGTGGTTGTGTAGGCACCACGGTAAAAAAGCACCCAGTCCACACTGTAACGTGGTTGTGTAGGCACCACGGTAAAAAAGCACCCAGTCCACACTGTAACGTGGTTGTGTAGGCACCACGGTAAAAAAGCACCCAGTCCACACTCTAAAGTGGTTGTGTAGGCACCACGGTAAAAAAGCACCCAGTCCACACTGTAAAGTGGTTGTGTAGGCACCATGGTAAAAAAGCACCCAGTCCACACTGTAAAGTGGTTGTGTAGGCACCACGGTAAAAAAGCACCCAGTCCACACTGTAACGTGGTTGTGTAGGCACCACAGTAAAAAAGCACCCAGTCCACACTGTAACGTGGTTGTGTAGGCACCACAGTAAAAAAGCACCCAGTCCACACTGTAACCTGGTTGTGTAGGCACCACGGTAAAAAAGCACCCAGTCCACACTGTAACGTGGTTGTGTAGGCACCATGGTAAAAAAGCACCCAGTCCACACTGTAAAGTGGTTGTGTAGGCACCACGGTAAAAAAGCACCCAGTCCACACTGTAACGTGGTTGTGTAGGCACCATGGTAAAAAAGCACCCAGTCCACACTGTAAAGTGGTTGTGTAGGCACCACGGTAAAAAAGCACCCAGCCCACACTGTAAAGTGGTTGTGTAGGCACCACGGTAAAAAAGCACCCAGTCCACACTGTAAAGTGGTTGTGTAGGCACCATGGTAAAAAAGCACCCAGTCCACACTGTAAAGTGGTTGTGTAGGCACCACGGTAAAAAAGCACCCAGTCCACACTGTAACGTGGTTGTGTAGGCACCACAGTAAAAAAGCACCCAGTCCACACTGTAACGTGGTTGTGTAGGCACCACAGTAAAAAAGCACCCAGTCCACACTGTAACGTGGTTGTGTAGGCACCACGGTAAAAAAGCACCCAGTCCACACTGTAACGTGGTTGTGTAGGCACCATGGTAAAAAAGCACCCAGTCCACACTGTAAAGTGGTTGTGTAGGCACCACGGTAAAAAAGCACCCAGTCCACACTGTAACGTGGTTGTGTAGGCACCATGGTAAAAAAGCACCCAGTCCACACTGTAAAGTGGTTGTGTAGGCACCACGGTAAAAAAGCACCCAGCCCACACTGTAAAGTGGTTGTGTAGGCACCACGGTAAAAAAGCACCCAGTCCACACTGTAACGTGGTTGTGTAGGCACCACGGTAAAAAAGCACCCAGTCCACACTGTAAAGTGGTTGTGTAGGCACCACGGTAAAAAAGCACCCAGTCCACACTGTAACGTGGTTGTGTAGGCACCACGGTAAAAAAGCACCCAGTCCACACTGTAAAGTGGTTGTGTAGGCACCACGGTAAAAAAGCACCCAGTCCACACTGTAACGTGGTTGTGTAGGCACCACGGTAAAAAAGCACCCAGTCCACACTGTAACGTGGTTGTGTAGGCACCACGGTAAAAAAGCACCCAGCCCACACTGTAAAGTGGTTGTGTAGGCACCACGGTAAAAAAGCACCCAGTCCACACTCTAAAGTGGTTGTGTAGGCACCACGGTAAAAAAGCACCCAGTCCACACTGTAAAGTGGTTGTGTAGGCACCACGGTAAAAAAGCACCCAGTCCACACTGTAAAGTGGTTGTGTAGGCACCACGGTAAAAAAGCACCCAGTCCACACTGTAAAGTGGTTGTGTAGGCACCACGGTAAAAAAGCACCCAGTCCACACTGTAACATGGTTGTGTAGGCACCACGGTAAAAAAGCACCCAGTCCACACTGTAAAGTGGTTGTGTAGGCACCACGGTAAAAAAGCACCCAGTCCACACTGTAAAGTGGTTGTGTAGGCACCACGGTAAAAAAGCACCCAGTCCACACTGTAACGTGGTTGTGTAGGCACCACGGTAAAAAAGCACCCAGTCCACACTGTAAAGTGGTTGTGTAGGCACCACGGTAAAAAAGCACCCAGTCCACACTGTAACGTGGTTGTGTAGGCACCACGGTAAAAAAGCACCCAGTCCACACTGTAACGTGGTTGTGTAGGCACCACGGTAAAAAAGCACCCAGTCCACACTGTAAAGTGGTTGTGTAGGCACCACGGTAAAAAAGCACCCAGTCCACACTGTAACGTGGTTGTGTAGGCACCACGGTAAAAAAGCACCCAGTCCACACTGTAAAGTGGTTGTGTAGGCACCACGGTAAAAAAGCACCCAGTCCACACTGTAACGTGGTTGTGTAGGCACCACGGTAAAAAAGCACCCAGTCCACACTGTAAAGTGGTTGTGTAGGCACCACGGTAAAAAAGCACCCAGCACTCACTGTAACGTGGTTGTGTAGGCACCACGGTAAAAAAGCACCCAGCACTCACTGTAAATGAGGTTGGTGTTAGGAAGGGCATCCAACTGTAGAAATCAAGCCAGAATCAGTTCCCATATAAGCAAGACACGGTCACCTGACCTGACATTGTCCACAACAGGACAACCTGTCTAACCCATGCTAGCGTGGAATAATGGACATAAAACGGTGATGATGATATATATATACACCAGTACATATATATATATATATATATACCAGTAACTATATTGATATACACACCAGTACCTATATATATATACACACACCAGTACCTATATGTACAAATATATATACACCAGTACAGATATATACATATATACACCAGCCAAACAATGAAATAAAATCAGATAATCCGAGATTATCTGATAATCTTTGGCAGATTTATTGACATCAAATTATAGTGAAACTTTAACACCTCCGTGTGGTTGGATGTATTTGTATGTGTGTGTTTGTGTGGTTGGATGTATTTGTATGTGTGTGTTTGTGTGGTTGGATGTATTTGTATGTGTGTGTTTGTGTGGTTGGATGTATTTGTATGTGTGTGTTTGTGTGGTTGGATGTATTTGTATGTGTGTGTTTGTGATTGTGTTTCTATGTGTGTGGTTGGATGTAATTGCATGTGTGTGTTTGTGATTGTGTTTCTATGTGTGTGTGAATGTGTGTTTGTGTGTGTTTGTGATTGTGTTTCTATGTGCATGTGAAAATGTTTGTATGTGAATGTATGTGTGTGTGAATGTGTTTGTATGTGTGTGTGAATGTGTTTATATATATGTGTGTGCCCCGTCCCGTGCTGTCCTTAATGTTATACTTTGTGTCAACCCTTTCTGGTTAATAAAGAAAACATTATTATTATTATTTATTATTATTATTATTATTATTATTATTATTATTAACTTTGCCTTTCATCCTTACTGGGTTGATAAAATAAAGTACCAGTAATACACTGGGTTATTGCTGGCCTTGTGTCAAACGTAGAAACAATTACTATTATTTTTATTGGAGTCACGGTTGATGTTATTTAACTGGAAAGTTTGTTCACATGAACATCAAGCCGCTCCTCAGATATTCAGGACGTATCAGAAGGTTGTTGCTGTTACCAGCAAGCATGCCTTTATTATTAATTTTGCTATTATGGTGTATTGGCAGTCAGTATCGGTAGAGGGTCGGACACCATGCTTTGCAGCATAGTTATGGCCCTTTATGATCTGAGTTCAAATCCCGCCGAGGTTAACTCTCCCTATTTTTCATCTGGTCTCTCCCCATATTTCATCTGGTCTCTCCCTATGTTTCATCTGGTCCTCCCTATTTGACATCTGTTCCTCTCTATTTGTCATCTGTTCCCCCCCTATTTGTCATCTGTCCCCCCTATTTGTCATCTGTTCCTCCCTATTTGACATCTGTTCCTCCCTATTTGACATCTGTTCCTCCCTATTTGTCATCTGTTCCTCCCTATTTGACATCTGTTCCTCCCTATTTGTCATCTGTTCCTCCCTATTTGTCATCTGTTCCTCCCTATTTGACATCTGTTCCTCCCTATTTGTCATCTGTTCCTCCCTATTTGTCATCTGTTCCTCCCTATTTGTCATCTGTTCCTCCCTATTTGTCATCTGTTCCTCCCTATTTGACATC
>OZ024763.1:495856-503356 GCA_964016885.1 Eledone cirrhosa
GATGAAAACACAAATATTATTGCATGATGATGTTTGTTTTTGAAATGCGCATAATAAAATACATGGAACTCCTTTAACCATCTTTTGATCTTATATTATATATATATATATATATATATATATATATATATATATATATATTATATATTTGAGGGCGGCTGGCTGTGAAGTTAGTTGGTCAGCCGCCTTCTCTATCTCTGGTTTCTCGGACCCATGGCTTTTTACATATTCCTTTGTTATATTCCACTACCTGATGATATCACCGGATTCATATGGAACCCGGTCATTGAAATGATCATAGTATAATAAACCTTTCAAGGATTTACACCAGTCCAGCCTCCTGTTACTTCATTTATATATATATATGTATATATATATATATATATAGAGAAGAAGTTTACGAAATGGAAATGCGGGTATATAGAATTTATTAGGTAACAATTGTTTCTATAGTGTATGGGTTACCTATACCTCGCTATACCTCGCTATTTGAATAATATACAAATATTATCATAAACCGAAGGTACACTGTAAGCAAACACACCATGTCTTCAGACCTTTGTATTAGAATGTTGGAATACAAATTTACTAATTATATATATATATATATAGATGTGATTACTACCACAGAGGTCTGACAATCCATTGATTCCAGAGTTGGGCCAGATCAATATAGGTTGAACCTTGAGCCGATCAATAGCGAAACACACGTCACCAACCAGTAAATGTAATGGAGGAGTAACCATTCGTTCTTGTTTTATTTTATTACACTCTGTCTAGCTCTACACCTCAATATTGACGTGAACTTAAACATCGAGTGCTCACCCGGGTGAACCTACAGTAACTCCGTGTTACACTCCCTGGATATATATATATATATATATATATATGTGTGTGTGTGTATATATGTATATATATATATATATATATATAGAGAGAGAGAGAGAGGTGGTTGTTTTTCCAGTTGTTATAAATATATTTCCTAATTGGACAAGGAAGTTAAGAAATAATGAAAGAAGCCATGTTTTAAATGTCTTTCTTGTTGTGTGTCTTTGTATGTGAGTGTATGTGTGTGTTTTTGTGTGTGGTGTGTATGTGTGTGTCTTTATATGTCTGTATGTGTGTTTGATTAGTGTCTGTGTATGTGTCTTTGTTGTCTGTGAGTGTGTGTTTTTGTGTGTGTCTGTCTTTGTTGTGTGTGTGTGTGTCTTTATTCTATGTGTGTGTCTACATGTGTATGTACCAATGTGTCTGTATGTCTGTACATGTGTATTACCAATGTGTCTGTATGTCTGTACATGTGTATGTACCATTGTGTCTGTATATCTGTTCATGTGTATGTACCAATGTGTCTGTATGTCTGTACATGTGTATGTACCAATGTGTCTGTATATCTGTACATGTGTATGTACCAATGTGTCTGTATATCTGTTCATGTGTATGTACCAATGTGTGTGTATATCTGTACATGTGTATGTACCAATGTGTCAGTATGTCTGTACATGTGTATGTACCAATGTGTCTGTATATCTGTACATGTGTATGTACCAATGTGTCTGTATATCTGTACATGTGTATGTACCAATGTGTCTGTATATCTGTACATGTGTATGTACCAATGTGTCTGTATGTCTGTACATGTGTATGTACCAATGTGTGTGTATATCTGTACATGTGTATGTACCAATGTGTCTGTATGTCTGTACATGTGTATGTACCATTGTGTCTGTATGTCTGTACATGTGTATGTACCAATGTGTCTGTATGTCTGTACATGTGTATGTACCAATGTGTCTGTATGTCTGTACATGTGTATGTACCAATGTGTCTGTATGTCTGTACATGTGTATGTACCAATGTGTCTGTATGTCTGTACTACATGTGTATGTACCAATGTGTCTGTATGTCTGTACATGTGTATGTACCAATGTGTCTGTATGTCTGTACATGTGTATGTACCAATGTGTCTGTATATCTGTACATGTGTATGTACCAATGTGTCTGTATGTCTGTACATGTGTATGTACCAATGTGTCTGTATGTCTGTACTACATGTGTATGTACCAATGTGTCTGTATGTCTGTACATGTGTATGTACCAATGTGTCTGTATGTCTGTACATGTGTATGTACCATTGTGTCTGTATGTCTGTACATGTGTATGTACCATTGTGTCTGTATATCTGTACATGTGTATGTACCAATGTGTCTGTATGTCTGTACATGTGTATGTACCAACGTGTCTGTATGTCTGTACATGTGTATGTACCAATGTGTCTGTATGTCTGTACATGTGTATGTACCAATGTGTCTGTATGTCTGTCCATGTGTATGTACCATTGTGTCTGTATGTCTGTACATGTGTATGTACCAATGTGTCTGTATGTCTGTACATGTGTATGTACCATTGTGTCTGTATGTCTGTACATGTGTATGTACCAATGTGTCTGTATGTCTGTACATGTGTATGTACCAATGTGTCTGTATATCTGTACATGTGTATGTACCAATGTGTCTGTATGTCTGTACATGTGTATGTACCAATGTGTCTGTATGTCTGTACATGTGTATGTACCATTGTGTCTGTATGTCTGTACATGTGTATGTACCAATGTGTCTGTATGTCTGTACATGTGTATGTACCAATGTGTCTGTATGTCTGTACATGTGTATGTACCAATGTGTCTGTATGTCTGTACATGTGTATGTACCATTGTGTCTGGTAGGTAGAGTGTTGGCCTCAACCAAATTGTCATTAGTTCAATTCCTGAACCAACAGTAGCCATATTGTGTTGTTCTTCACAAACTAAACACTTCCTTTCACATTGACCCGGTGTACTCTGTTGAAAATACCAGTAGCAGCAGCTGGGAGTTAACTCTGTGGTGGACTGCCATCTTATCCCGGAGTTTGTCTTGTATTCTTATTTTCTGAATGAGGGGCAGTCTCTGGACTAATGAGTCTAATTTTCAAACGATTGTGTGTGTATGTGTTTAGATTTTTAAAAAAAGAGTCTAAAGCCTGTCTTAACCCTTCAGCATTTAAACCGGCCACATCCGGCCAAAATTCTGTCACCTCTTTCTGTTCAAACCAGCTGTAACTGGCCACTTATACTGATGTTATTTGTTCTCAAAACAAATAACATCAAAATCTCGTATATTTGATATCATGTGAGATAATTATGTAAGATAAAGCCTTTACCACAAAAATACAATAATATATATAGAATAATGTGGAGGCACATGGCTTAGTGGTTAGAGCATTGGCCTTGCAATCGAGAGGTTGTGAGTTCAATTCTCAGACCAGGTGATGTGTTGTTTCCTTGAGCAAGACACTTTATTTCACATTGCTCCAGTTTACTCAGCTGTAGAAATGAGATGATAGGGACTGGGGTCCATATCATTCCACTGCAAAGTGGTCGTGGAGGTGCCACGGCAAAAAAGCACCCAGCCCACACTGTAAATGAGGTTGGTGTTAGGAAGGGCATCCATCTGTAGAAATCAAGCCAGAATCAGTTCCCGTCCGACCCTTGCAAGCAGCGAAAAAGAGGACGTAAAATGAAATGATGATGATATAGAATAATGTAAATGCTAAAGGGTTAAGCCAGAAGGCTCATTTGACCGGTGCTTATCCCAGCTTCATGGTGTGAAGCGACTAAGAGTACAAGACTTCCCTCTGGACAGGAGACCAGCCCATTGCAGGGTTAAACCCCCAACTATTGCTGCTGGTACTCATTTTCAGCCGAGTATACTGGAGCAACGTGAAATGAAGTGTTTTGGTGTTTTGCTGAAGAACACAACAACGAAATTAGAAGCAGGTTAAAATACAAACCTGGACCGTATCAAAAGATATTATATAACATCTTTGATTGGTTTCTGTGAATCCTTAATCAGCAACAACAATCCATCTTGCAATATTTATATATATATATATATATATATGGAATTGAATAATCAAGACCGTGTAGTGGTATGTCATATTTCTAATCATATATTTTGTCTGATGAGGGCGTTCTGAAAAACCAACACAGTACCTTTGAAATATATATAATAAAGTATATATTTTCATTATGCGAATGATTTTCATTTGTTAATTTTTTGAATAATATATATATATATATAGGAAAATGTATGATCCCGTACCTTTTCTTATTACCCATCTACTATAAGTATTGAGTACTCTGGTTCCTTATGGTCCATTTGGTTCCTTAACACAACTCCTTCGTTATATATATATATATATATATATATATATATATATATATATATATATATATATAGTAATAATTGTTTCTACTTTTGGCACAAGGCCAGCAATTACCCCAATGCATTACTGGTACTTTATTTTATCGATCCCATAAGGATGAAAGGCAAAGGTGATCTCAGACCGTAAAGGGACGTAACTATGCTGGAAAGCATAGCGTCCATAATAATAATAATAATAATATTCATACCTAATATGAGTTATATATAATTATAAATATGAAAGGGTAGTACTAAGCACTACCCAATTACCAGTCACTCCTCATGTTCAATATGATGTCACTGACACAGTAAATAGTAATGTATCTTTATGAATGTTCCAAAGACTAAGATTATAATTACTTGTTTAAATATTGTGTATGTTCTGATGAATCCAGACAGTTGTCTGGAAGAAACGATCGTCAGCAATTAAATGTATTAAACTAAAATTTGATTGTTTTACATTTTGTATATAAATATATATATATATATATGTATGTATATATGTATATTGTATATTTATATATATATATATATATATATATATATATATATATATATATGTATATTGTATATTTATATATATATATAAATATATATATATATATATATATATATATATATATATATATATATATATATAAATGTTTCCTTGTACTATGTGAGCAATAAAATATGCTTTCAGTTTTATTTTAAACTACTTGGTTTAAACTACTTCTTGCTGGCGGCTGAGTTTTAAGCTGAAAGTCTCTCACCTCCTCTTCCATACCACACCACACCACACTACACTACACCACACCGCACCGCACCACACCACACTACACTACACCACACCGCACCACACTACACCACATCGCACCACACTACACCATACCGCACCACGCTACACCGCACCACACTACACCGCACCACACCGTACCACACTACACCACACCGTACACCACCACACTACACTACACCACACCGTACCACACTACGCTACACCACACCACACCACACCACACCACACCACACTACACTACACTACACTACACTACACCGTACCACACCACACCACACCACACCACACCACACCACACCACACCACACCACACCACACCACACCACACCACACCACACCACACCACACCACACCACACCACACCACACCACACCACACCACACTACACTACACTACACTACACTACACTACACTACACTACACTACACTACACTACACTACACTACACTACACTACACTACACTACACTACACTACACTACACTACACTACACTACACTACACTACACTACACTACACTACACTACACTACACTACACTACACTACACTACACTACACTACACTACACTACACTACACTACACTACACTACACTACACTACACTACACTACACTACACTACACTACACTACACTACACTACACTACACTACACTACACTACACTACACTACACTACACTACACTACACTACACTACACTACACTACACTACACTACACTACACTACACTACACTACACTACACTACACTACACTACACTACACTACACTACACTACACTACACTACACTACACTACACTACACTACACTACACTACACTACACTACACTACACTACACTACACTACACTACACTACACTACACTACACTACACTACACTACACTACACTACACTACACTACACTACACTACACTACACTACACTACACTACACTACACTACACTACACTACACTACACTACACTACACTACACTACACTACACTACACTACACTACACTACACTACACTACACTACACTACACTACACTACACTACACTACACTACACTACACTACACTACACTACACTACACTACACTACACTACACTACACTACACTACACTACACTACACTACACTACACTACACTACACTACACTACACTACACTACACTACACTACACTACACTACACTACACTACACTACACTACACTACACTACACTACACTACACTACACTACACTACACTACACTACACTACACTACACTACACTACACTACACTACACTACACTACACTACACTACACTACACTACACTACACTACACTACACTACACTACACCACACCACACCACACCACACCACACCACACTACACTACACTACACCACACCATACTACACCACACCCTACCACACCACACCACACCACACCACACCACACCACACCACACCACACTACAACATACCACTCCACAACACACCGTTCCATACCAGCAGCTCTTTATGTCATTTAATATACAGTGTTATGAAATCCAATGAACAGTTCACTATGGCATTGTGTAGAAACACTGTCCAGCTTTGGGGATGACATCTTGTAAACCACTTCACAATATTGTTAGTGTATGTGGGTGGGGGTGGGGTGGGATGGGGGGTGGGGGGTTGTCTTTATTTCTTTATTTCTTGCTAAATTTAACAGAGTTTATTAATAGTTGGTTGTTGTTGTAGTAATGGTGACAGTGGTGGTGGTGGTGGTGGTGGTAGTGGTGGTTGGTGTCTCTCTTTATCTCTCTCTCTCTCTCTCCCGTTATTTCCCTCCCTCTTCATCTCTCTCTCTCTCCCTCTTCATCTCTCTCTCTCTCTCCTTCTTCAACTCTCTCTCCTCTCTCTCCCGTTATCTCCCTCCATCTCTCTCTCCCTCCCTCTTCAACTCTCTCTCCATCTCTCTCTCTCTCCCTCATCAACTCTCTCTCCCGTTATCTCCCTCCATCTCTCTCTCTCTCCATCTCTCTCTCCCGTTATCTCCCTCCCTCTTCAACTCTCTCTCCATCGCTCTCCCTCCCTCCCTCCCTCTTCAACTCTCTCTCCCGCTACCTCTCCCTCTCTCTTCATCTCTCCACCACTCTCTCTCTCTCCATCTATCTCTCCCTCCCACCACCCTCTCTCCTCCATAACACTACATGTTCAGAGAACCATGATAACAATATATATGCTTTATGAGATACAAATCTTAAGTCTCTCAGTTGTTCTTACATACACACACATACATATACACATACACATACACACACACACATACACACACACATATACACATAGACACACTCTTACACACTTATACATACATTTACACTGACATATAGACACACTGACACACACACACATATCAACACAGACACACACACACACACATACATATACACATACACACACACATATACACACACACACACACATAGACACACTCTTACACACTTATACTTACATTTACACTGACATATA
>OZ024763.1:513356-515856 GCA_964016885.1 Eledone cirrhosa
TGGCGGTGGTGGTGGCTGTAGTGGTTGAGATGGCGGCGGCGGTGGTGGTGTTGGAGGAGAGGTAGTAGTAGTGGTGGAGAAGGTAGTGATGGTGGTGGTGGTATAGGTGGTAGTGATGGTGATGGCGGTGGTGGTGTTGGAGGAGGAGGTAGTAGTAGTAGTAGTAGTAGTAGTAGTAGTAGTAGTGCTTGTTTGTGGTGGAGGAGGTAGTGATGGTGGTGGTGGTGGTGTAGGTGATAGTGATGGTGGTGGTGGTGATGGTGTAGGAGGTAGTGATGGTGGGGGGGGGGGTAGTGATGGTGGGGGGGGAGGTAGTGATGGTGGGGGTGGTGTAGGTGGTAGTGATGGAGGTGGTGGTGGTGTAGGTGATGTGATGGAGGTGGCTTTCTCTCATGTTCTCAACAACTGCAGTCAAGTTACCTTTAAGATATCTGAAGTATCATCCTGATATAAAACAGCTGGTTTTTTGTTCCGAGTTGAACTGCTTTCAACTGGTTTAATGGTGGGGTGGCACGGGATGGGTGTCAATTAGGGTATAAGTTAGTCCATGACTCAGTTGATTAAGATGTTGGCTCAGTTAATTAAGATTGTTGCTGAGTTAATTAAGACATTGTCTCGGTTAATTAAGAAGTTAGCTCAATTGGTTAAGGAGGCTCAGTCCAACAAGTCTCAACTGGTTTAATGGGGAATGTGAGACATTCGTGATAATAGTCATACCTTAATATAATTATATATATATATATATATATATATTAGAAAGTGAGTTTTTTTTACAAAATGAAAAATAACCGCGGTGTCCTACACGAGTGAAAGTATAAAGAAAAAGAGATGAAATCGAAAATGCAACTGGAGTCTTATTTTTTTTTTAAATGTGAGAAAAACCACAGACCCTCCATCTCAACTCACCTTTTGAAAAGCAGAAGAACTGCGAAATCGGTAAAGGAACCAAATAAATATATATATATTTTTTTTAAATAAGACTCCAGTTGCATTTTGATTTCATCTCTTTTTCTTTACATATATATATATATATATATATATATATATATATATATATATATATATATATATAAGATCAAAAGATGGTTAAAGGAGTTCCATGTATTTTATTATGCGCATTTCAAAAACAAACATCATCATGCAATAATATTTGTGTTTTCATCAGATAAAACAGGAGAACATGATATGAAGGCTAAAAAACACTTGTGGATAGTGCAGTTTTAAATCAACTGCACTATCCACAAGTGTTTTTTAGCCTTCATATCATGTTCTCCTGTTTTATCTGATGAAAACACAAATATTATTGCATGATGATGTTTGTTTTTGAAATGCGCATAATAAAATACATGGAACTCCTTTAACCATCTTTTGATCTTATATTATGCATACTCCAGTCCTACAAACTGTAGAGTGCTTCTTATCCGATATCTGCATTGCTTTATTGTACTACAATAAAACTCACCTCCTACATATATATATATATATATATATATATATATATCCAGGGGGTGTAACTAGGAGTTACTGCAGATTCACCCGGGAGAGCACTCGATGTTTAGGTTCACTTCTTATAGCATTTTAAGAGGGTCTGTCGAACCGCGGATTATTGAGTCGGGTAGGATCGATATAGATCAAACCTTGAGCTGATCAGTGGCGAAACGCGCGTCACCTATCAATAAATGCAATGAAGGAATAATCAATCATCCTTTTTATCCTTTCTATATATATCTATATATATATATATATATATATAGAAAGATTTGAATGGATACAGTTTAGTTGAAAGGAATTTATTGACACGTGTTTCTATAACAGTTACATAACCTAAAACAGCTATCTACAAACTTTTAGTTATGCAGACATTCAATATTTCAATGTTATTATTTACTGTCATTTCATCAGAATAATATTACTGAGGACCTATTTAGTTTTTATAGAGAATATTAGGAGGGAGGGGTGAAGTTGTTAGAAGAATAGTTGAAGGAGTGGTTTTTCGATAGCAGTGAGCTGATAATCTACTGTGTGTAATATTTATATTACAACACAACGGAAAATACTGTATATATATATATATATATATATATATTAGAGAGTGAACAACACAAAATATAACTACTCCATTACCAAAGGTTTCAGGATCACAGACGATAATGATATACGTCTGGATCGGTCATCAGAGAGAGATGTTATATCATAACATATGATATAAACCTTTGGTAATGGAGTAGTTATATTTTGTGTTGTTCATTTTCTAATTAAATAGCTCTGTTCTATACATAGAGCACTCTTTTTTCCTTTGCTTTTCTTTGGAATTACGTAAAATATATATATATATATCATCATCATCATCATCATCAACGTTTAACGTCCGTGTTCCACGCTTGCATGGGTTTGTACGGGGGTATTCCCACTTGAGGCAAGAGTGATTGTCTTGCTCGTATAGGACTGTCTGGCGGGTTTTCTACAGTTGGATGCCCTTCCTAACACCAACCACATTTAC
>OZ024763.1:520856-525856 GCA_964016885.1 Eledone cirrhosa
TCATCTCTCTCTCTCTCTCCTTCACTCATCTCTCTCTCTCCTTCACTCATCTCTCTCTCTCCTTCACTCATCCCTCCTTCCACTCCTTCATTCATCTCTCTCTCTCTCTCCTTCACTCATCCCTCCTTCCACTCCTTCATTCATCTCTCTCTCTCTCTCCTTCACTCATCCCTCCTTCCACTCCTTCACTCATCTCTCTCTCTCCTTCACTCATCTCTCTCCCTCCTTCACTCATCTCTCTCCCTCCTTCACTCATCTCTCTCCCTCCTTCACTCATCCCTCCTTCCACTCCTTCACTCATCTCTCTCTCCTTCACTCATCTCTCTCTCTCCTTCACTCATCCCTCCTTCCACCCTTTCACTCATCTCTCTCTCACTCCTTTCACCCCTTCACTCATCTGTTCATCACTTTGTCACTCATTCACTTTCTATCTTTTGCCGGTTTCTCACTTTCTCTGTTACACATTCTCTCTTTCATTATCTCTCTCTCTTTCTCTCTCTACTCTTCTTTTCTACCTCACAACTCCTCTCTCATTTTCTTACATTCTCCATGTCTCCCCTTCCGCCTACTCCGTTATATTTATCTATCTATCTATCCATTCATCCATCCCTACCTCTCTCTATCTTCTCTTCCACCCATCCATCCATCTGTCTGTCTGTTTATCCTTCTATTTCTCCCTTCTCATGGACGGACACACGGACACACACACACACACCGACTGATACAGACAGTCTCCATCTGTCGGTGTGGGGTGGTCCCACATCACTACAGGGGGTTTCTAATTCTCTAATGGTGGAGGTTTGTTGTTAAACTAAAGACCTCCCACCTACCAATTTACACAGTTAATTATTTCCTATGTCGCCCTCCACACACAAATACTTCTTAGCCACCTGATATTTTAACTGCCATAACCAACAATTTCTGGTACACTGCTCTCTTTTTCTCTCTCTTTGTCTCTCTCTCTCCTCTCTCTTTGTCTCTCTCTCTCTTTGTCTCTCTCTCTCCCCTCTCTCTTTGTCTCTCTCTCTCCCCTCTCTCTTTGTCTCTCTCTCTCCCCTCTCTCTTTGTCTCTCTCTCTCCCCTCTCTCATTGTCTCTCTCTCTCCCCTCTCTCTTTGTCTCTCTCTCCTCTCTCTTTGTCTCTCTCTCCCCTCTCTCTTTGTCTCTCTCTCCCCTCTCTCTTTGTCTCTCTCTCCTCTCTCTTTGTCTATCTCTCTCCCCACTCTTTTTGTCTCTCCTTCCCCTCCCTTTGTCTCTCTCTCTCCCCCTCTCTCTTTGTCTCTCTATCTCCCCCCTCTCTCTTTGTCTCTCTCTCTCCTCTCTCTTTGTCTCTCTCTCTCTCCTCTCTCTTTGTCTCTCTCTCTCTCCTCTCTCTTTGTCTCTCTCTCCTCTCTCTTTGTCTCTCTCTCCCCTCTCTCTTTGTCTCTCTCTCCCCTCTCTCTTTGTCTCTCTCTTTGTCTCTCTCTCTCCTCTCTCTTTGTCTCTCTCTCCCCTCTCTCTTTGTCTCTCTCCCCACTCTCTGTGTCTCTCTCTCTCCTCTCTCTTTGTCTCTCTCTCTCTCTCTCTCTCTCTCTCTCTCTTTCTCTCTCTCTCTCTCTTTCTCTCTCTCTCTCTTTGTCTCTCTCTCTCTCTCTTTGTCTCTCTCTCTCTCTCTCCTCTCTCTTTGTCTCTCTCTCTCCTCTCTCTTTGTCTCTCTCTCCCTCTCTTTTTGTCTCTCTCTCCCCCTCTCTCTCTCCTCTCTCTGTGTCCCCCCTCTCTTTGTCTCTCTCTCCCCTCTCTCTTTCTTTCTCTCTATTTTTCTCTTTCTGTTCTCATTCTTTCTCCCTTGCCGTTTTCTCTTTCTCTTTATCTTTCTCCTCTTTCTTTCTCTCTTTTTCTCTTTCTCTCTCTCTCTCTTTCCCTCTTCTCTCATCATTTAACCCCCACTCTCCGTTATCAAGGGTTTACAGGTCTTCACAGACGAAGTCTGTACTGAAGCAGGGCTACTAAACCCCCCAGACTGGCCAGGGTTTCTCTGCATCTTACATAAGTACTCACGTTATAGCAAGTTAAATTTATTATGGCACCAGCACAGGAGAGGTTGTCAAGCCTTTGACACGACTGAAGGGTCCACCCAACCCTTTGTTTAGCAAGTTTTTTTTAAGGCCGGATGCCCTTCCGAACACCAACCACCTTACAGCATGTTCTAGGTGCTTTTATTGTGTAAATCCGACATGTCAAACATGCGGCCCTTTTACAAGTACACCTGCGGCCCTTTTACAAGTACACCTGCGGCCCTTTTACAAGTACACCTGCGGCCCTTTTACAATCACACCTGCGGCCCTTTTACAAGTACACCTGCGGCCAGCACAAATGTGTTTACAGCGTGAGCATGTCTTATCTTCATAATATAAAATAAAAAAAAAGTTAGCTGTAATGTGTGCAATAAGTTGTCGTGTGTGACCGTCAGACAACACCACATATCAGACCCATGTGGCTCTCGCGGCCTCCTCAGTTTGACATGCCTGGTGTAGATCACCACTAGAGTGGCTGTCATGCCCTTGACACAACAGCAGGGTCCACCCAACCTTTTGTTTGGGTGTGTAACTTAGTAACTTAGTTACAGGACCTACAAAACCTCAGTGAAAAATATCTGGTGGTGGTGGTGGTGGTGGTGTTGGTGTTGGTGGTGGTGATGGGTGTGGTGGTGATGGTGGTGTGGTGATGGTGGTGGGTGTGTTGGTGTGGTGCTGATCGTGTTGCTAGAGGGGGTTTAGTGTTGGTGGTAGTGGTGAGGCGTGTTGGTGGTGGTGGTGTTGCTGGTGGTGGTGTAGTATAACAACAGTGATGGTGTTGGTGGTGGTGGTGGTATGGTGATGGTGTTGGTGATGGTGGTGGTATGGTGATGGTGTAGTATAACAACAGTGATGGTGTTGGTGTTGGTGGTGGTGGTATGGTGATGGTGTTGGTGGTGGTGGTATGGTGATGGTGTTGGTGGTGGTGGTATGGTGATGGTGTTAGTGGTGTTGGTGGTGGTATGGTGATGGTGTTGGTGGTGGTATGGTGTTGGTGTTAGTGGTGGTGGTATGGTGATGGTGTTGGTGGTGGTGGTATGGTGATGGTGTTAGTGGTGGTGGTATGGTGATGGTGTTGGTGGTGGTATGGTGATGGTGTTGGTGGTGGTATGGTGTTGGTGTTGGTGGTGGTATGGTGATGGTGTTGGTGGTGGTGGTGGTATGGTGATGGTGTAGTATAACAACAATGATGGTGTTGGTGGTGGTGTGATGGTGATGGTGTTGGTGGTGGTGGTATGGTGATGGTGTTGGTGGTGGTGGTATGGTGATGGTGTTAGTGGTGGTGGTATGGTGATGGTGTTAGTGGTGGTGGTATGGTGATGGTGTAGTATAACAACAGCGTTGGTGGTGGTAGTATGGTGATGGTGTTAGTGGTGGTGGTATGGTGATGGTGTAGTATAACAACAACGTTGGTGGTGGTGGTATGGTGATGGTGTTAGTGGTGGTGGTATGGTGATGGTGTTAGTGGTGGTGGTATGGTGATGGTGTTAGTGGTGGTGGTATGGTGTTGGTGGTGGTGGTGGTATGGTGATGGTGTTGGTGGTGGTGGTATGGTGATGGTGGTGGTGGTGGTGTGGTGATGGTGTAGTATAACAACAGCAGCGACAGCGGAAATGGTTTCTACTGGAGTTTGTAAGCCTTTATTGATTAGGAAGTGGCCATGTAACAGAAGTAAGCCGTGTGTTGTTGCCCTGTGGTAGACCAGGGGGAGAGGTAGGGTGAGAGAGAGAGAGAGAGAGAGAGGGGTAGACCAGCTGTGAGGGAGAGGTAGGGTGGGAGAGACAGAGAGATGATGGGAATATGTCACCTCGTGCACGTGTGCAGCTACATACACACAGGCACACACACATATATATACATATATATATATATGTGCACATATGCATACACACACATGTATATGTACATACATATATATATATATATTAATATATTACTTTACATGCATACATGCACACACGCACACAGATGTATGTGTGTGTATATATATGTATATATTTGCACACACCTATACTCACACACAGATATATATATATATATACATACATGCATCACACCTAAACTCACACACACACACACTTTCACCCACACATACACACACACACACTTACACACACACACTTACACCCACACTTACACACACACTTACACACACACACTTACACACACACTTACACACACACATACATAGTTACACCAGCAAACACACATACAGACAGTTTCAGTCAATATAGAAATCTATCTGTCTAAGTGTCTCTCTCTCTTTCCCTTACTTTCCTCACTCTATCTCTCTCTTCACACTCTCCCTCTCTCTTTTCTCTCCCTCTCTCTCTTCTCTCTCTCCTCACTCTCTCTCCTCTCTCTCCTCACTCTCTCTCTCCTCTCTCGCCTCACTCTCTCTCCTCTCTCTCTCTCTCTCTTCTCTCTCTCCCTTCTCTCTCTCTTCTCTTTCTCTCCTCTCTCCCTTCTCTTTCTCTCTCTCTTTCCCTTCTCTTTCTCTCTCTCTTTCCCTCTTCTCTCTCTCTTTCCCTCTTCTCTCTCTCTCTCCTCTCTGTCATACACATACACTCTTATACACACATTCTACACATTTATACACACATACACACAATTGTATGTACTACATTTGATCATAATAATAGGTTTACTCTGATCAGGGACTGCCTGGGGTTAAACAAGGCTATATATGTATGTGTATGTGTGAGATTGTGTGTGTGTATCTGTATATGTGTGTGTTTGTGTCTGTGTGTGCAGATTAGATTTCCAAACTTGGCATAACCATAATCTCATTTGTGTGTGTGTATGTGTCTTTGTGTGTGTATGTGTCTTTGTCTATGTGTGTATGTGTCTGTGTGTGTTTGGTGTATATTGTATGTATGTTATCTTGGCATTAAACATGAGAGTACAAGACACCCCTCCCCCGTACCGGGTTAAAGTCTATTTTAAG
>OZ024763.1:530856-533356 GCA_964016885.1 Eledone cirrhosa
GTCCGTCCATGTTTCCGAGGGCCTATCTGTGTCTCTGTATGTTTGTGTCTGTGTGTCTGTGTGTCGCTCTGTGTGTGTGTGTCTGTGTGTCGCTCTGTGTGTGTGTGTCCGTGTATGTTTTTGTGTGTGTGTGTCTGTGTATGTTTCTGTGTGTGTGTGTCTGTGTAATATCTGTCCCCCCCCCCCTATACAGCCAGCCAACATCTAACTCCACACTACACTACACTACACTATACTATACTACACTACACTATACTACACTATACTACACTATACTACACTACACTACACTACACTACACTACACTACACTACACTACACTATACTATACTACACTACACTACACTACACTACACTACACTACACTACACTACACTACACTACACTATACTATACTATACTATACTACACTATACTATACTACACTATACTACTCTACACTATACTATCTATACAGCCAGCCAACATCTAACACAACACAACACCACACCACACTCTCCTATACTATACTATCTATACAGCCAGCCAGCCAGCATCTAACTCCACACTATACATTACACACTCTACTATAGTATATAGAACGGCAGCAGCCAGCCAACATCTAACCCCACACCACACTATGCCACACTCTACTATAGTATAGAACGGCAGCAGCCAGCCAACATCTAACTCCACACCACACTATGCCACACTCTACTATAGTATATAGAACGGCAACAGCCAGCCAACATCTAACTCCACACCACACTATGCCACACTCTACTATAGTATATAGAACGGCAGCAGCCAGTCAACATCTAACCCCACACCACACTATGCCACACTCTACTATAGTATATAGAACGGCAACAGCCAGCCAACATCTAACTCCACACCACACTATGCCACACTCTACTATAGTATATAGAACGGCAACAGCCAGCCAACATCTAACTCCACACCACACTATGCCACACTCTACTATAGTATATAGAACGGCAACAGCCAGCCAACATCTAACTCCACACCACACTATGCCACACTCTACTATAGTATATAGAACGGCAGCAGCCAGCCAACATCTAACCCCACACCACACTATGCCACACTCTACTATAGTATATAGAACGGCAGCAGCCAGCCAACATCTAACCCCACACCACACTATGCCACACTCTACTATAGTATATAGAACGGCAGCAGCCAGCCAACATCTAACTCCACACCACACTATGCCACACTCTACTATAGTATATAGAACGGCAACAGCCAGCCAACATCTAACTCCACACCACACTATGCCACACTCTACTATAGTATATAGAACGGCAACAGCCAGCCAACATCTAACTCCACACCACACTATGCCACACTCTACTATAGTATATAGAACGGCAGCAGCCAGCCAACATCTAACCCCACACCACACTATGCCACACTCTACTATAGTATATAGAACGGCAGCAGCCAGCCAACATCTAACCCCACACCACACTATGCCACACTCTACTATAGTATATAGAACGGCAGCAGCCAGCCAACATCTAACCCCACACCACACTATGCCACACTCTACTATAGTATAGAACGGCAGCAGCCAGCCAACATCTAACCCCACACCACACTATGCCACACTCTACTATAGTATATAGAACGGCAGCAGCCTGCCAACATCTAACTCCACACCACACTATGCCACACTCTACTATAGTATATAGAACGGCAGCAGCCAGCCAACATGTAACTCCACACCACACTATGCCACACTCTACTATAGTATATAGAACGGCAGCAGCCTGCCAACATCTAACTCCACACCACACTATGCCACACTCTACTATAGTATATAGAACGGCAGCAGCCAGCCAACATCTAACCCCACACCACACTATGCCACACTCTACTATAGTATAGAACGGCAGCAGCCAGCCAACATCTAACCCCACACCACACTATGCCACACTCTACTATAGTATATAGAACGGCAGCAGCCAGCCAACATCTAACCCCACACCACACTATGCCACACTCTACTATAGTATATAGAACGGCAGCAGCCAGCCAACATCTAACTCCACACCACACTATGCCACACTCTACTATAGTATAGAACGGCAGCAGCCAGCCAACATCTAACCCCACACCACACTATGCCACACTCTACTATAGTATATAGAACGGCAGCAGCCAGCCAACATGTAACTCCACACCACACTATGCCACACTCTACTATAGTATATAGAACGGCAGCAGCCAGCCAACATCTAACTCCACACCACACTATGCCACACTCTACTATAGTATATAGAACGGCAGCAGCCAGCCAACATCTAACCCCACACCACACTATGCCACACTCTACTATAGTATATAGAATGGCAGCAGCCAGTCAACATCTAACCCCACACCACACTATGCCACACTCTACTATAGTATATAGAATGGCAGCAGCCAGTCAACATCTAACCCCACACCACACTATGCCACACTCTACTATAGTATATAGAATGGCAGCAGCCAG
>OZ024763.1:535856-540856 GCA_964016885.1 Eledone cirrhosa
AGCAGCAGTAGTAACACCACCACCACCATCAGCAGTAGTAGTAACACCACCAGCAGTAGTAGTAACAATATCGTCACCACCATCAGCAGTAGTAACACCACCACCACCATCAGCAGTAGTAACACCACCACCACCATCAGCAGTAGTAACACCACCACCACCATCAGCAGTAGTAACACCACCACAAGCAGTAGTAGTAACAATATCGTCACCACCATCAGCAGTAGTAACACCACCACCACCATCAGCAGTAGTAACACCACCACCACCATCAGCAGTAGTAACACTACCACCACCACCATCAGCAGTAGTAACACCACCACCAGCAGTAGTAACACCACCACCACCACCAGCAGTAGTAACACCATCACCAGCAGTAGTAGTAACAATATCGTCACCACTATCAGCAGCAGTAGTAACAACAACACCACCATCACCAGCACTATCAGCAGCAGTCACACCACCACCAGCAGTAATAGCAGCTATGGAAGACCATCAGCACCATCAACATCAGCAGCATCAGTAATGCCTAACACACACTAAACATATCTTTCCATAAACTGCTGTTGTTGTGTGTTACTGTCATTACTGCTGTTGGTGGTGCTGTTGGTCTTCCATAGCTGCTGTTGATGGTGATGATGCTGCTGACGTCTTCCATAGCTGCTGCTGTTGATGACGGTGGTGCTGATGTCTTCAATAAACTGATGCTGCTGCTGCTGTTGCTGTTTCGTTTTTACTCTCTCTGTCTGTGTGTGTCTGTCTCTCTCTTTCTGTGTAGTGTGTGTTGTGTTTCTGTCTGTCTTTCTGCGTGTGTGTTGTGTATGTGTGTGTGTCTAATGTTTCTGTGTGACTGCCTCTGTCTCTCTCCCTCTGTCTTTGTGTGTGTGTGTATGGTGTGTGTGTCTGTGTGTGTGTAACATCATCATCATCGTGTTTATGTCCGTTTTCCCATGCTTGCATGGGCTGGACAGGTCTTTTTCAGGACCTAGCATCTTCTTGGGAGAGAGAGAGTTGAAGAAGAAGAAGGAATGGGGTTTGTGTGTAAGAGAGATATATATTCAGAGAAAGACAGGTATATAGAAGTAGAGATGGAGGTGATGGATATGTAGAGACGAAGAGAGATAGAGAGGGAGAGAGCGATATAGAGGGGGGAAAGAGAGAGAGATATTGATATAGAGGGGGGAAGAGAGATAGGGAGAGGAGTTAGGGTACATATGTAGAGAGAAAGAGAGAGATGGAGTGATGTAGAGGAGGAGGGGGAAGAGGATATGATTAGATAGATAGGTAGATGTATGAGAGGGCCAGGTAGAGGAGAGAGAGAGGAAATTGGAGAGTGTAGGGTAGAGAGAAAGTGTTTCTAGAGAAGAGAGAGAAGGAATGACTAGGAGGAAGAGAGAGAGAGAGAGAGAGAGTGATTACTATAAGAAGAGAGAGGGAGAGAGAGATACTGTAGAGGTTGAGAGATACTATAAAGGAGAAAGTGCATGACTTTAGGGAGAAGAGAGTGAAAATGAATGAGTAACATGGAGGAGAGAAAGGGACTGAAGGAGAGAGAATAAATGGTTATAGGGGGACAAAGTTGAGAGAGGGAGAGGAGAATGGGAAAGAGAGAGAGAGAGAGAATGACTATATGGTTAAAGAGAGAGAGAGTGTGTGTGTGTGTGTGTGAATGAATACATGGTGAAATAGAGAGATAGTGTGAATGACTAAATAGGGAAAGAGAGAGGGAGATAGAGAGTGTAAGAGTATGAGAGAGATGGAGATAGAGAGTGAGAATATGTGAGAGATAGGGAAAGAGTAAGAGAGTGTTAGGGGAGAGGGTGTTATAGAAGATGGCGGAAGATAAATGTCAGACTGGTGAAGGTGGTGGCGGCGATGGAAAGAAAGAGAGAGAGAGGGAGAAGGAACGAAACAGATACAGAGAGAGAGAGAAAGAAAGAAACTGAGACAGAGACAGGGAAAGAGAGAGAGTTGGTTATGATGGAAAAGGAGGAGGAGGGCGGGAGTTGGAAAGAAAAGAGATATTATGTCGGAAAGACAATTGAATATGGAAGTTGTGTGAAAGAATGACTGCTTACAGTTTTGTAAAGTGGGAGGGAAAAAAACATTTATGTCGGCAGGGAGAAGATGAGAGCTGGGAAGGGAAAGAAGAAGAGAGATTTTTCACTACATGGCGACTCTGTTGTTATATATTTAGTTTGTGTGATAAGAGGCGTTGTCTTCTCTTTAGCACGTCGTATCGTCGTATCATTGTATCGTCATCGCCAGTCATATTATATCGTCGTCGTCATCTCTGATGTTGTCGTCGTCGTCGTTATCGTCTGCTAGTTGGTTGTGGTGATGGTGGTGGTGGCGGCGGCAGTTGCCGTGGTGGTAATGGCGGTGATTATTGTTGTGGTGGTGGTGGTGATGGCGGTGGTGGTGACGGTGTTGATGGTGATACCAGCGGTGGTGGTTGTGGTGATGATGGCGGTGGTTGTTATAGTGATGATGATGATGGTGGTGGTATTGATGTTGATGATGTTGGTGGTGGCGGTGTTGATGGTGATACCGGCGGTGGTGGTTGTGGTGATGATGGCGGTGATGGCGGTGGTTGTTATAGTGATGATGATGATGGTGGTGGTATTGATGTTGATGGTGATGATGTTGGTGGCGGCGGTGTTGATGGTGATACCGGCGGTGGTGGTTGTGGTGGTGATGGCGGTGGTTGTTATAGTGATGATGGTGGTGGTATTGATGTTGATTGTGATGATGTTGGTGGTGGCGGTGTTGATGGTGGTGGTGGTGGTGGCAGTGTTGATGGTGGTGGTGGTGGTGGTGACAGTGGGGTTGGTGATGTCATCGTCTGCTAGTTGGTAATGGTTATGGAAGTGGTGGTGGTGGCGACGATGTTTTTTTATGTAGTTGCTGTGTAGGTTCCACGGTGATCTGATAACCATGACAGTGTGTAGTTTGCTGCCACCACCACCACCACCATCCCCATATCTACCAACCCCACCACCAATGCCATGACCAGAGGTACTATTATACCCACCACCACTACCACCATATCTACCAACCCCACCACCACATCTACCAACTCCACCACCCCCATATCTACCAACTCCACCACCACTGCCATGACCAGGAGTACTATTATACCCACCACCACTACCACCATATCTACCAACCCCACCACCACATCTACCAACTCCACCACCCCCATATCTACCAACTCCACCACCAATGCCATGACCAGGAGTACTATTATACCCACCACCACCACCACTACCATATCTACCAACTCCACCGCAATCATTATCTCCACCACCACCATCATAATGTTACTCCCATTTCCTCTCTAGTATTTTATTGAGCAGCTAACACTGATGATGTTACTGATGATCGACTGGGGTGAAGTATAGGGGTAGATGTGACTGGGGTGGTATATAGAGGTAGATGTGACTGGGGTGAAGTATAGGGGTAGATGTGACTGGGGTGGTATATAGAGGTAGATGTGACTGGGGTGAAGTATAGGGGTAGATGTGACTGGGGTGGTATATAGGGGTAGATGTGACTGGGGTGGTATATAGAGGTAGATGTGTGACTTGGGAGTGTGTCTAGGGGTTTGGGGACAAATATTGGGTGAGGTGTGACCTGGGGTGGAATATATTTGGGAGCTGTGGCTGGTGTGTGTGTGTAACTCAGGAAGTTGTGACAAAGTGGATATAGTGGGCAGGTGTGACTGATTGGTGTGACATGGGTTTGGATGTGGTTACAATGTGAGATATGAAGATATTTGTGGTTGTGACAGAAATATAGGGTGTGTGGGGGGATGCGTTACTGGGGTGTATCTAGGGATGTTGTGACATAGTGGATAAAGATAGTGGTCAGGTGTGACATAAGTTTTGATGTGGTTACAGGGTGACATATGAAGATATATGTGGTTGTGACAAAAGTGCAGGATGTGTTACTCGGGTGTATCTAGAGAAGTTTTGACACAGTGGATAGATATAATGGGCAGATGACATAAGTTTCAGTGTGGTTGTGACATTGGTAGAGAGAGGGAGAGGTGTGAGGTATGCGACATTGGTAGATAGAGGAGAGGTAGAGAAGGGGAGGTGTGAGGTATGTGACATTGGTAGATAGAGGAGGAGGGGTAGAGAAGGGGAGGTGTGAGGTATGCGACATTGGTAGATAGAGGGGAGGAGAGGTAGAGAAGGGGAGGTATGAGGTATGTGACATTGGTAGATAGAGGGGGAGGAGGAGTAGTGAAGGGGAGGTGTGAGATATGTGACATTGGTGGGGAGGTGTGAGGTATGTGACATTGGTAGATAGAGGGGGAGAGAAGGGGAGGTGTGAGGTATGCGACATTGGTAGATAGAGGGGAGGTGTGAGGTGTGACATTGGTAGATAGAAGGGAGGAGGGGTAGAGAAGGGGAGGTGTGAGGTATGTGACATTGGTAGAGAGGAAGAGGTGTAGAGTGTGTGAGTGTGTTTGAGGAATGACGAATGTGTAACACAGGAAAAGCTGATAGGTGATAAAAAGCGTGCGTGATGTGACTTGAATATATAAACGGTGGTGGTGGTGGTAGGGGACTTGGGATGGGGGAGAAGGGGGGGGGTGGGGGGGGGGGGGGGCGTGTGTGTATACACAGGTGGTGGTGGTGGTGGTGATGGAGCTGATGGAGCTGAGGAGGAGGAGAAAATTATAGACAAGGTGTATGAAATAGTATAGATAGGATAGGAAATAGATAGAGAGGTAGGTACGTGTATAGATAGATAGATAAATTTCGAGGTGGTTTGATGTGTAGATAGACAGATAGATAGATAGATAGATAGATTGATAGCATATTATATATATATATATAGAGAGAGAGAGAGAGTAATAATAATAAATTTGAAGACTAAAATCCAAAGAGGGCTCGATAAGGATAAATATATATCAAATATATAAGAACCGTAGAGCAAATATTTATTAAAATATTTATTTGTTTCAGAAGATCCCGTTAAGGGTGAAA
>OZ024763.1:545856-553356 GCA_964016885.1 Eledone cirrhosa
AGTAGTAGTAGTAGTAGTAGTAGTAGTAGTAATATCAATAATAATAATGGTAATAGTCGTAGTAAAAATAATAGTAGTAATAGTAGTAGTAGTGGTGGTGGTAGTAAAAATAATGGTAATAGTAGTAGTAGTGGTGGTGGTGGTTGTGGTATTAGTGGTAGTGGTAGTAGTAGTAGTAATAGTAATGGTAGTAAAAATAATTGTTTCTACTTTTGGCACAAGGCCAGCAATTACTCAGTGCATTACTGGTACTTTATTTTATCGACCCCCGTAAGGATGAAAGGCAAAGTTGACCTCGGCGGGATTTGAACTCAGAATGGCAAGGGCCGTAACTCTATGCGTCAAAGCATGGCGTCCGACCCTCTACCGATACTGCCAATCCACTGTCAGTAAAAATAATAGTAGTAGTAGTAGGAATATAATTTCTTTATTAGCCACAAAGGGCTTACATTAAGACGACAATAAAGACAGTACGAGCTGGTACAGTCAGGGAGAGGGTCTTGTATCTAAAATAAATTTTATAAGTTAAAAAAAATAAACATTTGATAACAGTGGTTTCTACTTTAGGCACACGGACAGCAATTTGGGGGAGGGGAAAGTAGATTAAATTGATCCCAGTGTATTACTGGTACTGTGTTTTATCCACCCCATAAGGATGAAAGTTGACCTCTGTGGGGTTTGAACATATTAATAATAGTGGTGGTGGTAGTAGTAGTAGTAGTAGCAGTAGTAGCTGTAACAACAGTAGTAGTAGTAATACAAAGGAAGAAAGAGAGAAGGTACAGTGTGTGAGTGGTGGTGTAGTGTAGTGTGGTGGTGTAGTGTAGTGCGTTGTAGTAGTGGTGGTGGTGTAGTGTAGTGTCTTCCATTCTCCTGTATTGTTGTCTAGTTTGGCAATAGTTATATAAATAGATTGAATAAATACAAGAGTTATTTATGTTGACAGTATAATAGGAGGACATTATTGGTGGTGGGGTGTAGTGGTGGGGGTGGAGTGGTGAGGGTAGAGTTCATAATATGGTTAGGGTGTATTATGTAGAGAGTGGTGGGGTGTTGTGGTGGTGTAGTGTAGTATGCTGTGGTGTGGTGTAGTGTAGCATGGTGTAGTATGGTACGGTGTAGTACGTGGTATGGTGTAGTGTACTAATGGCAGCAGTAGTTAGATCAATGTGTAGTGTAGTGTAGCATGGTGTAGTATGGTATGGTGTAGTACGTGGTATGGTGTAGTGTACTAATGGCAGCAGTAGTTAGATCAATGTGTAGTGTAGTGTAGCATGGTGTAGTATGGTACGGTGTAGTACGTGGTATGGTGTAGTGTACTAATGGCAGCAGTAGTTAGATCAATGTGTAGTGTAGTGTAGCATGGTGTAGTATGGTACGGTGTAGTACGTGGTATGGTGTAGTGTACTAATGGCAGCAGTAGTAGTTAGATCAATGTGTAGTGTAGTGTAGCATGGTGTAGTATGGTACGGTGTAGTACGTGGTATGGTGTAGTGTACTAATGGCAGCAGTAGTTAGATCAATGTGTAGTGTAGTGTAGCATGGTGTAGTATGGTACGGTGTAGTACGTGGTATGGTGTAGTGTACTAATGGCAGCAGTAGTAGTTAGATCAATGTGTAGTGTAGTGTAGCATGGTGTAGTATGGTACGGTGTAGTACGTGGTATGGTGTAGTGTACTAATGGCAGCAGTAGTAGTTAGATCAATGTGTAGTGTAGTGTAGCATGGTGTAGTATGGTACGGTGTAGTACGTGGTATGGTGTAGTGTACTAATGGCAGCAGTAGTTAGATCAATGTGTAGTGTAGTGTAGCATGGTGTAGTATGGTACGGTGTAGTACGTGGTATGGTGTAGTGTACTAATGGCAGCAGTAGTAGTTAGATCAATGTGTAGTGTAGTGTAGCATGGTGTAGTATGGTACGGTGTAGTATGTGGTATGGTGTAGTGTACTAATGGCAGTAGTAGTTAGATCAATGTGTAGTGTAGTGTAGCATGGTGTAGTATGGTACGGTGTAGTATGGTACGGTGTAGTGTAGTAATGGCAGCAGTAGTAGTTAGATCAATGAAGGTAATCTCGGTACGAGGTGTTAAACCTTATCTTGCTTTGTTCTCAATTAAATCCTGAAACACAAATTTAGAATTTTAGTAAAAACAAAACAAAACAAAAAAAAACCAGAAAAATACAAAAACAAATAAAAAGAAGAAATAAATAACAAAGTGAAAAAAAAAAGATTTTCAAGATTTAAAATAATTGTTTTTTAATTTACATTTATCAATTTATTATTATTATTTGTAAAGCTTTACATACATATTGACATACACTCACAAATACATATACACACATACACTCACATATACATATACACACATACATACATATACACTCACATATACATATATACACATACACTCACATATATATACACACATACATACATATACCTATACACACATACGCACACATACATATATATATATACACACATACATATACACACATACATACATATACATATACACACATACACACATATACACACATACACACGCATATACATATACACACACACTCGCATATACATATACACACATACATACACACATACATACACACATAGACACATACGCATATATACACATATATACTCACAGACATACGCAGACACATAGATACATCTACATACATACACACATACACACATACACATAAACGCACATACACATAAATGCACATACATACTCACATAAACACATAGCCACACATACAAACACATAGCCACACATACAAACACATACACACATATACACACATGCATACATACATACATATACACACACATACACACCCACACACATCAACACACATTATTATTTTTAATATTATCATCATCTTGAACTGAAGAATATAAAAAATAATAAAAAGATGAATGTGAAATAATATTTAAATATTTATATGGTTTCAGAGTGTGTTTTTTTACTGTCAAAAACACACAAGAAATTCTGTAGAAGTTATATATGAGTGTAGTGAACTGTTTAAATATTGTGGTGTTGTTGTTGTTGGGTAAAAAATACTGAAAAGTAATGTTACTTGATAGAATGCATAGCTCAAAGATCAGAGAGTCACTCCAGGTAGAGCTGCTACTTCTCCGATTTGAGAAATCACAGCTCTGATACTATGGACTGTGGTTAGAATGTCTCAGGAAAGAATCTCTGGAGTTACTCCAGGTAGCTCAGAGATCAGAGAGTCACTCCAGGTAGAGCTGCTACTTCTCTGAATTGAGAGATCATAGCTCTGATACTATGGACTGTGGTTAGAATGTCTCAGGAAAGAATCGCTGGACAGATTTGTAGCTCAGAGATCAGAGAGTCACTCCAGGTAGAGCTGCTACTTCTCTGAATTGAGAGATCACAGCTCTGATACTATGGACTGTGGTTAGAATGTCTCAGGAAAGAATCGCTGGACAGATTTGTAGCTCAGAGATCAGAGAGTCACTCCAGGTTGAGCTGCTACTTCTCTGAATTGAGAAATCACAGCTCTGATACTATGGACATGTGGTTCGAATGTCTCAGGAAAGAATCGCTGGACAGATTTGTAGCTCAGAGACCAGAGAGTCACTCCAGGTAGAGCTGCTACTTCTCCGATTTGAGAAATCACAGCTCTGATACTATGGACATGTGGTTCGAATGTCTCAGGAAAGAATCTCTGGAGTTACTCCAGGTAGCTCAGAGATCAGAGAGTCACTCCAGGTAGAGCTGCTACTTCTCTGAATTGAGAGATCATAGCTCTGATACTATGGACTGTGGTTAGAATGTCTCAGGAAAGAATCGCTGGACAGATTTGTAGCTCAGAGATCAGAGAGTCACTCCAGGTAGAGCTGCTACTTCTCTGAATTGAGAGATCACAGCTCTGATACTATGGACTGTGGTTAGAATGTCTCAGGAAAGAATCGCTGGACAGATTTGTAGCTCAGAGATCAGAGAGTCACTCCAGGTTGAGCTGCTACTTCTCTGAATTGAGAAATCACAGCTCTGATACTATGGGCATGTGGTTAGAATGTCTTAGGAAAGAATTACTGGAGTTACTCCAGGTAGCTCAGAGATCAGAGAGTCACTCCAGGTAGAGCTGCTACTTCTCTGAATTGAGAGATCATAGCTCTGATACTATAGACATGTGGTTAGAATGTCTCAGGAAAGAATAACTGGAGTTGCTCCAGGTAGAGCCACTACTTCTCCGAATTGAGAGATCACAGCTCCGATACTATGTTGAGGTTAGGGATGGATATGTGGATATGTTTATCTAATCACCTGCAAATAAATGTGCAGATTTGTTTTTATATAATTCTCTCCTGAACTTTAAAAAAAAAATTTTCATTGAACTGTGACCATTCTGGGGCAAAGCCGTGAAAGAATTCCATGTCTGAGAGAAGATAATTCCATGGGTGAGATGTGAGAGGGAAGAAACTATCAGACTAGAATTTACAATTACTGAGCTGGTATTTTATTTATCTCATCTATTTCTCATCCCCAAGCCCCCGCCATTACACAAAAAAGACAAATTTAACCCTGGCAGGATTAGAAGAGAGAATCCAGTAGAAAGCCAAGCTATTCTAATTCTTTTAACCTCTCTGACAATTTACTGCTTTAAGTCAGTTGTCTTGTTCCAACTGCTGCTAGTGACATCTGCTGGTAGTGACATAAAGGGACATAACTTAACTCTGCTCAATACTTTTATCTGACATACTTCTGATTTCAGCCACCATTTTGAAGATTAAGGAATTAAGCTACTTCAACTCTCTCTCTCTCTCTCTCTCACTTTCCCTTCACACTATCCTTTTCCCTATCTGCCTGTACCCCCCCCCCCCCCCCCTCTCTCTCTCTCCCTCCTCTATGTCCCCCTCTCTCTCTCACACACCTCTCCTTATCTCTTCCTCTATGTCCCCTCTCTCTCTGACCTATCTCTCCTCTTTATCTCTTCCCCTATATCCTCTCTCTCTCTCTCTCTCACACACACATTCTCTCTGACTTTTTCAAAGCCAGAGAGAATGGTAAAAATACAAAACAAAGAAAGCAACAACGTCAACAACAATAACAACAACAACGTCAACAATAATACTAACAATAACAACAACAACAATAATAACAATAATACTAACAACAACCACAATGACAACAACAACATTGTTTTAAGCCATGTTTGTGAGTGAAAACAAAATGATCAAATCTTAAAAGAAAAATTTAGATTGACAGGAGGGGCATTTGTTGAGGTTGTGAGGGTGTGGGGGAGAGGAAGAGAGATAGAGAATGTTAGGGAGAGAGAGTTCTGATCCCTGCCTAGTATGTGTGTTCATAGATACATATTTTCTACTTGGAGTATAAGTGTGGGAGGAGGGAGGGATATAGAGGGAGAGGGGGAGGGGGTGAAAGGGAAAGGGTAGATTCTGTTCCCCTTGTATATGTGGAGGGGTGGGGGAGAGGGAGGGAGAGAAAGAGTAGACTGTAATTCCTGTGTATGTATGTGTCTTCATAAATTCATATTTTCTACCTGAAGTATATGACATCCATTTTACCAGAATGGAGGTGGATCTGACATTTTTGTGATTAACATTTAAACCAGCCGTATCCGGCCAGAATTCTCTCACTTCTATTCTGTTCAAACCAGCTGTAACTGGCTACTCATATTTATGTTAAGGTATTGTTCTCAAAATAAACAATATCAAAATCTTGTAGATTCGATATTATGTGATAATTATGTAAGATAAAGCCTTTACTGTGAAAATACAATAGTATATAGAGAGTCATGTAAATGTTATGTGAGATATTATGTGAGGTAAAGCCTTTACTGTGAAAATACAATAGTATATATAGAGTAATGTAAATGTTATGTGAGATATTATGTGAGGTAAAGCCTTTACTGTGAAAATACAATAGTATATATAGAGTAATGTAAATGTTATGTGAGATATTATGTGAGGTAAAGCCTTTACTGTGAAAATACAATAGTATATATAGAGTAATGTAAATGTTATGTGAGATATTATGTGAGATAAAGCCTTTACTATGAAAATATAATAGTATATATAGAGTAATGTAAATGTTATGTGAGATATTATGTGAGATAAAGCCTTTACTGTGAAAATACAATAGTATATATAGAGTAATGTAAATGTTATGTGAGATATTATGTGAGATAAAACCTTTACTGTGAAAATACAATAGTATATATAGAGTAATGTAAATGTTATGTGAGATATTATGTGAGGTAAAGCCTTTACTGTGGCAATACAATAGTATATATAGAGTAATGTAAATATTATGTGAGATATTATGTGAGGTAAAACCTTTACTGTGAAAATACAATAGTATATATAGAGTAATGTAAATGTTATGTGATAATTATGTGACGTAAAGCCTTTACTGTGAAAATACAATAGTATATATAGAGTAATGTAAATGTTATGTGAGATATTATGTAAGATAAAGCCTTTACTGTGAAAATACAATAGTATATATAGAGTAATGTAAATGTTATGTGAGATATTATGTGAGGTAAAGCCTTTACTGTGAAAATACAATAGTATATATAGAGTAATGTAAATGTTATGTGATAATTATGTGACGTAAAGCCTTTACTGTGAAAATACAATAGTATATATAGAGTAATGTAAATGTTATGTGAGATATTATGTGAGATAAAACCTTTAATGTGAAAATACAATAGTATATATAGAGTAATGTAAATGTTATGTGAGATATTATGTAAGATAAAGCCTTTACTGTGAAAATACAATAGTATATATAGAGTAATGTAAATGTTATGTGATAATTATGTGACGTAAAGCCTTTACTGTGAAAATACAATAGTATATATAGAGTAATGTAAATGTTATGAGATATTATGTGAGGTAAAGCCTTTACTGTGAAAATACAATAGTATATATCGAGTAATGTAAATGTTATGTGAGATATTATGTGAGGTAAAGCCTTTACTGTGAAAATATAATAGTATATATAGAGTAATGTAAATGTTATGTGAGATATTATGTGAGATAAAACCTTTAATGTGAAAATACAATAGTATATATAGAGTAATGTAAATGTTATGTGAGATATTATGTGAGGTAAGGCCTTTACTGTGAAAATACAATAGTATATATAGAGTAATGTAAATGTTATGTGAGATATTATGTGAGATAAAACCTTTAATGTGAAAATACAATAGTATATATAGAGTAATGTAAATGTTATGTGAGATATTATGTGAGGTAAAGCCTTTACTGTGAAAATACAATAGTATATATAGAGTAATGTAAATGTTATGTGAGATATTATGTGAGATAAAACCTTTAATGTGAAAATACAATAGTATATATAGAGTAATGTAAATGTTATGTGAGATATTATGTGAGGTAAGGCCTTTACTGTGAAAATACAATAGTATATATAGAGTAATGTAAATATTATGTGAGATATTATGTGAGGTAAAGCCTTTACTGTGAAAATAC
>OZ024763.1:570856-573356 GCA_964016885.1 Eledone cirrhosa
GGTTATGTTGATGGTGATGGTAGTGGTGGTGGTGGTGGTTATGTTGATGGTGGTGGTAGTGGTAGTGGTGGTGGTGGTTATGTTGATGGTGGTGGTAGTGGTAGTGGTGGTGGTTATGTTGATGGTGGTGGTAGTGGTAGTGGTGGTGGTGGTGGTTATGTTGATGATGGTAGTGGTGGTGGTGGTGGTTATGTTGATGGTGATGGTAGTGGTAGTGGTGGTGGTGGTGGTAGTGGTAGTGGTGGTGGTGGTGGTTATGTTGATGGTGATGGTAGTGGTAGTAGTGGTGGTGGTGGTTATGTTGATGGTGATGGTAGTGGTGGTGGTGGTGGTGGTGGTTATGTTGATGATGGTAGTGGTGGTGGTGGTGGTTATGTTGATGGTGATGGTAGTGGTAGTGGTGGTGGTGGTGGTTATGTTGATGGTGATGGTAGTGGTAGTGGTGGTTATGTTGATGGTGGTGCTAGTGGTAGTGGTAGTAGTGGTGGTGGTGGTTATGTTGATGGTGATGGTAGTGGTGGTGGTGGTGGTTATGTTGATGGTGATGGTAGTGGTAGTGGTGGTTATGTTGATGGTGGTGGTGGTGGCAATGATGTTGATAATAGTTGTAATAGTGGTTATGGTGATGGTAGTGGTAGTGGTGGTGGTGGTGGTGGTGTAGTGTACTTGTGTCTGGATAGTTGTGTATGATGATGATGATGATGATGATGATAAATGTGGTGGTGGCGGTTATTTTATTTATGCCTGGAAAGCTGTGTATAATGATGACGGTGATGGTCATAATGATGATTGCGATGGCGGCGATGCCGGTGCCGGTGATAATGATAATAATGGCGGTGATTATTGTAGTTGTAGTATCTCCATTGTCCTAGACTGATCAGCCGGCAGTAAGTAGCCAGTCCAGGTTAAGAACTGGCTATAATAATATCTACTGCTAATTGTAATTCCTTGTTATAATGGTGGAGAAGAAGAGGGACGGTGATGGCGGTAGTAACGATGGTGGTGGTGGTGGTGACGGAAGGAGGTTATCTCCCCTTCTTTCCCTCTCCTGTATCGACAGATTTCGCTCTTTTTCTCACTCTCTCTCACATACAGTCTCTATAGCTTTCTTTTATTGACTGATGAATTTACTCTCTCTCTCTCTCTCTCTGTTCTCTCTCTCTCTCTGATATTCTCTGTTCTCTTTCTCTCTCTCTCTCTCTCTCTCTCTATCAATCTTCTATTTTAATCTCTCCATCTATTGGCTTCCAATTCTCTTCTTCTCTCCGTCTCTGTCTCACACTTCTTTCTCTCTTTCTATTACTCGTTCTTTCTCTGTCTGTGTGTGTGTCTCTCTCATACTCTGTCTCTCCCCCCCCTCCTCTGTTACTTGTTCTCTCTCACTCTCTCTCAAATACTCGCGAGTTTTCATTCTCCCCCTCTCTTTGTTACTTGTTCTCTTTCCCTCCTTCTTCTCCCTCACTCACTCCATTACAACCCAATGTCTGCCATCTTTATTCTTTCTTCATGTTATCATTAAATGCTGCTTTATCTAATGAACTTATTCACATTGATAGCTTCCTCTTAACTTCTCCTGCCTCACCACCACCACAACCACTGATGCTCTCCCACTCTCTCTCTACCTCTTCTTTCTCTCTCACACTGTCTCATCTCACTACGTCTCTCTGCATGTATATATATATATATCGAAACGGCTTGAGCTCTGCCGTCGGGGTCATACATTTTCCTATATATATATGTGTATGAATGTTTGTAGTTTGTTTATGTGTGTGTTGTCTATATATGTGTGTATGTGCACGCGCAGACACTTGCAAACAGTAAACGGAAACAACGAATCAAACACAGTACAATAAAGAAATATATCAGTTTAACACTTGATATATTAGGAAAGGTTTAATTGTCTCTGCCTTCTCTCTCTCTCTCTCTATATATATATATATATATGTATGTGTCTGTCAATGGCTGTAGTTTGTGTTGTCTATATGGTTATGTGTGTGTGTGTGTGTGTATATATATATATATATATATATTGTTATACTTTGGGAGGGTCATGTTGCCAATAAGAAACACACGCACCAGTTGCTTTCACTTCAATTTAATTTATTAAATATTTATAAATTTACAAATTTATAAATTTCTGGTTGGTTGGTTGGTTCCACAACCAGATAGTTGTTTATATATATATAGTCATAGTTCTTTCGTCACACACTCTGTGACCTCTTCAGTGACTGGGGATTTCTTTCTTCGAGAAGAAAGGAAAGGCACGGAAACGAAGAAAGAAATCCCCAGTCACTGAAGAGGTCACAGAGTGTGTGACGAAAGAACTATGACTATATATATAAACAACTATCTGGTTGTGGAACCAACCAACCAACCAGAAATTTATAAATTTGTGAATTTATAAATATTTAATAAATTAAATTGAAGTGAAAGCAACTGGTGCGTGTGTTTCTTATTGGCAACATGACCCTCCCAAAGCATAACAATATCGGTTTCAACA
>OZ024763.1:575856-578356 GCA_964016885.1 Eledone cirrhosa
CTCTCTCTCTCTCACCTCTCTCCTCTCCTCTCTCACCTCTCTCTCCTCTCTCACCTCTCCTCTCCCACCTCTCTCTCTCAACCTCTCTCCTACCCTCCTTCCCCCCCTCTCTATTCTATTTTTTTCCTATTTTTCTCTTTCTCGTTTTCTCTCTATTCCTCTCTTTCTCTAAGCTCCCCTACCTCTCTCTCTCCTTCCCACTCTCTCTCTCTCTTCCCTTCTCTCTCCTTCCCACTCTCTCTCTCTCTTCCCTTCTCTCTCCTTCCCACTCTCTCTCTCTCTTCCCTTCTCTCTCCTTCCCACTCTCTCTCTCTCTTCCCTTCTCTCTCCTTCCCACTCTCTCTCTCTCTTCCCTTCTCTCTCCTTCCCTCTCTCTCTCTCTCTCCTTCCCACTCTCTCTCTCTTCCCTTCTTTCTCCTTCCCACTCTCTCTCTCTTCCCTTCTCTCTCCTTCCTACTCCCTCTCTCTTCCCTTCTCTCTCCTTCCCACTCTCTCTCCCACCCACTCTCCCTCCCACCCCTCTCCCTCTCTCTCACCCCTCTCTTTCACACTGAGGTCCACAGCAACATGTCGTTGCCGTTGTTGATGATGCTGTTCACCCCTTTTCTCTGCCCTGCCTCCTCCTCCTCCCCCCTTTCTCCATCTCGTTTCGTTTTTAAAAAAAAATAATCACTCCCTGATTGTTACTCCAGGCTTCCAAAAAACCAATTTGCTTTTTCTCTCTCTCCCAAAACATATGTATGTACATATATATATAATATATATAATATATATATATAATATATATATATATATATAATATATATATATATATAATATATATATATATATATATACGATATTAAACAAATGGAAACTATATTTATAAAACCATATTTATTTCATTATACATATTTCAGGGATACCATATTAAAAATATGGCATGCCTTCGTCAGATAAAATACAATATATAAACAGTTTTATAAATAATTTTGACTACCAAGCCAGCCTCCTATCTTAATGGTCGCTTATATTTATGGTACGTCAAAATTATTTATAAAACTGTTTATATATTGTATTTTATCTGACGAAGGCATGCCATATTTTTAATATGGTATCCCTGAAATATGTATAATGAAATAAATATGGTTTTATAAATATAGTTTCCATTTGTTTAATATCGTATATCTACTCCAAAAACTTGTCGAGTGCTTTATATCGGTTATAAAATATTTACTTGTTGTAACCCAACAATTTTAAATAAAACTTTTGCATATATATATATATATATATATATATATATATATATATATAAGTCCAAAATTAAGATAAATGAATTAAATCTAAATCGAAATGATGGGTGTCATGACATAATGCATGCGCCATATATCCTGAGAACTTAAGCTCAAAGATAAATAAACCTGAGCATATTATAGTAACTAGCTATGCGCGGTTTCACGCAAGCTTAAATTATCTCCTGTGATTATTCATGTATTTTTATATGTTAATCAACCTCTAGTTATTATATATATATATTATTTCTGAAGATAGCATATATATGTGTACGTATGTATATTCCCTCTGATAGTTTGTATAAATATTGTACATAGATCTATAGAATATGCATACCAACTCTAACACATATATATCCTAGAAACGATCGTAAAATGATGAATTTTTTTAATATAAGGAACTGTTTCTTTGTTTATTCATTATTTTATTAATTTATATATATATATATATATATATAAGAAGTATTTCCGTAGTAAAGGTAAAGGAAAAGAGAGTGCTCTGTGTAGGTTACAGAGCTTTTTAGTTATGTATACCCAGCTGAAAATAAGTACCAGTAATAGCTGGAGGTAGGGATGTGGTTGTGTTGTTGCTTGTGGCGATGAGGGCAGAGGTAGTGTTGGTGGCAGTGGTGGTGGTAGTGCTGCTGGTGTTGTTCTTGTTGGTGGTTGTGGTGATGATGGTGATGGTAGTAGTAGTAGTAGTAACGGTAGTAGTAGTAGGATTAGTAACGGTGGTGGTAGTAGTAGTAACGGTAGTAGTAGTAGTAGTAACGGTAGTAGTAGTAGGATTAGTAACGGTGGTGGTAGTAGTAGTAACGGTAGTAGTAGTAGTAGTAGTAACGGTAGTAGTAGTAGGATTAGTAACGGTGGTGGTAGTAGTAGTAACGGTAGTAGTAGTAGTAGTAACGGTAGTAGTAGTAGGATTAGTAACGGTGGTGGTAGTAGTAGTAACGGTAGTAGTAGTAGTAGTAACGGTAGTAGTAGTAGGATTAGTAACGGTGGTGGTAGTAGTAGTAACGGTGGTGGTAGTAGTAGTAACGGTAGTAGTAGTAGTAACGGTAGTAGTAGTAGTAGCGGTAGTAGTAGTAACGGTGGTAGTAGTACTAGTAGTAGTAGTAACAGCAGTAGTAGTAGTAATGGTAGTAGTAGTAACGGTGGTGGTAGTAGTAGTAGTGGTAACGGCGGAAGTAGTAGTAATAGTAGTAGTGGTGGGGGTAGTAGTAGTAGTA
>OZ024763.1:596057-608557 GCA_964016885.1 Eledone cirrhosa
AGTGTTCTTTTAAAGTATATAGCTTTTGTTTATAACCGTATATTCTAAAATATAAGCACCCCCATCCTCACTGCCTTGTTTTGTGTCTGAGAAATGGTCAAAAATCTAAACCCCGTTTATAAGCCATGAAGTTTTTAATATTTTGATATTTAAAATGTTTTAAGTGTTCTTTTAAAGTATATAGCTTTTGTTTATAACCGTATATTCTAAAATATAAGCACCCCCATCCTCACTGCCTTGTTTTGTGTCTGAGAAATGGTCAAAAATCTAAACCCCGTTTATAAGCCATGAAGTTTTTAATATTTTGATATTTAAAATGTTTTAAGTGTTCTTTTAAAGTATATAGCTTTTGTTTATAACCGTATATTCTAAAATATAAAGCACCCCCATATTTTGCCATTTTATGCCTTAGAAATCGGCAAAATCCAAACCCTGTGTATAACTTGAGGCAGCTACCGTATTTACTCAAATATAAGCTGACCCCTTATTTTATGTCTGGGAAATAGGCAAAAATCCAAACCCTGTTTATAAGCTGGTTTTGAAATTCTCATGAGTTAAGAAAATATATTTATGAAGTTTTTGTTATTTTGATATTTAAAATGTTTTAAGCATTGTTTTAAAGTATACAGCTTTTGTTGATAATTGGAAAATAAAAAAAAAAGCATTGTAAACATTTTCAAGTACCTTATATACTCGAATATAAGCACCCCCACCACCCTATTTTGTCATTTCACCTTTATATACATATATACACACACACACATATACACACACATATATACATATATATAGCCATATTCATATGTCTATATATATGTATAGATATATATATATGTATATATGTGTAGATATATATTTATATATTATATATATATATATATATGTGTATGTATATATATGTATATATTTTTTTAAATAGCTGCTTATCTGATGGTGGTGGTGCTGGTTGTGATGGTTGTGGTGGTGGTAGTACTGGGACTGCTGTACCAGTAGTAGTACTAGGGTAGTAGTAGTAGTAGTAGTAGTGGTGCTGGTTTTTATAGTAGTGGTAGTAGTAGTAGTAGCAGTTGTAGTAGTGGTAGCTGTGGTGGTAGTAGTAGTAACTGTTGTGTGACCTTCATTGGAATTGATTTCTTGAATTAGTTCTTTATTCCCCCCCCCCCACCATTCCAATAACTCAGTTGAGCTGTAACACATGCATATAAACACCACCATGCATGTACACACACACTCACACACACACACACACACATATATATTGGCCAGTGCACCCTTGTAATCAGTCCACCCAGTTCCACTCTGTAAATGGTAAATGTGGTTGGTGTTAGGAAGGGCATCCAGATATAAAAAATCCCTGCCAACTATTGGACTTTCCTTGTGGCGTCCCTGCCAACTCTGGGATTTTCCTTGTAATCCCTGCCAACTCTGGGATTTTCCTTGTAATCCCTGCCAACTCTGGGATTTTCCTTGTAATCCCTGCCAACTATGGGACTTTCCTTGTAATCCCTGCCAACTATGGGACTTTCCTTGTAATCCCTGTCAACTATGGGACTTTCCTTGTAATCCCTGCCAACTATAGGACTTTCCTTGTAATCCCTGCCAACTATGGGACTTTCCTTGTAATCCCTGCCAACTATGGGACTTTGCTTGTCATCCCTGCCAACTATGGGACTTTCCTTGTCATCCCTGCCAACTATGGGACTTTCCTTGTCATCCCTGCCAACTATGGGACTTTCCTTGTCCCCCCTGCCAACCGTGGGACTTTCCTTGTAATCCCTGCCAACTGTGGGACTTTCCCTTGTCATCCCTGCCAACTATGGGACTTTCCTTGTCATCCCTGCCAACTATGGGACTTTCCTTGTAATCCCTGCCAACTATGGGACTTTCCTTGTGGCGTCCCTGCCAACTATGGGACTTTCCTTGTAATCCCTGCCAACTATGGGACTTTCCTTGTCATCCCTGCCAACTATGGAACTTTCCTTGTGGCGTCCCTGCCAACTATGGAACTTTCCTTGTCATCCCTGCCAACTATGGGACTTTCCTTGTCCTCGCTGCCAACTATGGGACTTTCCTTGTCATCCCTGCCAACTATGGGACTTTCCTTGTAATCCCTGCCAACTCTAGGACTTTCCTTGTCATCCCTGCCAACTCTGGGACTTTCCTTGTCATCCCTGCCAACTGTGGGACTTTCCTTGTCATCCCTGCCAACTATGGGACTTTCCTTGTCATCCCTGCCAACTGTGGGACTTTCCTTGTCATCCCTGCCAACTATGGGACTTTCCTTGTCATCCCTGCCAACTGTGGGACTTTCCTTGTCATCCCTGCCAACTCTGGGACTTTCCTTGTCCTCGCTGCCAACTATGGGACTTTCCTTGTCATCCCTGCCAATTGTGGGACTTTCCTTGTCATCCCTGCCAACTATGGGACTTTCCTTGTCATCCCTGCCAACTCTGGGACTTTCCTTGTCATCCCTGCCAACTATGGGACTTTCCTTGTCATCCCTGCCAACTATGGGACTTTCCTTGTCATCCCTGCCAACTATGGGACTTTCCTTGTCCCCCCTGCCAACTGTGGGACTTTCCTTGTCATCCCTGCCAACTATGGGACTTTCCTTGTCATCCCTGCCAACTCTTGGACTTTCCTTGTCATCCCTGCCAACTATGGGACTTTCCTTGTCATCCCTGCCAACTATGGGACTTTCCTTGTCATCCCTGCCAACTCTGGGACTTTCCTTGTCATCCCTGCCAACTCTGGGACTTTCCTTGTCATCCCTGCCAACTATGGGACTTTCCTTGTCATCCCTGCCAACTATGGGACTTTCCTTGTCATCCCTGCCAACTATGGGACTTTCCTTGTCATCCCTGCCAACTATGGGACTTTCCTTGTCATCCCTGTCAACTATGGGACTTTCCTTGTCATCCCTGCCAACTATGGGATTTTCCTTGTCATCCCTGCCAACTCTGGGACTTTCCTTGTAATCCCTGCCAACTATGGGACTTTCCTTGTCATCCCTGCCAACTCTGGGACTTTCCATCCATCATCCCAGCTAACTCTCGGACTTTTCTCCTATCATCTCCCTGCTACCATCTCCCTACCGAGACACTTCCCTACTGCCATCCCTACCAACTCTAGGAGGAAGCTGACAACTAACAAAACAGTTTATTAAATCTAATAATCAACACAACCAATTTAGATATATTTCTCTGATTTCAATTGATTTTTTTTTGATCGACTTAATTAAAATTTTTCATATTTTCTTATTCTCTTCTCTTCTCTCTCTCTATCTCTCTTTTTCTCATCTCTTCTCTCTCTCTTCTTCTCATCTCTTCTCTCTCTCTTCTTCTCATCTCTTCTCTCTCTCTTCTTCTCATCTCTTCTCTCTCTTCTTCTCATCTCTTCTCTCTCTTCTTATTTCTTCTCTGTCTCTCTCCTTCTCATCTCTTCTCTCTCTCTCTTCTCATCTCTCTTTCTCTTATCTCTTTTCTCTCTCTCTTCTCATCTCTTTTCTCTCTCTCTCTCTTATCTCTCTTTCTATCTCTCTCTCTTCTCATCTCTCTTTCTATCATCTATACCATCTCTTCTCTTTCTCCTCCTCCTTTCACCTCCTCCTTTCTTTTCTCTCTCCCTCCTCCTCCTCCTTTCTTTTCTCTCTCCCTCCACCTTTCTTCCCTCTCTCTCCTCCTCGTCTCTCCCCTTCTTCTTTCTCCCCTTCTCTGTCTCCTCTCCCATAGCTCCACCTCTTCTCTTTTCCCCTCCTCTCCTCCACCTTTCCTCTCTCTCCCATAGACCCCCCCCTTCCCTCCACATCTACAGCCAATTTTCTCTAATATCTCAACGAGATCATTGATACAGAAATTGATATTGTTTTTCTTCTCAAATTAATAAAATCTCTTCAAGACGAAAATTTGGAAATAAAAACAACAAAACAACAGAAAAATTGTTTTATAATGAAGCTTCTTCTTCTTCTTCTTCTTCTTCTTCTTCTTCTTCTTCTTCTTCTTCTTCTTCTTTGCCTTCTTCTTCTTCTTCTTCTTCTTCTTCTTCTTCTTCTTTGCCTTCTTCTTCTTCTTCTTCTTCTTGTTCTTCTTCTTCTTCGTCTTCTTCTTCTTCTTCTTCTTCTTCTTCTTCTTCTTCTTCTTCTTCTTCTTCTTCTTCTTCTTCTTCTTCTTTGCCTTTTTCTTCTTCTTCTTCTTCTTCTTCTTCAATCTATTTGTTTTAACTGGGAACTTAGCTAGTTGCCTAATAATAATAATTGTTTCTACTTTTGGCACAAGGCCAGCTATTACCTCAGTACATTACTGGTACTTTATTTTATCGACCCCCGTAAGGATGAAAGGCAAAGTTAACCTCGGCGGGATTTGAACTCAGAACGTAAAGGGCCGTAACTCTATACGTCAAAGCATGGCGTTCGACCCTCTACCGATACTGCCAGTCCACCGGTCTTGTGTCTAAAATAGAAACCATTTAATAATAATAATAATGGTTTCTATTTTGGACACAAGACCAACAATTTTAGGGGAGGGGAAAGTCGATTAAATCGACGCCAGTGTATTACTGGTACTTTATTTTATGGACCCTGTAAGGATTTAAAGCAAAGGTAACCTCGGCGGGATTTGAACCCAGAGCGTAAAGGGCCGCAACTCCACGTTTACTGCCAATCCCCCGGCAAATCAAAGCAAAGCTAAACTCGGCGCGATTTGAACTCAGAACGTAAAGAGCCATAACTCTATGCTGCAAAGCCTGTGTGTTGTCCGACGCACTACCCCGGCAGGATTTTGAACACAGCACGCAAAGGGCCGCCACTCTACCGTTTACTGCCAATCCCCGGCAAAGCAAAGTTAACCTCGGCGGGATTTGAATCCGGAACGTAAAGGGCCGCAACTCTACGTTTACTTCCAATCCACCGCCATTTTAATAACACTAATGGTACCAATGACGATGTTTTCTGTGGTTGTGTAGAGTTCTTCTAAGTAGATTAAACCATTGCTATCAATTTATTCTATTGAAAGTGTTGGACCAATTCCTTGTGGAGTCTTTTCTGGTTTAATGTAGTTTTATACGGTTTAATAACTTGCTAAATGATGTCCTCTTTTCTACTGGTTTATCACTGTTGTGGTGTGGTGTGGTGTGGTGTGGTGTGGTGTGGTGTGTTGTGTTGTGTTGTGTTGTGTGGTGTGGTGTGGTGGTGTGGTGTGCTGGTGTGGTGTGCTGGTGTGGCTGTGTGTGTATATGGATGTGTTGTGTGTGTATATGGATGTGTTGTGTGGTGTTGTGTGGTGTGGTTATGTGTGTATATCTGTGTGTTGTGTTGTGTATGGTGGTGTGGTGTTGTGTGGTGGTGTGGTGTGTTGTGTAGTGGTGTGGTGTGTTGTGTAGTGTGTGGTGTGGTGGTGTGTGGTGTGGTTTTGTATATGTTGTATGTATTGTAGTGACTTATCACTAGTATGTATACGTGTTGTGGGTGTTGTATGTGTGTGTGTGTGTAAGCGTGTGTTTGTGTGTGTTGTATACGTGTATAAGTCTGTATGTGTAGGCGTGTGTTTTGTGTATGTGTGTAGAGACAGTATGAGTGTAGAGACAGTATTGGGTCAAATTGACCTTTTAAGTCCTGTCGATGGCATCGCAACCTCCCTAGTGCTGGTGCCATGATGAAATACACCTGGTACACTCTGTAAAGTAATTAGCAAACTAGTAGAGACAGCGGGAGATCAAAAGGACTTTTTAGTCCTGTCAAGAACGTTAGAAGCTCTCTAGTGTTGGTGTCGTAATAAAATACACCCAGTACACTCTGTAAAGTAACTAGCGAACTAGTTAATACAACAGAGTGCCCAAAAAACTTTTAGTCCTACCAAAGACATAAGAAGCTCTGTAATGCTGGTACCATAATGAAAAAACACTCCCCAATCACTACAGCTACGGCCACACTCCCCCTTCCCACACCACTACAGCTGGACACCCCTTCTTCACACCACAACGGCCACACTGCCCCTCCACCACCACCCCTACGGCCACACTGCCCCCCCCCCCCGCCTCGCCACCACCACTATGGCCACACTTCAAACTGTTGTTGACCACACTCCACCACCACCACCACTACGACCACACTATCCCTCCCCACCGCCACTACGGCCACACTATCCCTCCCCACCGCCACTACGGCCACACTATCCCTCCCCACCGCCACTACAACCACACTATCCCTCGCCACCGCCACTACGGCCACACTATCCCTCCCCACCGCCACTACGGCCACACTACCACCCCACCACCGCCACTACGGCCACACTATCCCTCCCCACCACCACTACGGCCACACTATCCCTCCCCACCGCCACTACGGCCACACTATCCCTCCCCACCACCACTACGGCCACACTACCTCCCCACCGCCACTACGACCACACTATCCCTCCCCACCGCCACTACGGCCACACTACCTCCCCACCGCCACTACGGCCACACTATCCCTCCCCACCGCCACTACAGCCACACTACCTCCCCACCACCGCCACTACGGCCACACTTCACTCCGTTGTTGACCACACACATCAGCCAGTTATTTATATAATTAATTTCTTTTCATGGAACAACTGTTTTCTCTCACCGCTCTGACCGCCGCCTGTCCGCCTCTCTGTCTGTCTGTCCTCCTTCCCCTACCTCCTCGCCACCTGACCACAGCCCTGCCCTGTCCACTCGTCTTTCCTAACCCCACCCTCTCCACTACAACAGATCCAACCACTTGGAAAAAAAAGGAAGAGAGTGCTCAGCAAGTGATCTTTGACAAAAACCCTCGCCGCGCCATTGTCGCTGCTAAGCTGGCTTGAAATCGTACAACTCTCTCTCTTTCTCTCTCTGTCACTCTCACCCTCTCTCTCTGTCACTCTCACCCTCTGTCTCTGTCTCTGTCACTCTCACCCTCTGTCTCTGTCTCTCTACTTATATCAATGTCTTCTTTCTCTGTCCGCCCCTCTCTCTCCGTCCTTCTCTCTCTCTGACCCCCTCTCTCCGTCCCTATCTCTCTCTGACCCCCTCTCTCCGTCCCTCTCTCTCTCTGACCCCCTCTCTCCGTCCCTCTCTCTCTGACCCCCTCTCTCCGTCCCTCTCTCTCTGACCCCCTCTCTCCGCCCCTCTCTCTCTCCGTCCCTCTCTCTCCGTCCTTCTCTTTCTCCGTCCCTCTCTCTCTCTGACCCCCCCTCTCTCTGACTCCCTCTCTCCGTCCCCCTCTCTCTCTGACCCCCTCTCTCCGTCCCTCTCTCTCTCTGACCCCCTCTCTCCGTCCCTCTCTCTGACCCCCTCTCTCTCTCCGTCCCTCTCTCTCTCCGTCCCTCTCTCTCTCCGTCCCTCTCTCTCTCTGACCCCCTCTCTCCGTCCACAATCTCTCATCTTTTCTTACTCTATCTATGTCCACTATCTCTCTCCCTTTCTCTCTCTGTCCACTATCTCTTTCCCTCCCTATCTCTCTCTCTCTCTACACACACACACACTCTTATATATATATATATATACACGTGTATAAACACACCCCTGTTGTGTCCCTGTCAATTTTCTGTTTCCACACAAACACATGTCTTTCTAGCGTCTCCGATCCGATCACCAACAACCACCACCGCTACACACTACATCCCCACACCACACCACCACCACCACCACTACAACATCTCCTCTCCCCACACCACCACCACCACTACAACATCTCCTCTCCCCACACCACCACCACCACCACCACCACTATAAGATAACCCTCTCTCCCACCATTACAAGATCACCCCCACCACTACAAGACCCCCCCACTACAAGATCCCCCCTCCCCCTACAAAATCACCCTCTCCTCTCCACCACCACTACAAAATCACCCTCTCTCCCCCACCACCACCACTACAGAATCACCCTCTCTCCTCTCCACCACCACTACAAGATCACCCCTCCCATACACCACCACCACTACAAGATCACCCCACCACCACCACAAGATCACCCTCTCTCCCCCACCACCACCACCACTACAAGATCACCCTCTCTCCCCCACCACCACCACCACTACAAGATCACCCCACCACCACCACAAGATCACCCCCCCCCACCACAAGATCACCCTCTCTCCCCCACCACCACCACCACTACAAGATCACCCTCTCTCCCCCACCACCACCACCACTACAAGATCACCCCCCCAACCACCACCACTACAAGATCACCCTCTCTCCCCCACCACCACCACCACCACAAGATCACCCTCTCTCCCCATCACTACCACCACTACCAGTAACAGACTACCCCCTCCACCAGAGATACTCCCAACTGTCCAAGATACATTCTCTCCTCTAAACTTCCGCCCAGCTCCACTCTTCTGTAATTGAGTCTCATTCTCTCCCTTTCTTGCTTTCTCTCCTTCTCACTTGATAGCTTTATTTCTCTTTTTCCATCCATCTCTCCCTCTCTTTCTCCATCTCTCTCGCTCTCTCTCTCCATCTCTCTCGCTCTCTTTCTTTCTCCATCTCTCTCGCTCTCTCTCCATCTCTCTCGCTCTCTCTCCATCTCTCTCGCTCTCTCTCCATCTCTCTTGCTCTCTCTCCATCTCTCTCGCTCTCTTTCCTTCTCCATCTCTCTTGCTCTCTCTTCATCTCTCTCGCTCTCTTTCCTTCTCCATCTCTCTCGCTCCTTCTCCCGTGCTCTCTCTCTCCCGTGCTCTCTCTCCCACTCTCCGCTCTTGCTCTCTCTTTCTTTCTCTCTCTCTCCTTTTGCTCTCTCGCCTTCTCCCTTACCCGCTCTATTTCTCTCCTCTCTTGCTTGTTCTATCTCTCTCGTTCTCTCTATCTCTCCTCTCTCCTCTTTCTCTCTGGTTGTCACATTCAGTTTTAGTGCAGCAGCAGTAACAACAACAACAACAGCAGCACCCATTGCCTTTTGTTGCCACCAGCAACAACGCCCCTCCCTCCCTCTCTCACTCTTACTGTCTTCCACTTTGGCTTTTTTCTCTGATTTTCTCTCTCTCTTCGTCTCTATTTCTCTTACTTTCGATTTCTCTCTATATCTTTCTTAGTTTTGTTCTCTCTCTATATATCTCTTAGTTTTGTTCACTCTCTCTCTCTCTCTCTCTCTCTCTCTCTCTCTCTTAGTTTTGTTCTCTCTCTCTATCTCTCTTCGTTCTCTCTCTCTCTTCGTTTCGTTCTCCCTCTATCTCTCTCTCTTCTCTTCATTTCGTTCTCTCTCTCCTAAGACAGTTAATTACTTCAGAATCCTTTACGGCTGATTTGATACACAAGAAGAAATCACCATCACCACTTCCGCCACCACTAACATCTCCACCACCGCCACCACTAACATCTCCACCACCGCCACCACTAACATCTCCACCACCGCCACCACTAACATCTCCACCACCGCCACCACTAACATCTCCACCACCGCCACCATCATCACTACCTTCGCCACTACCACCACTACTACTACCACCATTACTACTACTACCACCACTACCGTTACCACTACTATTACCACCACCACTACTACTGCTACCACCACAACTACACCCACCACTACTGCTACTACTACTACCACCACCACCACCACCACCACTACTACCACCACCACCACTACCACCACCACCACCACCACCACTACTACCACCACCAGCACTACCACCACCACTACCACCACCACCACCACCACCACCACCACTACCACCACCACTACTACTATTACTTCTACTTCCTGTTCCAACTTTTTTTTATCACTCTACTATTTCAACCCCTCTCACTCTCCACCTGTACTCTCTCTCACTCTCCACCTGTACTCTCTCTCACTCTCCACCTGTACTCTCTCTCACTCTCCACCTGTACTCTCTCTCACTCTCCACCTGTACTCTCTCTCACTCTCCACCTGTACTCTCTCTCTCACTCTCCACCTGTACTCTCTCTCACTCTCCACCTGTACTCTCTCTCTCACTCTCCACCTGTACTCTCTCTCACTCTCCACCTGTATTCTCTCTCTCACTCTCCACCTCTCTCACTCTCCACCTGTACTCTCTCTCACTCTCCACCTGTATTCTCTCTCTCTCTCACTCTCCACCTCTCTCACTCTCCACCTGTACTCTCTCTCACTCTCCACTTGTACTCTCACTCTCCACCTGTACTCTCTCTCACTCTCCACCTGTACTCTCTCACTCTCCACCTGTACTCTCTCTCACTCTCCACCTGTACTCTCTCTCACTCTCCACCTGTACTCTCTCTCTCACTCTCCACCTGTACTCTCTCTCTCACTCTCCACCTGTACTCTCTCTCTCACTCTCCACCTGTACTCTCTCTCTCACTCTCCACCTGTACTCTCTCTCTCACTCTCCACCTGTACTCTCTCTCACTCTCCACCTGTACTCTCTCTCACTCTCCACCTGTACTCTCTCTCACTCTCCACCTGTACTCTCTCTCTCACTCTCCACCTGTACTCTCTCTCACTCTCCACCTGTACTCTCTCTCTCACTCTCCACCTGTACTCTCTCTCACTCTCCACCTGTATTCTCTCTCTCTCTCACTCTCCACCTCTCTCACTCTCCACCTGTACTCTCTCTCACTCTCCACCTGTATTCTCTCTCTCTCTCACTCTCCACCTCTCTCACTCTCCACCTGTACTCTCACTCTCCACCTGTACTCTCTCTCACTCTCCACTTGTACTCTCACTCTCCACCTGTACTCTCTCTCACTCTCCACCTGTACTCTCTCACTCTCCACCTGTACTCTCTCTCACTCTCCACCTGTATTCTCTCTCACTCTCCACCTGTACTCTCTCTCACTCTCCACCTGTACTCTCTCTCTCACTCTCCACCTGTACTCACCCTTCTCTCTCCCACTCTCCACCTGTACTCACCCTTCTCTCTCCCACTCTCCACCTGTACTCACCCTTCTCTCTCTCCCACTCTCCACCTGTACTCTCTCTCACTCTCCACCTGTACTCCCTCTCTCCCACTCTCCACCTGTACTCACCCTTCTCTCTCTCCCACTCTCCACCTGTACTCTCTCTCACTCTCCACCTGTACTCCCTCTCTCCCACTCTCCACCTGTACTCACCCTTCTCTCTCTCCCACTCTCCACCTGTACTCACCCCTCTCTCTCTCTCCCCTCCTCACCATCTGAGTTCACTCCTCTCTCTATCTGTCTCTCTTCTGATGTTTTTTGGCGGGGTTACATAATTTTGTGTCTGAAGTTGTGTGGTGAGGTGTAAGGTAGATCGATAGTATCGATTTAGCCCAGTACTTGACTGCTGTCGTATTGTATTATTGTAGCTCTATCTATCCATCAATCAGTTAGTCAGTTGTCCACGCGATCTATCAATCAATCAGTCAGTTAATCGATCGATCTATCAGTCAGTCAGTTAATCGATCGATTGATCTATCTGTCAATCGATTAGTTGGTTAATCGATCGATTTATCAATCAGTCAAGTCAGTTAATCGATCGATCGATTGATCTGTCAACCAATCAAGTTGCTGTAACTGGTACAGCCTGTTGTTGGGGTGACATTTGACTGTGTGTCGATCAGGGTATTTCATTGGGTCGTAGAAATACATGTCGGTACCCATTTCCTCCCCAAGTACCCAGTCCTTCATTAAGGTTAGCCCATGCTACCCCATAATTAGTTCTCGGGCTGTGACTGAAAAAAATATCCCCGGGGCCAAAGATGTGGGTCAGACACCCGGAAGTATGAAAAGAAACGTCTGCAAGATCTACAACAGCATCTACCTTTGTTATGTTCGAAAGGGGCCCAAATCCACATAATTTAACGTCAATTTGTAGCTGGGTTGTCAGGTTGTGAGTACAGGCAGGTCAGCAGAGCATGTCTTGCTCATAGGTTCCGTTCAACGCTTGGATTTCTACGGCTGTGCGCCTTTCGTAATGCCAACAACTTTACAGAGTGTACTGGGTGTATTTTTTTGTCATGACATCAGCACTAACTTCTTTACAGGGTGGACTAAAATACTATCTAATATATATATATATATATATATATATATAAGTACCTACACACACATATATACATACACATACGTATGCATACGTACACACACACACACACACACACGCATATACATATACATATCTCCCCTTATATGTATATGTATATATATATATATATATATATATATATATATATATATATATATATATATATATATAAAATACTATCTAATATATATATATATACAGGGTGGACTAAAATACTATCTAATATATATAATACTATATATATATATATATATATATATATATATATATATATATATATATATATATATATATAATACTATATATATATATATATATATATAATACTATATATATATATATATATATATATATATAATACTATATATATATATATATATATATATATATAATACTATATATATATATATATATATATATATATATATATATATATATATATATATATATATATAATACTATATATATATATATATATATATAATACTATATATATATATATATAT
>OZ024763.1:616057-621057 GCA_964016885.1 Eledone cirrhosa
GTCAGTCTGTGTGTGTGTGTGTGTGTGTGTGTGTGCATATCACATGCTAGAATCGTCGCTTGCAAAGTCAAAAAGGAACAACAAACGCGGAGAACAATAACAATAAAGTATTATTTTGCCTTTTATCCTTACGGGGTCGATAAAATAAAGTACCAGTAATTTACTGGGTATTTGCTTGACTTGTGTCAAAAGTAGAAACAATTATTAGTTTAACGTTTATGTGGAATAGAAAAACTGTGTTCAACGTATCGGGCGTTAGTCCTTCGTCGGGACAGAGAAGAAGTAGAAAGAGGGAGGAGAAAAGGAAACGGAGAAGATTCATGAGGAGCGGTTCGAATAAACAGTAATTTTAAGGGTGGGGTTTGTTTTTAGTCCTGCATGTACCCCTTTTTCCTTTTTTTCTTTTTCTTTTTCATCTGTGTAGTGATTAACTTACGGTGATCTCTCCACCTGGTGTCAATAAAATAAAATAAAAGTCTATCCCAGCGCCATCTCCTGGCCGCCCGGTAAGTAATACTATTTGGGGTGGGAGATAAATAGTAACATTTAAGTGACACCTGCCCCTACTTCACTGACTAGAAGTGGGGGTCGCCTGTAAATACGACATCAACGTACTGAGAAAACAGTATTTAGCACTGGAGGGGTGGTGGGGGAGGTGGTATAGCGGGTTTGTGGCGTGGCGTGGTGGTGGGGACTGTGGCATGCATACATACCCGTACACATGGAGGTGTACATACAGGCATGCACACACATATATGCATACTTATATACATACATGCATATACACAGACAGGCATATTCAGTCAGATACACAGACATGGACACACACATACTTTCACATTCATACACAGAACCTCTCTCACAGATATACACATACATTCACACAGGCATACTTTCATAGACCCACACATACAGTCACACACAAATACTGACATACACACAGGCATACATTCACAGACCCACACATTAACAGACCTCCACACAGCCAGCCAGACGTGACCCCTAAAATCTGTTGTTTATACGATAGCTGCTGTTTTTATCACCGACATTCGAGAGATTTCTTTTGAGAAAACCTTCTCTTTCCTACTTAAAACATGTTCACTTGGTTTCTTTTACAATCTAAATACGTCCTCTCTTTCTCCTTTCTAGAGAGCTTCACTGACTTACCTCCCCTTTTTACTCATTCTTTCTCTTTCGACCCTTCTATCTTTTTCTCTTCCTACTCTTTCTCTCTTTTTTCCCCATTCTTTCTTTCTTTTTCTTTCTCTCTTTCCTTCTCTCCCACTCGTTCCTTCTCTTTTCCTTTCATTCTTTATTTTCCCCTTCTCTCCCTCATTCGTTTCTTTCGTTCTTTCTCTTTCTTTCTTTTTCTTTCTCTCGCTCATTCCCTTTCCCTTTTCTCGCTCATTCCCTTTTCTTTTCTTTCTTTCCCTCTCCTTCCTTCTCTCTTTACCTTTTATTTTTTCTTGTTTGTCCTTCCCTCTCTCCGTCTTCTAGTTCCTTCTTTCTTTCTATTTCGTTCCCCCTTCCCCACCAACATCTAACTTCTGAGACCTGACCTCGTTGTTGTTGTTGTTGTGGTTGATAGACCGTTGTTCGTTCCTGTAACAATATAAACTATTGCCATCATCAACACCACCACCACTACTACTACCATCACCACCACCACCACCACTACTACCATCACCACCAACACCACCACTACTACCACCAGCACCGCCACCAACACCACCACTACTACCATCACCACCTCCACCAACACCACCACTACTACCACCAGCACCGCCACCAACACCACCACTACTACCACCAGCACCGCCACCAACACCACCACTACTACCATCACCACCGCCACCAACACCACCACTACTACCATCACCACCGCCACCAACACCACCACTACTACCATCACCACCGCCACCAACACCACCACTACTACCATCACCACCGCCACCAACACCACCACTACCACCATCACCACCGCCACCAACACCAACACTACTACCATCACCAACACCACCTCCACTACCACTACCGACACCACCACTACTACCAACACCATCACCACCATTATCACCAACACCACCACCACCACTATCACCCACACTATTAACACCACCACCACTACCAACACCACCACCACCACCACCACTATCACCCACACTATTAACACCACCACAACACCACCACCACTATCACCCACACTATTAACACCACTACTACTACCACCACTAACACCCACACTATTAACACCACCACAACTACTACCAACACCACCACCAACACCAACACCACCATTATCACCAACACCACCACCATCACCACCACCACTATCACCCACACTATTAACGCCACTACTACTACCACCACTATCACCCACACTATTAACACCACCACAACTACCACCACTACTACCAACACCACCACCAACACCAACACCACCATTATCACCAACACCACCACCAACACCAACACCACCATTATCACCAACACCACCACCACCAACACCACCACCACTATCACCCACACTATTAACACCACCACAACTACCAACACCACTACCACTATCACCCACACTATTAACGCCACTACTACTACCACCACCACTATCACCCACACTATTAACACCACCACCACCACCGCCGCCACCCTATTTAGTATTCCAACACTTAACCGTTGTTGTCACCACCCAGGGGTAACATACCCCCTACCCACCGCGTACACAACCCTGGGTATTATGTCTTGTTCACCGCCTATCGCATGAATCAGCTATTTGTGTGTGTGTGTATATATGTGTATATATGTGTGTGTGTGTGTAGTCTATATATGTATGCGGATTCGTATGTGTGAATATATGTAAGTGTGTATGTATATGTTATATGTATATAAGTAGTGTATGTATGTTATGCATGTGTATATACACACATAAATATGTAATGTAATGTAATGTATGTATATACATATATATATATATTATATATATATATATATATATGTGTGTGTATGTATGTTGAATGTACCAGAATGACCTGTTACTCTTATTTCACTACTGTCTGTTTGTATGTCCGCTTGTCTCTGTCTGTCTGCCTGTCTCTCTGTCTGCCTGTCTGTCTCTCTTTCTCTCTCTGTCTGCCTGTCTGTCTCTCTCTCTCTCTCTGTCTCTCTGTCTCTCTTTCTCTCTCTGTCTGCCTGTCTCTCTGTCTGTCAGCCTGTCTCTCTCTCTGTCTGTCAGCCTGTCTCTCTCTCTCTGTCTGTCAGCCTGTCTCTCTCTCTCTGTCTGCCTGTTTGTCTCACTGTCTCTATGTCTATCTGTCTCTCTGTCTGTCAGCCTGTCTCTCTCTCTCTGTCTTTCAGCCTGTCTCTCTCTCTGTCTGTCAGCCTGTCTCTCTCTCTCTCTCTCTCTCTCTCTCTCTCTCTCTCTCTCTCTCTCTCTCTCTCTGTCTCTCTCTGTCAGCCTGTCTGTCTGTCTGTCTCTCTGTCAGCCTGTCTGTCTGTCTCTCTCTATCTCTCTCTATCTCTATCTCTCTATCTCTCTGTCTCTCTGTCTGTCTCTCTCTCTGTCTGCTCTCTCTCTCTCTCTCTCTCTCTCTCTCTCTCTCTCTCTCTCTCTCTCTCTCTCTCTCTCTCTACTCTCTCTCTATCTCTCTCTATCTCTCTCTCTCACTCTCTCTCTCTCGCTCTAACCAGACCCTCTTCTGACAGTAAACAGCACCACACTTGATTTTAAAAGGGATAAAAACAACAAAACAAAAACAAAAACAAACTAAGAAATCCCTCCCCCTTGTTCGTTGTCGGCTCATTTTCTTAGGGGGTAAGGGGATAGGTTAGTGTTTGGTGTGTGGGTGGTGGTGAGTGTGGTGGGGGCCTCGAACAGACGCGGTGTGGTTAAGACATGCATTTATTACCATCAACAACCCCACATCTCACGCTACTCTGTAATAATTACGTTTGTTGTAATAGTAACAAAACTGGTTTCTACTTTAGGCACAAGGCCAGCAATTTTGGGCCAGAGGGGGGGAGGGGGAAGTCGATTCAAACGCCCTCAGTGCATTACTGGGTACCTTGGACGGATTTGAAATCACACCGTAAAGGGCCATAACTCTGCTTCAAAGCATGATGTCCGGCGCCTCAACGATGGTTTCTACTTTAGGCACAAGGCCTGCAATTTTAGCGGGAGCGGAAGGGAAAGTTGATTAAATTGACCCCAGTGTAAGCATGACAGATACTTCATTTATCGACCCCGTAAAGACGAAAGGCAAAGCTAACCTCGGCAGAGTGTAAAGGGCCATGACTCTAAGACGCAAATCATGTTGTCAGACGCTCTACCAATTACTGACAATCCACCACCCTAATAATAATAATAATTGTTTCTACTTTTGGCACAAGGCCAGCCATTACCCAGTACATTACTGGTACTTTATTTTATCGACCCCGTAAGGATGAAAGGCAAAGTTAACCTCGGCGGGATTTGAACTCAGAACGTAAAGGGCCATCACTCTATGCTTCACAGCATGGTGTCTGACGCTCTAAAGAAGAACCCTTTTTTTTTTTTTCGGAAGGGAAGAAACTATGTAACAACTTCCTAGAGATACATACTTCTTGTGTTTTATTATACTGACACATATATATATATATATATATATATACTAAATTTAGCTCTGTAACTTACATAGAGCACTCTTCACTCCTATGACTTTTTCACTTTTCAACGGAAACTTCAATACACAAACACACACAATCACACACATACACAACATACACACACACTGTTGTTGAACCACCATGGCTGTACGGTGAGAGAGAAGGCGGAGACGAGGTGCGACGGCCGGCTCAAATACAGCAAATAAACTACTATTGTCAGACGTTTAAGAAAAAGAAAGCCTTTAACTAAACATATAATAATGTTTTGTGTAATGAGTTAACACTGTAAATTGTAATTAAAACGTAATATAATTGTAGCTTGGAACATACTGTCTTTTTACAACCTGTCAACTGACGTT
>OZ024763.1:648557-666057 GCA_964016885.1 Eledone cirrhosa
TCCACTACTGTGCATGTTTTCTTCTCCCTGTCCCATATCATAATAATATCTGGTCTGTTATGCCTGCATTTTATTGGGGTTTTTACTGGAACATTCCACCAGTACTCTTTCATATTATGTACATGGATGTCTTCCACATTGTTGTAGCTTTTAATGTGTTTATTATCGGGGCTATCTTTTTTACGAACTGCATTGTACAGTGTTTTGGCCACTACATCATGCCTCATAGGTAGATAGTACCGCGATGACATCTTTGGACAGCTACTGATGACATGGGTGATATCCTCGATGTTAGTTCTGCAGAGTCTGCACTTGTTATCACATCTAGTTGTTTTGCCTGCATCCCTATCTCTTTTGTGAATCAGGTATTTTGTGCTAATCTCCTGTTCTTGGATTGCAAAAACGTATCCTTCAAAGTGGGAGCCAATATAGCGGTTGTTGGTCCAAGATAGACTACTTTCCTTATCTATATTACTTTCACTCTGGAGCTTCCTGGCAACATATCCATGCATGATTTTTTGCTGATAGGCATGCAGTTTTTCATCCATGGATTCACTGCGATACTGCTGGGCGACATCCCTGGGTGTGAGTTTTTGATTATCACACAGGGAATATCTCTCAAGGAGTTCCTTCCTAACTTTCATGATCTTATGTTTCATGAAGATAGACTTGCTCGAGAAGCGGGCTCCTACGCTTCGAGGTTCGTAGATGTTGTCGGAGAGAGATGATGCGACATTCAAATGTTGTCTGGACTGATGTTAGGCCTCTGCCTCCCTGCTTACGTTTCAAGTAAAGGCGGTCTATGTCACTGTTTATGTGGAAGTTTCCGGTGTTGTTCAGTATTTTTCGAGTTCCAACATCGACCTTCGCGCATGCGCTGTACGGTCCGACCTTCGCGCATGCGCTGTACGGCCCGACCTTCGCGCATGCGCTGTACGGCCTAACCGTCGCGCATGCGCAGTGCTGTCCAACCTTGGCGCATGCGCAAGGCGGTCCAGCCTTCACGCATGCGCAGTACGGTCCAACCGTCGCGCATGCGCACTACATATATGTATGTATGTATGTCTTAATTTCGAGTATATTTTTTTGACCGGCCATCTTCCTGGTGGCAAGGTTGTAAAAGAAAAGAAATTGTCATCCCTTGAATCGCAAGAATGTTTTGCAAATTTTGAAGGGGCCAGCTATTGCAGCCATTTGTAGACTATGAATTAGGGAGCTGCGCTCTGTATGTATGTATGTATGTGTGTGTATGTACTTGTATATGTGGATATATATATATATGTTTATATATGTGTGTGTGTGTATGTACTTGTATATGTGGATTTATATGTGTGTGTATATGTACTTGTATATGTGGATATATATATGTTTATATGTGTGTGAATATATGTATATTTGTGAGCGTATATATTTATGTATATGTGCATATATATGTTTATGTGTGTGTGTGTGTGTGTGTATGTTTATGTGTGTGTGTATGTTTATGTGTATGTGTGTGTGTGTGTATATGTATATATTTATGTGTGTGTGCACAAAAAACAAACACTTTATATAAGTTTGCTAGCAATATATTCCAGATTTCTAATTATCCACTCAGACTCCTCCAATGTTTGTCAATCCTCTCGAGACCATCACTACCAACACCACCACACCACCACCACCACCACACCACACCACCACCTTCTTCCTAAGTAGATGCTGACTCCAGTTTGTCAGGAGTTATTTTCCTCATCCACTTAATTCACCAGATAGATCACAGACATGTATATATATATTCTTTTCTCTCTTCCAACTGTGCGTGTTATCTCCCGGTATGTCGATTATGTCCCTTTGTTTTTGATCTTCATTTAACTATTTTCACCTAAAACATCGGTCTGTCTGTCTATCTATCTAACTTTTAAATTCCATCTGTGATAACATTTTACACGTTTTTATTGTATGTAAACTTCCCCCTTTGTATTTGTCCCCTTCTTTTGTGCCCCTGTGGCTAATAAAGAAATATATCTATCTATCTGGTTTGTTCATCTCATCGTTGTGGAGTGGAACCAAGGCCAGTTAAATAAATAACCCCCTCCCCTCAAAGGCTCTACTTTAATATTCCTTTATATATAGTCAGGGTTTCCCAACCTTTTTCTTTCCATCATCACCCACTTTTATATCAATATATTTGCCACCACCCACCTCTATAGTAAATATTAAAAAAAACATGCCAAGAATGTTTGGTAAAGGTTTGTTACTTGTCCAACCCATGCAAGTATGGAAAAGCAGACATAAAAATGATATAAAGCAGTTTCCCAACCTTTTTTTTTTTTTACATCATCACCCACTTTTATATGGATATATTTTCCTCCACCCAACTCTATAGTAAATATTTAAAAAAAAACATGGCCCAAAATGTTTGGTAAAAGTTTGATACTGGTTCGTTATTCCTATTTAGACTCAGGATTAACGTCTAGCTTCTGTGTATTGAGTGCAGCATTTGCACATCCTTGAGTGTATGGCGTTCCCACATAACACAGTCTCTCAAGACGTGGGATGTATTGATAGATGTAACTGACCGTGGTGATCCTTGGAGCACTTTGGCTGCCTCGTGTGTCTCAAGACGTGGGATGTATTGATAGATGTAACTTACCGTGGTGGTCATTGGAGCACTTTGGCTGCCTCGTGTGTCTCAAGATGTGGGATGTATTGATAGATGTAACTGACCGTGGTGGTCATTGGAGCACTTTGGCTGCCTCGTGTGTCTCAAGACATGGGATGTATTGATAGATGTAACTGACCGTGGTGGTCATTGGAGCACTTTGGCTGCCTCGTGTGTCTCAAGATGTGGCATGTATTGATAGATGTGACTGACCGTGGTGGTCATTGGAGCACTTTGGCTGCCTCGTGTGTCTCAAGATGTGGGATGTATTGATAGATGTAACTGACTGTGGTGGTCATTGGAGCACTTTGGCTGCCTCATGTGTCTCAAGACGTGGGATGTATTGATAGATGTGACTGACCGTGGTGGTCATTGGAGCACTTTGGCTGCCTCATGTGTCTCAAGACGTGGGATGTATTGATAGATGTGACTGACCGTGGTGGTCATTGGAGCACTTTGGCTGCCTCGTGTGTCTCAAGACGTGGGATGTATTGATAGATGTAACTGACCGTGGTGGTCATTGGAGCACTTTGGCTGCCTCGTGTGTCTCAAGATGTGGGATGTATTGATAGATGTAACTGACTGTGGTGGTCATTGGAGCACTTTGGCTGCCTCATGTGTCTCAAGACATGGGATGTATTGATAGATGTGACTGACCGTGGTGGTCATTGGAGCACTTTGGCTGCCTCATGTGTCTCAAGATGTGGGATGTATTGATAGATGTGACTGACCGTGGTGGTCATTGGAGCACTTTGGCTGCCTCATGTGTCTCAAGACGTGGGATGTATTGATAGATGTGACTGACCGTGGTGGTCATTGGAGCACTTTGGCTGCCTCGTGTGTCTCAAGACATGGGATGTATTGATAGATGTGACTGACCGTGGTGGTCATTGGAGCACTTTGGCTGCCTCGTGTGTCTCAAGACGTGGGATGTATTGATAGATGTAACTGACTGTGGTGGTCATTGGAGCACTTTGGCTGCCTCGTGTGTCTCAAGATGTGGGATGTATTGATAGATGTAACTGACCGTGGTGGTCATTGGAGCACTTTGGCTGCCTCATGTGTCTCAAGATGTGGGATGTATTGATAGATGTAACTGACCGTGGTGGTCATTGGAGCACTTTGGCTGCCTCATGTGTCTCAAGACGTGGGATGTATTGATAGATGTAACTGACCGTGGTGGTCATTGGAGCACTTTGGCTGCCTCGTGTGTCTCAAGATAGAGTAGCTCCTAAGAATAAGTAAGCAAGGAAAATGGACATTAAACAGTGATGATGATGATGAAATCAATTATAGGAGTTTAACTTAATCAACTAGTCCCTCTACCCGGCTACTTATCTAGCCTCCTGGCAAGAAGGATCAACATGAAATAAAGTGTCTTGCTCAAGAACACAACACACACTGTCTGGTCAAGAAATTGAACACATGACCATATCATGAGTTAAACACACTAACCACTACGCCATATCCTCATCCCCCCCCCCCCAACCACCATATATCTCTCCCTCTCAGTCTCTCACCTTCTCCTCAGCCACCATATCTATCCCCCTCTCTCTCTACCAGTCTCTCTAACACTCTCTCCGGGCGCCATATCTTTCCCTCTCCACTTCTCTCTCAATCTCTCACCCTCTCCACTTCTCTCTCAATCTCTCACCCTCTCCACTTCTCTCTCAGTCTCTCACCCTCTCCCCAGCCACCATATCTATCCCCCTCTCTCTCTACCAGTCTCTCTAACACTCTCTCCGGGCGCCATATCTCTCCCTCTCCACTTTTCTCTCAATCTCTCACCCTCTCCACTTCTCTCTCAATCTCTCACCCTCTCCCCAGCCACCATATCTATCCCCCTCTCTCTCTACCAGTCTCTCTAACACTCTCTCCGGGCGCCATATCTCTCCCTCTCCACCTCTCTCTGAATCTCTCACTCTCTCTCAGTCTCTCACCTTCTCCCCAGCCACCATATCTATCCCCCTCTCTCTCTACCAGTCTCTCTATCACTATCTCTATCTCCCCCTCTACCACTATATCTCTCCACTAGACATCCCATATATCTCTGCTGTATATTTGTCATATTTGATTGCTTGTTGACGTCTGTTACAGCTTTATATTGATTGTTAAAGCTTGTTACACACTGCTGGATATTCCTTGATGATGGTGGTGGTGGTGGTGGTGCTGGACTCTATTGGTTGGATGGTGGTGGTGCTGGTGGTGCTGGACTCTATTGGTTGGATGGCGGTGGTGATTGGTGATGGTGGTAGTGGGGATAGTGGTGGTGGTGCTGGTCTCTATTGGTTGGATGGCGGTGGTGATTGGTGATGGTGGTAGTGGGGATAGTGGTGGTGGTATTGGTGGTGGTGGTGCTGGTCTCTATTGGTTGGGGTGCTGGTGATGATGGCCTGGTATTGGTTGGATGGCGGTGGTGATTGGTGATGGTTCTAGTGGGGATATGGTGGTGGTGCTGGTCTCTATTGGTTGGAAGGTGGTGGTGATTGGTGGTGGTGGTAGTGGGGATATGGTGGTGGTGGTGGTGGCGGCTTGTTGCTAGTCATTCCTTTCATCCCCTCATTGATCTCAAATTATAGTGTGTGAGTGTGTGGCTGTGTGTGTGCCTGTCTGTGTGTGTGTCTGTTTGTGTGTCTGTCTGTGTGTGTGCCTGTCTGTGTGTGTGTCTGTTTGTGTGTCTGTCTGTCTGTCTGTGTGTGTGTGTGTGTGTGGCTGTGTGTGTGTGTGTGAGTGTGTGGCTGTGTGTGAGTGTGTGGCTGTGTGTGTGTCTGTCTGTGTGTGTGCCTGTCTGTGTGTGTGTCTGTTTGTGTGTCTGTCTGTCTGTCTGTGTGTGTGTGTGTGTGTGGCTGTGTGTGTGTGTGTGGCTGTGTGTATGTATGTCTGTGTGTATGTGTGGCTGTGTGTGTCTGTCTCTGTGTGTGTATGTGTGTCTCTGTGTGTTCAACTGGTTCTCTTCCTCCCTAGCTACCCCCACCCTCTCACTGGTTAACAGGTACTCCTCCCCTTCCTCCTCCTCCTTGAACACTTACTCAGACTCTCACCTTGACCAACTGGCCCTCCTCCCCCTCACTGGACACTTGGCTACTGTTTCTCTCTACTGTGTGTATATATGCCTGTGTATATATATATATGCCTGTGTGTGTATATATATATGCCTCTGTGTATATATATATATGCCTGTGTATATATATATATATGGCTGTGTATATATATATATATATATATATATATATATATATATATGCCTGTGTGTATATATATATATGGCTGTGTATATATGCCTGTGTATATATATATATATGCCTGTGTATATATATATATATATATATATGCCTGTGTGTATATATATATATATGCCTGTGTGTATATATATATATATGCCTGTGTGTATATATATATATGGCTGTGTGTATATATATATATGCCTGTGTATATATATATATATGGCTGTGTATATATATATATATGGCTGTGTATATATATATATATATATATATATATGCCTGTGTGTATATATATATATGCCTGTGTGTATATATATATATATGCCTGTGTGTATATATATATATATGCCTGTGTGTATATATATATATATGCCTGTGTGTATATATATATGCCTGTGTGTATATATATATATGCCTGTGTATATATATATATATGGCTGTGTATATATATATATATGGCTGTGTATATATATATATATGGCTGTGTATATATATATATATATATATATGCCTGTGTGTGTATATATATATATGCCTGTGTGCATATATATATATGCCTGTGTATATATATATATATATGCCTGTGTGTATATATATATATATATATATATATGGCTGTGTGTATATATATATATATGCCTGTGTGTGTATATATATATGGCTGTGTGTATATATATATATATGGCTGTGTGTATATATATATATATGCCTGTGTGTATATATATATATATATGCCTGTGTGTATATATATATATATATATGCCTGTGTGTATATATATATATATGCCTGTGTGTATATATATATATATGCCTGTGTGTATATATATATATGCCTGTGTGTATGTATATATATGCCTGTGTATATATATATATGCCTGTGTGTATATATATATATATGGCTGTGTGTGTATATATATATGCCTGTGTGTATATATATATATGCCTGTGTGTATATATATATGCCTGTGTGTATATATATATATATGCCTGTGTGTATATATATGTATGCCTGTGTGTATATATATATATATGCCTGTGTGTATATATATATATGCCTGTGTGTATATATATATATATGCCTGTGTGTATATATATGCCTGTGTGTATATATATATATGCCTGTGTGTATGTATATATATGCCTGTGTGTATGTATATATATGCCTGTGTGTATATATATATGCCTGTGTGTATATATATGTATGCCTGTGTGTATATATATATATATGCCTGTATGTATATATATATATGCCTGTGTGTATATATATATATATGCCTGTGTGTATATATATATATATACCTGTGTGTATATATATATATACCTGTGTGTATATATATATATGCCTGTGTGTGTATATATATGCCTGTGTGTATATATATATATATGGCTGTGTGTATATATATATATATGGCTGTGTGTATATATATATATATGCCTGTGTGTATATATATGTATGCCTGTGTGTATATATATATATATGCCTGTGTGTATATATATATATGCCTGTGTGTATATATATATATATGCCTGTGTGTATATATATGTATGCCTGTGTGTATATATATATATGCCTGTGTGTATATATATATATATGCCTGTGTGTATATATATATATGCCTGTGTGTATATATATATATGCCTGTGTGTATGTATATATATGCCTGTGTATATATATATATATGGCTGTGTGTATATATATATATGGCTGTGTATATATATATATATGCCTGTGTATATATATATATATATATATATGCCTGTGTGTATATATATATATGCCTGTGTGTATGTATATATATGCCTGTGTGTATGTATATATATGCCTGTGTGTATATATATATATGCCTCTGTGTATATATATATATGCCTCTGTGTATATATATATATATATGCCTGTGTGTATATATATATATGCCTGTGTGTATATATATATATGCCTGTGTGTATATATATATATATATGCCTGTGTGTATATATATATATATATGCCTGTGTGTATATATATATATGCCTGTGTGTATGTATATATATGCCTGTGTGTATATATATATGCCTGTGTGTATATATATATATGCCTCTGTGTATATATATATATTCCTCTGTGTATATATATATATATATGCCTGTGTGTATATATATATATGCCTGTGTGTATATATATATATATATGCCTCTGTGTATATATATATATGCCTGTGTGTATATATATATATATATATATATATATATATATATATATATATATGCCTGTGTGTATGTATATATATGCCTGTGTGTATATATGTATATATATGCCTGTGTGTATATATATATATATATGCCTGTGTGTATATATATATATATGCCTGTGTGTATATATATATATATGCCTGTGTGTATATATATATATGCCTGTGTGTGTATATATATATATATATATATGCCTGTGTGTGTATATATATATGCCTGTGTGTATATATATATAATTGTTTCTACTTTTGGCACAAGGCAAGCAAAAGATCAGTACATTACTGGTACTTTATTTTATCAATAAAGGCAAAGTGAACCTCGGCGGGATTTGAACTCAGACCGTAAAGGGACGTAACTCTATGCTGGATAATGTGTCCCTACATCTCTGTCTTGTTTGTTCTTCAAATGTACACACACACACACACACACACACACACACACACATATGTATAATGTATATATATATATATACACCCATTATACCTGTGTATAATGTGTATTGATGTCTATAAATTATATTTCATGAAAAGAAATTGCGTGAATAGCGTGGCATTGAAAAATCTTTTTTAAAGTCTTATGACTTGACAGCTGTTTATGTGTATATATATATATATATATATATATATATATATATATATATGTTATATATATACATATATATATATATGTTATATGTTATGGAATACTGTTAGCTTCTCGCTATAACAATTTCTATACTTTTCATTTATATATATATATATAAACAGCTGTCCAGAAATAGCCGTCGAAACGGCTTGAGCTCTGCCGTCGGGGTCATACTTTTTCCTATATATATATATGTATATCATTATTTTTACGTTTGCTTTCCATGCTGGCATGGGTTGGATGGGTCAGAGTGACCTCATCTTGCTCATAAGCTCCATATTTGACACGGTTTCTATGACTGGATGACCTTTCTAATGCCAACTACCATACTTGATGAACTGGGACTGGGGGCATTTTTTTTTGTGGTACCAGCACTACCGTTTTTCAGTGTTTACTGGGATATAGTTATGTAATAAACAACATAAGACAATGATTCCATTTACCAAAGGTTTCATGAAGACAGACGAGCTTGACACAACAGACGACTGAAATCGCTCATGAGAATGAACAATTTTTAATATGGACGTAAGATATAAATTTAAAACAAAGGCTAAAACAATTGAAAGCGAGGCTGATATATAAAATAAAATAACGGGGAAAAAATAGAACGTAAGTCGAGATCATCTGTTTTCGTGAAACCTTTGGTAAATGGAATAATTGTCTTCTGTTGTTTATTACATAACTAAATAGCTATGTAGCTTACATAGAGCACTCCTTTCCTTTACCCTTCCAATGGAAATATTTTATATATATATATATATAATATACTGCTAACAATGAAAAGTTACCCAATGCAATCTGTCAGGTGTTCCTTTTGACGCTATGGTAAAAAGCACTCAGTCCATATTGTAAATGTGTTTGGTATTAGGAAGGACATCCAGCTGTAGAAACCAAGGCTAGAAACAGTTCTATACGAGTAAAACATGGTCACTTGATCTGACTTGTCTCACAGCAGGAGAACTCGTCAAATCCATGGTGCTAGCATGGAAAATGGACATTAAATGTGATGATAATATATCATCATCATTTTACGTCCGCTTTTCCCTGCTTGCAAGGGTGGGACGGGAACTGATTCTGGCTTGATTTCTACAGCTGAATGCCCTTCCTAACACCAACCTCATTTACAGTGAGTGCTGGGTGCTTTTTTTCTGTGGCGCCTACACGTCCACTTTACAGTGTGGGCTGGGTGCTTTTCTGCCGTGACACCTCCACGACCACTTTGCAGTGGAATGATAGGGACCCGAGTCCCAAATCACAACCTTTCGATTGGCCTTGCAATCGAAAGGTTGTGAGTTCAATCCTCAGACCGGGTGATGTGTTGTTTCCTTGAGCAAGACACTTTATTTCACATTGCTCCAGTTTACTCAGCTGTAGAAATGAGATGATAGGGACTGGGGTCCCTATTATTCCACTGCAAAGTGGTCGTGGAGGTGCCACGGCAAAAAAGCAGTGATGATTATATATATATATATAATATTGATTAAATCGACCTCAGTGCGTGACTGGTATTTTATTTTACCAATGTTTTAAGGATGAAAAGTGAAGCTAACCGTGGCAGGATTTGAACTGAGAATGTAAAGTGACGAAACTATATTGTCACAAAACCTGTTGTTCGACGCTCTACTGAATCTACTGCCAATCCATCGCCCTGTATACCAATTTGTTAATGAGCAAGTCTTATCAGATTCCTTGGCAGGGGATATCAATAGAAACATGGTAATGAAACGGATATTTTGTTGTGTTTATTGATTAGATAAACTAGAAGAAAAAATATATATGTGCGTAGAAATTCTCAAATTAGGTTTGTCTAATTGATAGGGTGTGGAGTGTTGTAATTTAGTTTTAATTGCTTTATATGTTCTAATTAAGACAGCAAATTGGCAGAGTCGTTAGAACGTCAAATAAAGTACTTTGTGGCATTGGTTCTGGTTCTCTACTTTCTCTGAGTTCAAATCCTGCTGAGGTCAACTTTGCCTTTCATCCATTCGAAGTTGATAAAAAAAGTACCAGTCTTGTACTGGGGGGGTCGATTCTTCCTCTATATCTCTTTCTCACTCTCACTTTTTATCATTCTATGGATGAAACCTGCTGTATTCAGCTCTGGAGATGAGAGGGGCTCTGCCAGGTTTTATTATGCCCTAGGACACCCCCTACGAAGTTACGGGACCATACATACATACAAATATTGTTGTGCTTAAAATAGAAACAATTATTATTAAGGGCGGTGGATTAGCAATATTGGTAGAGTGTCGGACAACCTGCTTTGGGGCATATAGTTACAGCCCTTTACGTTCTAATTTCTGAGTTCAAATCCCGCCGATGTTAGCTTTCGGCAGGGAACTTCTGACACATCTTCACCCAACAATCACCTTCCACACACTTCACATGTCTATGTTAGCAGTCTTCTCTCTTGCACACTACATTTGATTCCTCTTATACTCAGTTCATCCATGCTTGGCTTTCTTCTACTGCAGCTTCCTTCCACTGGGAGATCCTGGTAGTCTATAATTATCCTACATAGACACATGTCTGTACCAGTGCACTCTTCTCTTTTGCAAATTACATTTGATACCTCTTATACTCAATCTCTCTTTCAGTTCATCTAAACTTGGCCTTCCTCTACTGCAACTTCCTTCCACAGGGAACTCCGAGCAGTCCTTCACTCTATAATTATCCTACATGCACACATGTCTATACTAGTGCAGTCTTCTCTCTTGCAAATTACATTTGATACCTCTTATACTCAATCTCTCTTTCAGTTCATCTAAACTTGGCCTTCCTCTACTGCAACTTCCTTCCACAGGGAACTCCTAGCAGTCCTTCACTCTATAATTATCCTACATGCACACATGTCTATACTAGTGCAGTCTTCTCTCTTGCAAATTAAATTTGATTCCTCTTATAGATTTTTTAAATTATTTTTCAACTTCTAAATTTCTAAATCAACCAGTCTCTAGTCATCCCTGACGCCTGCTTCGAGACTAATTAACCACTAACAAACTGATAAACTTGTGGGTGGTGCTAATTAGAGAGAGAGAGAGAGAGAGAGAGAGAGAGAGAGAGAGAGAGAGAGAGAGAGAGAGAGAGAGTGAGTGAGTGAGTGAGTGAGCAAGAGAACGAGAGAATGTTTGGTCTCAGCGACATTTCCAAAAACAATAAAGGACTAACAGAAAAAACAAAGCAAACATTAGCTTCTCCACTTTAGTTGTTATTAAATAAAATAATAGATTACCAAACCAAGTGTTTATTCCAAATACTCTTTTATCAAATTAACTGGAAACCATATTTTTTATTATATATATATATATGGCTTAGTGGGTAGAGTGTCGGTGTTACAATCGTGAGGTTGTGAGTTTGATTCTTGGACCGAGCTTTGCATTGTGTCACTGAGCAAGGCACTTTATTTCACGTTGCTCCAGTTGACTCAGCTGTAGAAATGAGTTGTGATGTCACTGGTGCCAAGCTGTATCGGCCATTGCTTTTCCCTTCGACAACATCATGTATAGTATATATATATATATATATATATATATATATATATATATAGTGTATATATATAATGTACATATACTGTATATAGTGTGTATATAGTTGTGACGTCACTGGTACCAAGCTGTATCAGCCATTGCCTTTCCCTTGGACAACATATATATATATAGTATATATATATATAGTGTATATATATATATATAATGTATATATACTGTATATACATTGTGTATATAGTTGTGACGACACTGGTGCCAAGCTGTATCAGCCATTGCCTTTCCCTTGGACAACACATATATATATAGTATATATATATATAGTGTATATATATATATATAATGTATATATACTGTATATACATTGTGTATATAGTTGTGACGACACTGATGCCAAACTGTGTCAGCCATTGCCTTTCTCTTGGACAGCATTAGTGGCATGGAGAGAGGAGAGACTGGTATGTATGGGTGACTGTTGGTCTTCTACAAACAAACCTTGCCCGGAGTTAGGTAGTAACTTAATCACTACCATGCTAGTGGATTCATACATCTCTCTCGGCCCTCTGAAACGATCGTAATACAACGAACTATCTACTTACACCTGACTTCTGTTTTTTTTCTTATTGTTCTATGCTCAAATGCCTGCGCGTGCACATAGACACACAGACGTATATTTTGGGTGGCTTTTACATGATATTTACCTGGTTACCCTAGATGATTAGGCTCGGTTATTACAAACACTGTGGTTAATCTGTTGGTGGTGGTGGTGGTGGTGTTGGTGGTGGTGGTGGTGTTGGTGGTAGTGATGATGGTGGTGGTGGTGGTGGTATTGATAGTGGCGGTTGTGGTGTTGGTGGTAGAGATGATGGTGGAGGTGGTGCTTTTGGTAGTGGCGGCAGTGGAGGTGGTGGTGTTGGTAGTGGCGGCAGTGGAGGTGGTGGTGTTGGTAGTGGTGGAGGTGGTGGTGTTGGTAGTGGCGGCAGTGGAGGTGGTGGTGTTGGTAGTGGCGGCAGTGGCGGCAGTGGAGGTGGTGGTGTTGGTAGTGGTGGAGGTGGTGGTGTTGGTAGTGGCGGCAGTGGAGGTGGTGGTGTTGGTAGTGGCGGCAGTGGCGGCAGTGGAGGTGGTGGTGTTGGTAGTGGTGGAGGTGGTGGTGTTGGTAGTGGCGGCAGTGGAGGTGGTGGTGTTGGTAGTGGTGGAGGTGGTGGTGTTGGTAGTGGCGGCAGTGGAGGTGGTGTTGGTGGTAGAGGCGGCAGTGGAGGTGGTGGTGTTGGTAGTGGCGGCAGTGGCAGTGGTGTTGTGGTGTGATGGTGATAGCAGCAGTGGTGGTGGTGTAGTGGTGGCAGTGGTGTTGTGGTGTGATGGTAGCAGCAGTAGTGGTGGTGGCGGTGTGATGGTGGTAGCAGCAGCAGTAGTGGTGGTGGTGGTGTAGTGGTGGCAGTGGTGTTGTGGTGTGATGGTAGCAGCAGTAGTGGTGGTGGCGGTGTGGTGGTAGAAGTGGTGGTGGTGTGATGGTGGTAGCAGCAGCAGTAGTGGTGGTGGTGGTGTTGTGGTGTGATGGTGGCAGCAGTAGTAGTGGTGGTGGTGTGGTGGTAGAAGTGGTGGTGGTGTAACAGCACCAAACATTATCTGTGTATGTTCAAGTATGTGTACTGAAGCACAAAACAATTTGTAATTTAATGACTGTTGTCCCCCCTCCCCTTCTCCTTCCTCCCTCCCCTCTCCTTTCCCCCATCTCTCTCTCTCTCCCTCTCACCCCCTCTCTCTCCCTATCTCCTCCCACAGTTAATATAAAAACCAATACCATATAATCGATACAGAAACACTTGTTGATATATTGTATTATATCAACAGCTTTCTAACTACTATTACTACTACTACTACTACTACTACTATTACTACTACTATTGCTACTACTACTACTACTATTGCTACTGCTACTACTACCACCACCACCACCATCACTACTACTACTACCACCACCACTACTACTACTGCTTCTGCTACTGTTACTACTACTATTACTACTGCCACTACTAGTGCTACTATTACTGCTACTACTACTACCACCACCACCACTACTACTACTACTACTACCGCCACCACCACCACCACTACTACTACTACTACTACTACTACTACTACTACTACTACTGCTACTGCTACTACTGCTACCACTAATACTACTACTATTAGTATTGCTGTTGCTGCTACTACTACTACTGTTGCAGTTACCAACACCAATACTACTACTACACCTACACCTACGACGACCACCACTACTACTACTACATCTACGACGACGACCACCGCCACCACCACTACTACTACTACTACTACTGCACCTACACCTACGACCACCACCACCACTACTACTACTACTACTACACCTACACCTAAGACCACCACCACTACTACTGCAACTACGACGACGACCACTACTACTACTACTACTACTACTACTACTACTACTACTACTACCACTAATACTACTACTACTAGTATTGCTGTTGCTGCTACTACTACTACTGTTGCAGTTACCAACACCAATACTACTACTACACCTACACCTACGACCACCACCACTACTACTACTACTACACCTACGACCACCACTACTACTACTACTACTACACCTACACCTAAGACCACCACCACTGCTACTACAACTACGACGACCACCACTACTACTACTACTACTACTACTACTACTACTACTACACCTACGACGACCACCACCACCACCACCACCACCACCACCACCACCACTACTACTGCACTATAGTCCTAGTCATAATAATAATCATAGCCAGGTCATATGGTGCTAAACACTAAAACTGGGTGTTAGTGGTTTAATACTGGGGTGGGGTGGGGGTTAGTGTGGTGTGGTGTAGTTGGTGTGGTAGTGTGTTTTGTTTGTCTGGTGTTGGAATTTTAACTGTGTTGTTGTCTTTAGAGAGTGGCTTGTTGTATGGTTGGTCAAGTGTTGTCGACTGGATACCTTCTGTTACATCATCAATAAAGGACAGGCTACTTCACTGACACAATCAAATCATTAGAGCATGGGGCTAAATGCTTTGTGGTGGCATTTAGTTAGGGCTCTTTTTACATCCTGGGTTCGAGTCCTGCCCCAGTCAAAGTCTTTCATCTCTCTAACCCTCACAAACTAAAATTATCAGTCCAGATAACACCCCCCCCTCCCCTCAAAAAAAACAACAACAACAACAACCCCATAACCCTTTAACATTTAAACTGGCCAAATCTGGTCAGAATCCTCTCATCTCTTTCTGTTCAAACCAGCTGTAACTGGCTGCTCATACTGATGTTAAGATATTGTTCTCAAAATAAAGAGTGGTTTCTGATGTCAAAATACACAATTGTTTCGACTTTTGTCACAAGGCCAGCCTTTATCCCAGTGCATTACTGGTATTTTATTTTATAGACCCAGTTCGGATGAAAGGCAAAGTTAACCTCAGAGCGAGATTTGAACTCAGAACGTAAAGGGACATAACTCTATGCTGCAAAGTAGGGTGTCTGACGCTCTGCCGATTCCGCCAATCAAAATAAGTAATGTCAATGAGTTAGTGTTGGCTGGGGGTGGAATTTTTACTGCGATGTTTTTTAATCAGTTTGCACTCACCATCATCTTCATCATCATCATCATCATCATCATCATCATCATCATCATCATCATCATCATCATCATCGTTTATCGTTAATTTTCACGCTAGCATGGGCTAGAAGGGTTGTCCTATTTGAATCCAAGTCAAGGTCAGGTGACAATGTCTTTCGCATACAGAATCTGGATAAATAAATTAATTAGGGCCCTGTGTAATTAGACTAATTATCTGTCGGTTCTTAAATTACATAAAACAGATGTTGTTGGTTTTTACTTATTACTAAAAGAGAAATTGGTTATCACTGCGGTTGTTGTTTTTTCTTATTTTTTCTTATTTTTTTCTTTTTGGGGGGAGGTGGGTGTTGGGTGGGGTGATATATTTATTTATAGATCGTTGCCGACAAAGATAGATACTCAGTAGGTGCCCCATAACTGGCAATGGCAACAGTTACAGGGGTTTATAACCAAGGATTTATTATTGTAACCCTTGCTTCTGTTACTGTAGCTTGAGAATTGCTCTCTGTGTGTATTTGTGTGGTCCTTTAACCCTTTACCATTTAAACCAGCCATATCCGGCCAGCATTCTCTCATCTCATCTCATCTCATTCTGTTCAAATTGGCAATAACTAGCCACTCATACTGATGTTAAGGTATTGTTCTCAAAATAGATAATATCAAAATCTCGATTCGATATTATGTGAGGTAAAGCCTCCATCGTGAAAATATGATAGTATATATAGAGTAATGTAAATGATAAAGGGTTAAACCAGCCGTATCCGGCCAGCATTCTCTCATCTCTTTCTGTTCAAACTAGCTGTAACTGGCCGTTCATAGTGACGTTAAGGTATTGTTCTCAAAATAAACAAGATCAAAATCTCATATTATATGAGATATTATGTGAGGTAAAGCGTTTACTGTGAAAATACAATAGTATTTATAGAGTAATGTAAATGTTATGTGAGATATTATGTGAGGTAAAGACTTTACTGTGACAATACAATAGTATATATAGAGTAATGTAAATGTTATGTGAGGTAAAGCCTTTACTGTGAAAATATAATAGTATATATAGAGTAATGTAAATGTTATGTGAGATATTATGTGAGGTAAAGCCTTTCACCATGAAAATATAATAGTATATATAGAGTAATGTAAATGTTATGTGAGGTAAAGCCTTTACTGTGAAAATACAATAGTATATATAGAGTAATGTAAATGTTATGTGAGATATTATGTGAGGTAAAGCCTTTACTGTGAAAATACAATAGTATTTATAGAGTAATGTAAATGTTATGTGAGATATTATGTAAGGTAAAAACTTTACTGTGAAAATACAAGAGTATATATAGAGTAATGTAAATGTTATGTGAGATATTATGTGAGGTAAAGCCTTTACTGTGAAAATATAATAGTATATATAGAGTAATGTAAATGTTATGTGAGGTAAAGCCTTTACTGTGAAAATATAATAGTATATATAGAGTAATGTAAATGTTATGTGAGGTAAAGCCTTTACTGTGAAAATACAATAGTATATATAGAGTAATGTAAATGTTATGTGAGATATTATGTGAGGTAAAGCCTTTACTGTGAAAATATAATAGTATATATAGAGTAATGTAAATGTTATGTGAGGTAAAGCCTTTACTGTGAAAATATAATAGTATATATAGAGTAATGT
>OZ024763.1:671057-711057 GCA_964016885.1 Eledone cirrhosa
CAACTTAAACCTAAACCATGTCCTCATCTGATTAGTTTTCATTTCAATGTTGTTCTTGTTGTTGTTGTTGCAGTTCCTTCGCCCTCTAGTCTTTAATATTCTTGTTTATTTTCACTGTAACTGGCGTCTCATCTGAAATTTCATCCATTTTTCCATGTGTTGCTACTTCCCTCTCACCTCCTTTTTTTTACTTATTTAAATAATAAAAAAACTAAGGCAGTTTTTTTTTCTTCCTTTCTCTTTGTCTGAGTGTGTGTGTGTGTGTGTGTGTGTGTGTGTGTGTGAAGGCGTGTGTGTGTGTGAAGGCATGCGTGTGTGTGTGTGTGTGTGTGTGAAGGCGTGTGTGTGTGAAGGCATGTGTGTGTGAAGGCATGTGTGTGTGTGTGTGAAGGCATGTGGCCTTGTGGCTAGAGTTGCGTGTGTAATTGGGATGCTGTGAGTTTGATTCTTGGACAGGGTGATGTGTTGTGTTCTTGAGCAAGACACTTTAATTTTGAGTGAAGGGTTTAGTGGTGGCTAGAGTATTGATTGGGCTTCCAATAGGGATGTGAGTTTGTTTGTTGTGTCCTTGAGCAAGGCACTTTAATTTTGATTGAAGACACATGTCCTAGTGGCTAGAGTATTGGGCATGCAATTAGGATGTGAGTTTGATTGTTTGTTGTGTCCTTGAGCAAGACACTTTATTTTTTTTATTGAAGACACATAGCTTAGTGGTTATAGCGTTGGGTTTGCAATTTGAATGTTGTGAGTTTGGTTCTTAGACTGTGTGATGTGTTTTGTCCTTGAGCAAGACACTTTATTTTTTGATTGAAGACATGTCCTATTGGCTAAAGTGTTGGGCTTGCAATCGTGAGGTTGTGAGTTTGATGATTTATATTGAACTTCTCGCCCTTATTTCGGCTACACACACACTAGAAAGAGTTGAGGCCCATCAGCTGAGCTCTTGCCATTTCAACAGCTAGTTCCTGACTCTACTATCCCAAGTATCTAGTACTCTGTTGAATAATACTCTGACTAGTTCAATACTGGTCTAAACCTTACGGAAGTGTGAAAATAAATTTATTTTATTTATCATGAAGTTTATTAGAATTGTAGCTTTATTTTTAGAAAAGAGTCACCATTGTTGTTGTAGAAGTGATCGTTACCTTGTTAACATTTGCAGAGATTTTGGGGGTTTAAATTAATGGCCACTGTAGCTCTAGATCTCCAGCCAGTGACCTAAACTGATCCTTGACCTTATAAGACACAGGATAGTTTTCTGGGCCCTTTTTTGGTAGGAGGAGTGCATCGTATAAGCCATCAAATATGGTTGATTTGGAATTGATTTTGTTTTGTGACTTGGAATGTTGTTCTATCTATTGATGTGTGTGTTGTTGTTGTTGTTGTTGTTGTAATAGAGGTGAAATCTGTTTGCACTGGGAGAGGAAATAGGGCCTTGATGAGAGCAACACAACAGGACAGCTACACACCCAAGTTATTTAAACATTACAGGATGTTGTTTTGTAAATAATTCTTGAACCATTCCTGCCCCCCCCCCTCTCTCTGACTCCGTCTCTCTCCCTCTCTCTCTCCCCCTCTCCCTCTCTCTCTCTGACCCCCCCTCTCTCCGTCTCTCTCTCTCGTTAATTTGTTGTCAGAGAAATTGTTCTGACATTTTGACATTTTATCCAGCTTGGAAGTGTTTGTAACTTTAGGTTTATGAATGACAGAGAGAGAGAGAGAGAGAGCGAGAGAGAGAGAGAGAGAGAGAGAGAGAGAGAGAGAATAGATGTGACCGAGAGAGACTAATGACAGAGAGAGAGAGAGAGGCTAATGACAGGCAGATATATATATATATATAGATAGAGAGAGAGAGAGAGAATAGGTGTGACTGAAAGAGACAGACAGAGAGAGAGAGACTGACTGTGGTTACACAAGGATCTGTTAATAAACTGACAAACAAAAAAATTCTTACTCCCAGAGGAGGTGAAATGTGAGGGGGTGGTTAGTAGATGTGGGTGGGGATGTAGTGGGTTAGTGGATGTTGGGTGGGGTGGGGCCAGTTAGTGGGTCTTAGGGGTGGGGGTGGGAGAAAGAGCAAAGTGTGCCTTTCAATCAAAGGGGAAAACTGTCTGTTTTAGACTAATGTAAGGATGGAAACAGTGTCTGAGGATTGTTAGGCTAGGGTGGGGTGGGTGGTGGGATGGTGGTTGTTAGGGTGGTGGTTGTTAGGGTGGTGGTATAGTTGGAAGGTAGTGGTGAGGGTGGTTGCTCTCTCTCTCTCTCTCCCTCTCTCTCTCTCTCTCTCTCTCTCTCTCTCTCTCTCTCTGCAGTAATGGTGGTGTTGGTGGTGGTCTTGAGAGTGGTTGTGGTGTCGGTGGTCAAGGTGCTCTCTCTCTCTCTCTCTCTCTCTCTCTCTCTCTCTCTCTCTCTCACTCTCTCTCTCTCTCTCTCCAATTCCAGTGTTGATTATGGTGGTGGTGGTGTGCTTCTAGTGGTAGTGGTATTGGTGGTGATGGTGGTGGTATTGGTGGTGATGGTGGTGGTATTGGTGGTAGTGGTGATGGTGGTGGTATTGATGTTGGTAGTGGTAGTGGTGATGGTGGTGGTATTGATGTTGGTAGTGGTGGTAGTGGTGGTAGTGGTAGTGGTGATGGTGGTGTTATTGATGTTGGTGGTAGTGGTGGTAGTTGTAGTGGTGATGGTGGTGTTATTGATGTTGGTAGTGGTGGTAGTGGTGGTAGTTGTAGTGGTGATGGTGGTGTTATTGATGTTGGTGGTAGTGGTGGTAGTTGTAGTGGTGATGGTGGTGTTATTGATGTTGGTAGTGGTGGTAGTGGTGGTAGTTGTAGTGGTGATGGTGGTGTTATTGATGTTGGTGGTAGTGGTGGTAGTTGTAGTGGTGATGGTGGTGTTATTGATGTTGGTAGTGGTGGTGGTGGTAGTTGTAGTGGTGATGGTGGTGTTATTGATGTTGGTGGTAGTGGTGGTAGTTGTAGTGGTGATGGTGGTGGTATTGATGTTGGTAGTGGTGGTAGTGGTGGTAGTTGTAGTGGTGATGGTGGTGTTATTGATGTTGGTAGTGGTGGTAGTGGTGGTAGTTGTAGTGGTGATGGTGGTGTTATTGATGTTGGTGGTAGTGGTGGTAGTTATAGTGGTGATGGTGGTGTTATTGATGTTGGTGGTAGTGGTGGTAGTTGTAGTGGTGATGGTGGTGTTATTGATGTTGGTAGTGGTGGTAGTGGTGGTAGTGGTAGTGGTGATGGTGGTGTTATTGATGTTGGTGGTAGTGGTGGTAGTTATAGTGGTGATGGTGGTGTTATTGATGTTGGTGGTAGTGGTGGTAGTGGTAGTGGTGATGGTGGTGGTATTGATGTTGGTGGTAGTGGTGGTAGTGGTGGTAGTTGTAGTGGTGATGGTGGTGTTATTGATGTTGGTAGTGGTGGTAGTGGTGGTAGTTGTAGTGGTGATGGTGGTGTTATTGATGTTGGTGGTAGTGGTGGTAGTTGTAGTGGTGATGGTGGTGTTATTGATGTTGGTGGTAGTGGTGGTAGTGGTAGTGGTGATGGTGGTGGTATTGATGTTGGTGGTAGTGGTGGTAGTGGTGGTAGTTGTAGTGGTGATGGTGGTGTTATTGATGTTGGTAGTGGTGGTAGTGGTGGTAGTTGTAGTGGTGATGGTGGTGTTATTGATGTTGGTAGTGGTGGTAGTGGTGGTAGTGGTAGTGGTGATGGTGGTGTTATTGATGTTGGTGGTAGTGGTGGTAGTTATAGTGGTGATGGTGGTGTTATTGATGTTGGTGGTAGTGGTGGTAGTTGTAGTGGTGATGGTGGTGGTATTGATGTTGGTAGTGGTGGTAGTGGTGGTAGTGGTAGTGGTGATGGTGGTGTTATTGATGTTGGTAGTGGTGGTAGTTGTAGTGGTGATGGTGGTGTTATTGATGTTGGTAGTGGTGGTAGTGGTGGTAGTGGTAGTGGTGATGGTGGTGGTAGTGGTGGTAGTGGTGGTAGTGGTGGTATTGATGTTGGTAGTGGTGGTAGTGGTGGTAGTGGTAGTGGTGATGGTGGTGTTATTGATGTTGGTAGTGGTGGTAGTGGTGGTAGTTGTAGTGGTGATGGTGGTGGTAGTGGTGGTAGTGGTGGTAGTTGTGGTAGTTGTAGTGGTATTGATGTTGGTAGTGGTGGTAGTGGTAGTGGTGGTAGTGGTAGGCAGATACTAATTGATCTAGTGGTATTCACAGACATGTTTCATTGAATCAGCCAGGGGGAGGGGGAGGAGGAATAACAGAGATGAGAGACAATATGATGGCGTTGATAGAATGGCGTGTGTATGTGTGTGTATTGGAGTGTGTGGATGTGTGTGTGTATAGGAGTGTGTGGATGTCTGTATATAGGAGTGTGTGGATGTGTGTGTGTGTATTGGAGCGTGTGGATGTGTGTGTGTCTTGTATGTGTGTGTGTCTTGGAGCGTGTGGATGTGTGTGTATTGGAGTGTGTGGATGTGTGTGTTGGAGTGTGTGGATATGTGTGTGTCTTGGAGTGTGTGTATTGGAGCGTGTGTATGTGTGTGTGTATGTGTGTGTGTATTGGAGTGTGTGGATGTGTGTGTGTATTGGAGTGTGTGGATGTGTGTGTGTGTTGGAGTGTGTGGATGTGTGTGTGTGTGTGTTGGGATTGGAGTGAAACAAAGTCTGCAATGTAGGCTGTTAATTCCAATGTTTATAGTATCTTTACTGGAGGACAGATTGTTGTGAAAATGTGAAATATTAGAGTAAAGTCTTTAATATTTAACCCTTTAGGTTAACCTCGGCAGGATTTGAACTCATACGGTAAAGGGCCATAACTCTGTGCTGCAAAGCATGCCGTCTGACCCTCTACCGATATTGCCAATCCACTGCCCTGAAAAGACTTTAATATTTAACTCTTTAATATTTACATTACTCTATATATACTATTGTATTTTCACAGTAAAGGCTTTACCTCACATAATATCTCACATAACATTTACATTACTCTATATATACTATTGTATTTTCACAGTAAAGGCTTTACCTCACATAATATCTCACATAACATTTACATTACTCTATATATACTATTGTATTTTCACAGTAAAGGCTTTACCTCACATAATATCTCACATAACCTTTACATTACTCTATATATACTATTGTATTTTCACAGTAAAGGCTTTACCTCACATAATATCTCACATAACATTTACATTACTCTATATATACTATTGTATTTTCACAGTAAAGGCTTTACCTCACATAATATCTCACATAACCTTTACATTACTCTATATATACTATTGTATTTTCACAGTAAAAGCTTTACCTCACATAATATCTCACATAACCTTTACATTACTCTATATATACTATTGTATTTTCACAGTAAAGGCTTTACCTCACATAATATCTCACATAACATTTACATTACTCTATATATACTATTGTATTTTCACATTAAAGGCTTTACCTTGCATAACATTTACATTATTCTATATATACTATTGTATTGTCACAGTAAAGGCTTTACCTCACATAACATTTACATTATTCTATATATACTATTGTATTGTCACAGTAAAGGCTTTACCTCACATAATATCTCACATAACATTTACATTACTCTATATATACTATTGTATTTTCACATTAAAGGCTTTACCTTGCATAATATCTCGCATAACATTTACATTACTCATATACTATTATATTTTCACAGTAAATGCTTTACCTCACATAATATCTCACATAACATTTACATGACTCTATATATACTATTATATTTTCACAGTAAAGTCTTTACCTCACATAATATCTCACATAACCTTTACATTACTCTATATATACTATTGTATTTTCACAGTAAAGTCTTTACCTCACATAACATCGAATCTATGAGATTGTGATATTATTTATCTTGAGAACAATACCTTAACATTAGAAGCCAGTTATGGTTGGTTTGAGAATTCTGGCCGGATACAGCTGGTTTAAATGCTGAAGTGTCAATGTTATGCAGTCATAGTGTTTTGGACTTTTCAAGAATGTCTTACTAATGTGGTTTTATGTGGTTTGTATCTTTATTGGTGGATAGATTGTTCTGAAAATGTCCAATATTAGAGTAAAGACTTTACTATTTAAATGTCTTGCTGTGGTTTTATGTGGGCTGTTAATTCAAATATTGTTGTATCTTTACTGGTAAACAGATTGTGAAAATGTGTAATATTCGTGTAAAGACTTCAATATTTAATGTGATGCAGTCATAGTGCTGTTTTGTACTTGTACTTTTTAACACTGTCTTTCTAATGCGACTTCGTGTGGAACAGGACATTAACTGTTAGATAATATTCCCCAAACACTTAATAATTCTTGTTTTCTTCATTGTCTTCATTTTCAATGATTTGACAATGGCCGCCATATTTCCCTCACATTTGCTGTAGTTTTAATAAGATATTCTTCACTGACAAATTATCTTGGGAGCTTTTTTCTTTTATTTTAGAGAAACCATTCTTTCACTTCATTATTATTATTGTTGTTGTTATTATTCCAATTGATTTCAAAGATCGTATTTATTGTATTTAGTTTTATATCATTTGAAATTAATTTAAAAATTATTTCTGCAATGTTGTTGTTGTTCCCTTCTGTCTTTTTTCGCTTTTTTCCTCCATTTTTCGTTTTTTCCTTCATTTTTTTTTCGTTGCTTCTTTTTTTTTTGTCCCCCCCCCCCCCCTGTTATTTTTCCTTTTTCCATATTTAAAAACTTTTTCCTTCATTTTCTTCGTTTCTTTTCTTAAAAGTTATATCCCCCCCTCTCTTCCACCATGGATGTTTGTCTAAACTAACCAACCATCCCTTCAACGTGTGAAATATTTCCCAATACATTCAAGCTACAAATGTTATTAATTACAAACGTTATATCGTCTGGTTTGTTGTGAGTTTTGTTGGTGACTTGATATGTCGTCTAACGTTAGATAATAGCAATAATTGGGGGTGGTGGTCGTGGGAGGAGAGGTTATCCCGTTAAAGTTTCGGATTAGTCGCGTCATTGGGTGATCTTTTGTATAAGAGATAATAAATGACGTGCAGCATTTTCCATCACCTTCTGGCTGAATTTAGTCGCCGAAAACTGTAAGGAAGCTCGTGTGTATGTATATGTGTGTGTGTGTGTGTATATATATACACACACATACATACACCAAACAGTGAGTGTATTTTATTATATATTTCTGCCAATATTATAACAGTATGTATGACCCTCTCCACATATATATATATATATTTCGATTCCAGAGTCAACTTCGATCAATAATAGATCGTTCGTTCTTCGAGCTGATCGACAGTGAAACATATGTAATATGTTATTAAATATCTTATGTGTGTATATATATATATATGTATATATAATAAGTATGGACGCGGTGTCAAATTTTTATTACGTTTATCGAGGTGTGACGGGCGTTTCACAACTGATCAGCTCAAGGTTCGATCTTTATCGATCGGACTCGACTCTGGAATCAAAAGCTCATCAGTGTTTGTGCAATGGCAGAATGATTCCCTGTACAGCTTTAAGAAAATATATGACGTAATGAAAATTTGACACCTCGTCCACTATCCTGGTTGTGGTGGTAATGGTGGTGTTTTTTGTTGTTGTTGGTGGTGGTAGTGGTAATAATGGTGTTGTTGGTAGTGGTAACAATGGTGTTTTTGTTGTTGTTGGTGGTGGTAGTGGTAATGATGGTGTTGTTGGTGGTGGTGGTAGTGGTAACAATGGTGTTTTTGTTGTTGTTGGTGGTGGTAGTGGTAATGATGGTGTTTTTGTTGGTAGTGGTAATAATGGTGTTTTTGTTGTTGTTGGTGGTGGTAGTGGTAATGATGGTGTTTTTGTTGGTAGTGGTAATGATGGTGTTTTTGTTGTTGTTGGTGGTGGTAGTGGTAATGATGGTGTTTTTGTTGTTGTTGGTGGTGGTAGTGGTAATGATGGTGTTTTTGTTGGTAGTGGTAATGATGGTGTTTTTGTTGTTGTTGGTGGTGGTAGTGGTAATGATGGTGTTTTTGTTGTTGTTGGTGGTGGTAGTGGTAATGATGGTGTTTTGTTGTTGGTGGTAGTAGTGGTGGTGGTGGTGGTGGTGGTGATGGTACTAGTGGTACTTTGTTGTTGGTGGTAGTAGTAGTAGTGGTGGTGGTGGTGGTGGTGATGGTACTAGTGGTACTGATGGTATTTTTGTTGTTGTTGGTGGTAGTAGTAGTAGTGGTGGTGGTGGTGATGGTACTGGTGGTACTGATGGTATTTTTGTTGTTGGTGGTAGTAGTAGTGGTGGTAGTGGTGGTGGTGATGGTACTAGTGGTACTGATGGTATTTTGTTGGTGGTAGTAGTAGTGGTGGTAGTGGTGGTACTGATGGTATTTTGTTGTTGTTGGTGGTAGTAGTAGTAGTGGTGGTGGTGGTGGTAGTGGTGGTGGTACTAGTGGTACTGATGGTATTTTGTTGGTGGTGGTAGTAGTAGTGGTGGTGGTGGTGGTGGTAGTGGTACTAGTGGTACTGATGGTATTTTGGTGGTGGTGGTAGTAGTAGTGGTGGTAGTGGTGGTACTGATGGTATTTTGTTGTTGTTGGTGGTGGTAGTAGTAGTGGTGGTGGTGGTGGTGGTAGTGGTGGTGGTACTAGTGGTACTGATGGTATTTTGGTGGTGGTGGTAGTGGTGGTGGTGGTGGTGGTAGTGGTACTAGTGGTACTGATGGTATTTTTGTTGTTGTTGTTAGTAGTGGTGGTGGTGAAGTAAATAGTGGGTTTGACCTCATTAAACTAATGACCCACTCCTGCCCCCGCCCCCTCTCACCTCGTCCCCCCTCCACCCAAATCTGTGACCTTGTTTATTTGGTGCTTATGGTAGAAATATCTGTCATACAACACACTATATAACAACACTGCAACAACAGCAACATCATCATTACTGCAGCTTCTGTTTCTCTTTGATGTGAAGTCACTAGGGCTAATTAGTAATTAATTGACAATATTAATTAGGTCAAACACATAATAGAGAGAGAGAGTGTGTGTGTGTGTGTGAGAGAGAAATAATGTGAGAGGGAGGTAGTGTGTGTGTATGAGAGAGAGATAGTGTGTATGTGTGTGTGTGTGTGTGTGTGTGTGTGAGAGATAGTGTGTGTGTGTGTGAGAGAGAGAAAGAGTATTTGTGTGAGATAGTGTGTGTGTGTGAGAAAGAGTATGTGAAGGTGAGAGAGTGTGTGAGAAGGTGAGATAGTGTGTGAGAGAGAGAGAGAGAGAGTGTGTGTGTGAGAGAGAGAGAGAGAGAGATAGTGTGTGTGTGAGAGAGAGAGAGAGAGTATTTGTGAGAGATAGTGTGTGAGAGTGAAAGAGAGAGAGAGAGTGTGTGAGAAAGAGTATGAGAAGATGAGATAGTGTGTGAGAGTGAAAGAGAGAGAGAGAGAGTGTGTGTGAGAAAGAGTATGAGAAGATGAGATAGTGTGTGATAGTGAAAGAGAGAGAGAGAGAGAGTGTGTGTGTGTGGGAGAGAGGTGGGGGATGGGGAGTACATGGTTGTATTTAACTTGATTTAACATATTCAGCGATAGAAAATAAATACGATACTAAATAAATTTATTGTTGTCTCTTTAAAACTAATGAGCTAACATGATGATAATGATAGTAATAATAATTGTTTCTACTTTTGGCACAAGGCCAGCAATTATATCAGTGTATTACTGGTACTTTATTTTATCGACCCCGTAAGGATGAAAGGCAAAGTTAACCTCGGCGGGATTTGAACTCAGACCATAAAGATGAGAGATAGTAATAATAATGGTTTCATTATTACAGACGACACAGGACGATACAGAGTGGGTTTTGGCCTGTCTCACAGCAGGGCAATCATCTAACCCAGGGGTTCTCAACCTTTTTTTCGTTGTGGACCACCAAAAGTAATTTTTCGTTGTGGACCACCAAAAGTAATTTTTTCCTGTGGACCACCTAAAGTTTTAAATCTTTTGTAATAGAACTGCTACTTATAAGCATCAGTAGATGTTTTTTTTTTCAATGAATTAGAAAATGCTATTATCATGTCGCAGTGCCTAAAAATCTACGCAAATAAACAGCTGAAGTCGTACTTATGTGAAAAATAAGAACAGCTCTTTAAGATCAACGCATGGATCAAAAAAGAATTTGCTATTGAAAATGTTCTGTGGACCACCTGGATTTTCCTGTGGACCACTAGTGGTCCACAGGGACCAGGTTGAGAACCCCTGGAAATGGACGTTAGCATGGGTTAGATTCTAACCCATGCTAACGTCCATTTTCCCACGCTAGCATGGGTGTCACCTTAGTCTTTTTTGTACCCTCAGCTATCTGTTTGGTTGTAAGGATTGGGGCCATTATTCCTGGTTTTAGTTTCTACCAGTCTTCCTATTGGAATTGGTACTCGTGACTTTTCGTAGTTGCTGGTATTATTTGGTGGATTGGCAGTATCGGTAGAGGGTCGGACGCCATGCTTTCCCGCATAGAGTTACGTCCCTTTACGATCTGAGTTCAAATCCCGCCGAGGTTGACTTTGCCTTTCATCCTTACGGGGTCGATAAAATAAAGTACCAGTAATGTACTGGGTAATTGCTGGCCTTCTGCCTAAAGTAGAAACAGTTATTTTTAGTGTTGGTGGTGGTGGTGGTGGGTTTTGGTGTGAGGAGGAGGGGGAGAGTTACCTCCCTCTTTTTTCATTCATTCATTCTTCTGTGTTGAAAGCGTACATCGTTTCTGATATCTGTAGTAATTCAAGATTTGTTTCTATATCAATTAAAAGCAGTAAACACATATATATATAATATATATGGTGTGTGTGTATATATATATATATATATATATACGTGTGTGTGTAGGTATATATATATATATATATATATATATAGACACACACAAAGATTTTGTCTCTATATCAATTAAAAACCGTAAACCCTTACATGTGTGTATATATACATTATATATACACAAACTTTGTGTAGCGTACAATAATTCTTGATATTGGTTATTTGTAGAACTACTACTAGTAGTAGTAGTAGCAGTTGTAGTAGTAGTAGTAGTAGTAGTTGTAGTAGTAGTTGTAGTTACTGTTTTTTAGTTAGAAGTGGAATGAAGTGCAGTATTTATTGTTTGGTATCAGGAGTGATGTGAAGTTTTTGGTGATGTTGTTATGAGTAGGGGTGGAGTGAAGTTGTTATTGTTCTTGATTCTAGTGGGGGTGGGGTTAGGTTCTTGGTGTTGGTGCTGTTGTTGGGGATGAAGTGAGGTTTTGGTGCTGTTGGAGGTGCAATAAGGTTTTCGTGTTGGTATTGTTGGGGGTGGAGTGAGGTTTTTGGTGTATTTCTTTTTTGCGTTTTTCTCCCTCCCCTCCATATTTTTCTTTATTGAAAAAAAAAAAAAGAACCTCTACACATTCTTTCTTATATATATATATATATATATATATATATATATATATATATATATTATATAATCTTCAATAATTCCAGATTTGTCTCTCTATATCAGATATAAAAAAAGCTGTAGTCATCCTTGAGATGTCTTAAGATAAAACCATTTATAGCTTGAACAAACAGCCTAAACTTTAACCTCCCTCCCACCATATATATATATATATACATACATACACACACACACACACATACATATATAATATATACATACACATACATATATACATGTACATATATATATACATGTACATACATACATATATATATATATATACATAGGTTGTCCACAAAAATGTATACACATATACACATTTTTGTTAGAATGCTGCTGAAATGTGTATACATTTTTCTTGGGACACCCTGTGTGTATATATATATATATATATATATATATATATATATATATATATATATATATATATATATATATATATGGGTGGTATTCTGTATATATAGGTATATTAAAAGCTCTATTGCTTTACAAATCTTATTATATCTGCAATGAATAAGGGTCTAAAAAGTCATAAAACAACCCCCCTCCCCTCCTTCAGCCCTACCACAGGGCTTGTTACAATGACCAGCAGCATTGCATTACTTTACATTGCAGCATCACATCACATCTCATCTCATTGTGTTGTATTCATTACATATTGTTTTGTTTCGTTTTTCTTCCTCTCATCTCTCTTCATTTATTGCCAGAGAAATTGGTTTTTCTTCATTGGAACCATTTTTACTTGACATTTGTCCCTGGTCTTCTATCAAATCAGGAATTGTTTATATCGTTTTTACGTCTATTTTTCCATGCTTGCATGTGTGTGTATGTATATATATATATATATGTGTGTGTGTGTGTGTATATTTGTATATATGTGTGTGTGTTTATGTATGTATAAATATATATATATATATATATAGAAGAGGTTTGGAAATTATCCCATTTCCCCCCAACAAATAACTACAGCTACAGTATGTTTATATTTATCACCATAATAGCTAGACCCCCATCACTGCCACCATTACCACTGTCTCCACCACCACCACCATTACCACTGTCTCCACCACCACCACCACCAGTCTCCACCACCACCACCACTGTCTCCACCACACCACCACTGTCTCCACCACCACCACCAACAACAACTGTAGTTTCTGTATGTTTATCACTATAATAGATAGACTAACATTGACTGTAGCACCTGTAATGTTTATCATCATCATAGTCAGACCACCACAACCCCATCACCACCTCACCACCACTACCGTCAGCACCAACACCACTAGTACAACCAGCACCAACACCACCACTACCGTCAGCACCAACACCACTAGTACAACCAGCACCAACACCACTAGTACAACCAGCACCAACACCACTAGTACAACCAGCACCAACACCACTACTACAACCAGCACCAACACCACTAGTACAACCAGCACCAACACCACTACTACAACCAGCACCAACACCACTACTACAACCAGCACCAACACCACTACTACAACCAGCACCAACACCACTAGTACAACCAGCACCAACACCACTACTACAACCAGCACCAACACCACTAGTACAACCAGCACCAACACCACTAGTACAACCAGCACCAACACCACTACTACAACCAGCACCAACACCACTACTACAACCAGCACCAACACCACTACTACAACCAGCACCAACACCACTACTACAACCAGCACCAACACCACTAGTACAACCAGCACCAACACCACTACTACAACCAGCACCAACACCACTACTACAACCAGCACCAACACCACTAGTACAACCAGCACCAACACCACTACTACAACCAGCACCAACACCACTACTACAACCAGCACCAACACCACTACTACAACCAGCACCAACACCACTACTACAACCAGCACCAACACCACTACTACAACCAGCACCAACACCACTACTACAACCAGCACCAACACCACTACTACAACCAGCACCAACACCACTACTACAACCAGCACCAACACCACTAGTACAACCAGCACCAACACCACTACTACAACCAGCACCAACACCACTACTACAACCAGCACCAACACCACTACTACAACCAGCACCAACACCACTACTACAACCAGCACCAACACCACTACTACAACCAGCACCAACACCACTAGTACAACCAGCACCAACACCACTACTACAACCAGCACCAACACCACTACTACAACCAGCACCAACACCACTACTACAACCAGCACCAACACCACTACTACAACCAGCACCAACACCACTACTACAACCAGCACCAACACCACTACTACAACCAGCACCAACACCACTACTACAACCAGCACCAACACCACTAGTACAACCAGCACCAACACCACTACTACAACCAGCACCAACACCACTAGTACAACCAGCACCAACACCACTACTACAACCAGCACCAACACCACTACTACAACCAGCACCAACACCACTACTACAACCAGCACCAACACCACTACTACAACCAGCACCAACACCACTAGTACAACCAGCACCAACACCACTACTACAACCAGCACCAACACCACTACTACAACCAGCACCAACACCACTACTACAACCAGCACCAACACCACTACTACAACCAGCACCAACACCACTAGTACAACCAGCACCAACACCACTACTACAACCAGCACCAACACCACTACTACAACCAGCACCAACACCACTACTACAACCAGCACCAACACCACTACTACAACCAGCACCAACACCACTAGTACAACCAGCACCAACACCACTACTACAACCAGCACCAACACCACTACTACAACCAGCACCAACACCACTACTACAACCAGCACCAACACCACTACTACAACCAGCACCAACACCACTACTACAACCAGCACCAACACCACTACTACAACCAGCACCAACACCACTACTACAACCAGCACCAACACCACTACTACAACCAGCACCAACACCACTAGTACAACCAGCACCAACACCACTACTACAACCAGCACCAACACCACTACTACAACCAGCACCAACACCACTACTACAACCAGCACCAACACCACTAGTACAACCAGCACCAACAACTCCAGCCTAGAGTACATACTGAAGCTATTTTAACACTTCACTTCCTACTGAAGCTTTTTAGCACTTTTGTTTAAAATATTGTAACGAAAGGATTAATAACGAGAAAGTTACGTTGTATTTCATTAGTAATATGCTAAGGAAAGGGTTTATTACAAGAAAGTTAGGCAGTTTCTCTCATTAAGAAATATGGTTATGAAAGGGTTAAAACTGAGAAAGTTAGGCAGTATCTCTCATTAAGAAATATGGTTATGAAAGGGTTAATACTGAGAAAGTTAGGCAGTATCTCTCATTAAGAAATATGGTTATGAAAGGGTTAATACTGAGAAAGTTAGGCAGTATCTCTCATTAAGAAATATGGTTATGAAAGGGTTAATACTAAGAAAGTTGGGCAGTATCTCTCATTAAGAAATATGGTTATGAAAGGGTTAATACTGAGAAAGTTAGGCAGTATCTCTCATTAAGAAATATGGTTATGAAAGGGTTAATACTAAGAAAGTTGGGCAGTACCTCTCATTAAGAAATATGGTTATGAAAGGGTTAATACTGAGAAAGTTAGGCAGTATCTCTCATTAAGAAATATGGTTATGAAAGGGTTAATACTAAGAAAGTTGGGCAGTATCTCTCATTAAGAAATATGGTTATGAAAGGGTTAATACTGAGAAAGTTAAGCAGTATCTCTCATTAAGAAATATGGTTATGAAAGGGTTAATACTGAGAAAGTTAGGCAGTATCCCTCATTAAGAAATATGGTTATGAAAGGGTTAATACTGAGAAAGTTAAGCAGTATCTCTCATTAAGAAATATGGTTATGAAAGGGTTAATACTGAGAAAATGTAGTTATTTTAATAATCTCTTCAAATCTTTGATAATTTTTGAAATGATATGCATATTATAGACAGTATCTTTCATTAGAAATATGGTAACGAAAGGGTTAAGACTTTTATTTCATTACAGTTACATCACTACACTTTGCTTGAGTGAATCATACCAACAGAATTACTTCTCCCTCCCGTCTTTACAAATTTGCTTAATCAAATGATATCAGATGTACATAATGAGTGTTATCTTGATGTGATTAAGAAATTTCCATGGTAGCCTGTTAGTATTTCTATGTTCAGCCATTAATAGAGACATTTGGAATGCTGTCATCTTACAAATTACATTGGAGAAAGATTTACACAGAGAGAGCTCTCAAGTTCTAAAGCTTATAGCTAGTAATTTTATGCAAGCATATATATATATATATATATATACACACATACATACACACATGCATATATATATATATACATACACACATGCATATATATTTATATATATATATATATACATATACATACACATGCATACATATATATGTACATACACACACGCATATATATATATATATATATATAATATATATCACCACCATTTTATGTCATTTTTTTTACGCTAGCTATATATAAGTGTGTGCATATTTATATTATATATATATATATATATATATATATATATATATATAATTCATCGCAAGCTTGTCAATATAAATGAATTAAGCTTCGCAGTAAATGATTATTATTATTATTGTTATTATTATTTTTATTGTTCTTTCTTTTAAAGAAAATGTCCAAGCTAACAATTGTCTTTTTAGTGATAATTAGAAATAAAAGCCGTCAGACTTTGAATTAAATATTATTATTATTATTAAGGATGGTGGTTTGGCAGTATCGGTAGAGGGTCGGACGCCATGCTTTCCAGCATAGTTATGTCCCTTTACGATCTGAGTTCAAATCCCGCTGAGGTTGACTTTGCCTTTCATCCTTACGGGGTCGATAAAATAAAGTACCAGTAATGTACTGGGTAATTGCTGGCCTTGTGCCTAAAGTAGAAGCAATTATTATTATTAAGGATGGTGGTTTGGCAGAATCAGTAGAGCTTTGGACACCATGCTTAGCAGTATCGTTACGGTCTTTTATGTTTTGATTTCAAATCCTGCTGAGGTTAACTTTGCCTTTCATCCTTACAGGGTTGATAAAATAAACTACCAGTAATTCACTGGGGTTGATTTAATTGACTTTCCCCTTACTCCCCAAAACAAAATTGCTGGCCTTCTGCCTAAATTAGAAACAATTATTATTATTATTATTATTATTATTATTATTTCATTATTACAAGGGCAGTGTTTTGGCAGTATCGGTAGTGTTGAACAACATACTTCACGGCATTTAGTTCTGGGTTCAAATCAACCCCACATATTGCTGGCTTGGTGCCTAAGGTGGAAATGATAATAGATAGATTGAGGGAGGGAGGGGGGGGGAGAAGATGGGATAGAGAGAGAGATAGAGGGAGGGAGGGATGGAGAGAGAGAGATAGATAGAGAGAGAGGGGAGAGATGTAGGGATGGAGAGATAAAGAGAGAGAGAGAGAGGGAGGATGGGATAGAGAGATAGAGGGAGGAATGGAGAGAGAGAGATAGATAGATAGATAGAGATGGGAGAGATATAGGGACGGAGAGAGATAGATAGCGAGGGAGGATGACAGAGAGAGAGAGAGAAAGTGAGATAGAGAGGCGAAGGATAGAGTAGTGAAATAAAGATAGAGAGAGATAAAGTGAGAATGGTATGGAGAGAGAGAGAGAAGCTAGGAACATATGTAAATAAATATTTTTGCTGTTTGATCTGGTGTGTATCAGTTTTGAAGATCTGATCTCTTAAAACAACACCCCAGTTTGTTATTCCACTGGCTGTTGTGTTTATCTAAGACAGCTCTAATTGAAGTTTATCTAAGAAATAATCTAAAAATATTTAAAGCAATCCACCATCTTCATTTTACATTTCACATATTTTCAGTTCTTTATAAATGTAAATCTCTGCTGCTCACTAGAAAATGGTGAAAATATAGATATTTAGAGAAGGATTATGAGCTCCTCTGAAAGTGCTCGCTGTAAAGTAGGACTGTAGCCATGTAATCATTCACAGCAACTAAAAATAATGGGTAAAGACCCCCAGCCTTTGGTCACAGATGACCATGGGATTTGGCCCTAAGAAGTTCCCATCTAAGGCACAAGTCTGGCGCTATCAAGTGAGACTGTAGCCAGATAACCATTCATAGTAACTAACTAAAAAAAAGGGAGGGGGGGGGGGGTAAAGATCCCCAATTTGGTCAAGAGGCAAGGTTATTTGTGGAAGTTCAGCAGTTGCCCATAGATACCAGTCTCCTCTCTCCAAGCCACTGATGTTGTCCAAGGGAAAGACAATGGCCGATACAGCTTGGCACCAGTTTACGTTGCAACTCATATATACATTATTTATAAGGGCGGTGCCCCAGCATGGCCTCAGGAACAGGTAAAAAAGTATATATATATACATTATACACTCGATATACACTATACATGCTGTTGTCCAAGGGAAAGGCAATGGCCGATACAGCTTGGCACCAGTTTACGTTGCAACTCATATACACTTGATATACACTATACATGCTGTTGTCCAAGGGAAAGACAATGGCCTATACAGCTTGGCACCAGTGACGTCACAACACAAAGCTCGGTCCGAGAATCGAACTCACAACCTCACGGTTGTAAGCCAAACTAGCATGGAAAAATGGACATTTAACGATGATGATAATTGTTTCTACTTTTGGCACAAGGCCAGCAATTACCCCAGTGCATTACTGGTACTTTATTTTATTGACTCTGTAAGGATGAAAGGCAAAGTTAACCTGGTGGGATTTGAACCCCAGAACATAAAGGGCCATCACTCCTATGCTGCAATGCATGGCGTCTGACGCTCTACCGATACTGCCAGATAATAATGATGATTTCTTTATTAACCACAAGGGTTTACATAAAGTAGACATTAAGGACAGTGCAGGACAATACAGGACGGTACAAATGGGCATTTCTGCGTGTAAAAAAAAACAAAAACAGAGGATGTAACAAAAAAATAACAATGAAAAATTCCCCAATAGGGGGGAGACTTCGGAGGGACATTTGTGGAGAAAGCCCAGTAAAAGGCCACAGTGACCCTGACCACCAAGGCAAGTGCCCTCTCCCAGTTTTCCACCTTTAATTTACAGATAATGATGATGATGATGATAATGATGATAGGTAAAAATGAGTTTGACGAGGTTTCGAACTCCCAGTACTGAGAGCTAAAACATATAACCCAAAACCATTCTATCTGGTGTTCTAATGATTTTGCCAAATTTGTTGTCTACCTGTGAATTAATGTGACATGATTATAGTTTTCCTCTCCGGGCTATTTGAAAGGAATGCTAAAAATATTTCCAGCCAAACTATCGATCTATTGGCTGTTATTTCATGCTTGGTTTACATTGAAGGCTGTTCTACCTACCGCTATCTCTCCCTCTACCGATGATAGATGTCTGACCCTGTTCAACCTACCTCACTCACTCCCCCACCGATCATACATGTCTGCGGCTGTTCTGGCTACCTCTATTTCTCCCCCCACCAATCATATATGTCTGCGGCTGTTCTGTCTACCTCTATCTCTCCCTCCACTAATCATATATGTCTGAGGCTGTTCTATCTACCTCTATTTCTCCCTCCACTGATCATAGATGTCTGAGGCTGTTCTATCTACTCCTCTCTCCCCCTCCACTGATCATATATGTCTGAGGGTGTTCTGCCTACCTTTATCTCTCCCTCCACCGATCATATATGTCTGAGGCTGTTCTACCTACCTCTATCTCTCCCTCCCACCAATGATGATATCCAAGGCTATTCTACTTACCCTCCCTCCCTCCCACCAATATTAGGTATCTGAGGCTGTTCTATCTACCCTAACTCCCTCCCTCCACAATAGATATCAGTGGTTGTTCTACCTTTCCCTCCTTCCATTCTCCCCATATCCCCCCTCTCCTTCCTCACCCCTCTCCCCTCCCACCACTCTCCCCTACCTCACTAACATAGGTATCTGATGAACCAATGAACCAACTGATTTACTGTTTATGGCTGGTGGTCTTTTTTAATGGCTGCTTCCATTGCTGGTTGTAAGGTTATTGCACTGTTGTCTCTCTCTCTCTCTCTTGCTCTTGCTGTCTCTCTCTCTTGCTGTCTCTCTCTTGCTCTTGCTGTCTCTCTCTCTTGCTGTCTCTCTCTCTTGCTGTCTCTCTCTCTTGATGTCTCTCTCTCTTGCTGTCTCTCTCTCTTGCTGTCTCTCTCTCTTGATGTCTCTATCTCTTGCTGTCTCTATCTCTTGCTGTCTCTATCTCTTGCTGTCTCTCTCTTGCTGTCTCTCTCTCTTGCTGTCTCTCTCTCTTGATGTCTCTATCTCTTGCTGTCTCTATCTCTTGCTGTCTCTCTCTCTCTCTCTTGCTGTCTCTCTCTCTCTCTTGCTGTCTCTCTCTCTCTCTTGCTGTCTCTCTCTCTCTCTCTTGCTGTCTCTCTCTCTCTCTTGCTGTCTCTCTCTCTCTCTCTCTTGCTGTCTCTCTCTCTCTCACTGCTGTCTCTCTCTCTCTCACTTACTGTCTCTCTCTCTCTCACTTACTGTCTCTCTCTCTCTCACTTACTGTCTCTCTCTTTCTGTCTTGCTCTCTCTCTCTCTCTCTCTCTCTCTCTCTCTCTCTCTCTCTCTACACATATGTATTTCTTTCTCTTTTTCTCAGTCTATATATATCTCTCTCTCTCTCTCTCTCTATATATATATATATATATATATATATCATCATCATCATCGTTTAACGTCTATTCTCTCTCTATCTTTCTGTCTGTCTCTCTCTTTATATACACACACAAACACACACACACAAACACACACACACACACACACACACACACACACACACACACACACACACACACACACACACACATATCTATATATACGCCCCTATATATCTAGCAGTGGAGAGAGAAAGGGAGCTGTTAATTGTAACAGTTTACAGGATACTGTCAATTTCAATATGGCGTCTATATAAAGAGGACAGGATATCATCTGTCCAGATATCACTACTTTATATGGAAAGTGATGGTGTTTACCATGGAATGCCACCAACCATTCAACCATTTCACCAGACACAGAGAAACTTATTCCTCTTCCTCCTCCTTTTTGTGCTTCTTAGTGTTTCTGCTCTTTGTTAGTCTACTCTCTCTCTCTCTCTCTCTCTCTCTCTCTCTCTCTCTCTCTCTCTCTCTCTCTCTCTCTCTCTCTCTCTCTCTCTCTCTCTATATATATATATATATATATATATATATATATATATATATATCATCATCATCATCATTTCATTTTACGTCCGCTTTTTCCCTGCTTGCAAGGGTGGGACGGGAACTGATTCTGGCTTGATTTCTACAGCTGGATGCCCTTCCTAACACCAACCTCATTTACAGTGTGGGCTGGGTGCTTTTTTGTTATGGCACCTCCACGACCACTTTGCAGTGGAATGATAGGGACCCCTGAGTAAACTGGAGCAATGTGGAATAAAGTGTCTTGCTCAAGGAAACAACACATCACCCGGTCTGAGAATTGAACTCACAACCTTTCGATTGCAAGGCCAATGCTCTAACCACTAAGCCATATATATATATATATAACGAAGGAAATGTGGTAAGGAACCAGGTGGACCATAATGCACCAAAGTACTCAATACTTAGGGTAGTAGAGTGGGTAATAGGAATGAGTAGGACCCCAACGGCTGAGCTCAAGCCGCTTCGACGGCTAATTCTGGACTAAAAATTAGCCAGAATTAGCTGTCGAAACGGCTTGAGCTCAGCCGTTGGGGTCCTACTCGTTCCTATATATAGTAGGTCTTGGGATTTTCTTACCTTCAGTTGCTTGCACATTGCTTGGTTTGTTGTGTTTTTCACTGTTTTCTCTTACCTTCCCTTTTCCCTTCTATTTCCCTCCCTCCTTCCTCCGTTTTCCCAATAACTTACCCAGTTATAGAACGCTCTGGGGGTAGATATCTTGTCTTTAAAGTGTTGAAATATCCATGACCCCCAGTAAACAACTGATGAGGACCCCCCCCTCTTGCCCTCTTCTTGTTCTCATTCCATTTTAAGCTACCTTAACTAGCAACTACACAGCCAATCTTATTCTCTCTCTCTCTCTGTCTGTCTGTCTCTCTCTCTATCTGTCTATACCCTGTCCGCCCTTCTCTCTCTGCCCAGTTTGTCCTGTCTCTGCCTGTCTCTCTCCCTGTGTATGTTCCCTCTCTTTCTCTCTATGTCCTCTCTTTCTCTCTCTATGCCATGTCAGTCTCTCTCTCACTCTCAATGTCCTGTCACTCTCTCTCTCTCTTCTGTCATTAAAGACAATATTGACAACCTGGTATTACCACCTTTGTCATATTTTCTCTACTCTTCCTCAGTCCCTCCTCCGCCTCCTCCCCCCCCAAATATGTCTGCACAAAGGCTTGTTGTTGTCCTGCTTCTTGGTTGCTTTGCATAATGTCACACAGGCTAATTAAAACTGGCTAAATTTAACTGTTGTTGGTGTTGTTACAGCTCACACCTATGTAGGTTTAGATGACCTCCTACAAGGTCGCCTCTCACTAGAGGTATCTCAGGCATTTGTCCAAGGTGCCATGCAATGGGCTGAAACCCAAAATTCTGAAGTTGTAAAGCGGACTTCTTAACTGGCATAGTTACATGAAATAAACTGTCGCCACCTTGCATCCTTGCTACTAATTATATATTAAATTAAACTCTTCTGATCTTGTATTGAGTACTATCATCTCTATGTTATACTCAACTCTTTATATATATATATATATGTGTGTGTGTGTATATGTGGAGGACCCCTAGCCCCTGTCAGGGCATTCTTCTAGGAGAAGGCAACTCAGGAAACTGGGATAACTCCAACATAAAACCTGCAGCCCAGTAGCTACTGATGATGTTGACCTTTTCTTTTCAGGTTATAGCTACTGTCGCTCAGAGAGTGGGGTTGGCTCAGTGCACAGTCTTTCCTTACTTTAAAAAAGAATCTTCACACACAGGCATTGCACGATAGCATTCATTTATAATTATTAATAGTGTTATCATGCAATGGCCATACTTGATAATGAGGGGGCAGCCATCATATGTATATATATGTCTGTGTGTGTGTGTATACATATACAGCAATTTAGATAATTTAACAACCATCAATGAACCCTTTGCCATCTATTTTGTGAGGTCTATGTAACCTCTTGAGATAACCATTCACCATTACTTCTTACGTTTTCCACAGGTTCCTAACACTTCACACATCATTACCCAACCATTATACCCCATACATATTACATACATAGAACATGCTTCTATCTCAATATCTGATTTACCTTATATCCTGTTTTTTTCCCTTTTTGAATAAACTCTCTCTTTCTCTCTCTCTCTCTCTCACACACACATACTTTCTTTCTCCCTCTCTTCTCTCTCTCTCACTCACACACACTTTCTCTCTCTCTCACTCACACACACTCTCTCTCTCTCTCTCTCTCACACACACACACACTTTCTCTCTCTCTCTCTCTCATACAAACACACACTCTTTCTCTCTCTCTCACACACACAGAGGAAATAGACAAGCAGAGAATGGCACAGTAGAAGACTCTAGTTTATCTCAGTCAAGCATAAAGGGGTGGGTGGGCAGTGATGCGCGCTCTCTCTCTCTCTCTCTCTCTCTATGTATGGAGAGAGAGGGAGAGAGAGAATCACTATTTCTGTCCATGCTTGTGTTGTTGTTTAGACTAGATAACTTCAAGTACATCTCTATACTTGGCTATTTCTTGTGTGATTGACACACACACACACACGCACACACACAATGGGAGAGAGAGGAGAATGGACAGAGAGAGAGAGAGAGAGAGAGAGAGAGAGAGAGAGATGTGTTGCCCTTGTATAGAAAAGTGTTAGTTCAAAAGAAAAAGGCCTGGAAATATTATTGTGAGGCGTTATTTTCTGCAGTTAGGAGTTTCATATTTTCAAACATCACACACCTCGAGTGAGAGAGAGAGAGAGAGAGAGAGAGAGAGAGAGAGAGAAACCAACAGGGTGTGAGAAAAAGAGACAGAGAGAGGGTGAGAAAAAGAGACAGTGTGAGAGATAGTGAGGGAGAGGATGAGAGAAACAGACAGAGAGGATGAGAGAAAGAGAGAGAGAGAGGCCAGGGATGAGAGATAGAGTGAGGGAGAGACGAGGGATGAGAGAAAGACAGAAAGGGTGAGACAGGGACCAAGAGGGAGAAAGGGTCAGAGAGACAGAGACCAAGAGAGAGAAAGGGTCAGAGAGAGAGAGAGAGAGAGAGAGACAGAATGAGAGAACAGCCAAGAGATGTGTTACCCTTGCATACAAGAGAAGTAGCCATATTCTTTTTGTGTAAAGTTTAAGTGTATTGGATCAATTCTGTTGATAATTAGTGTGTTGTGGGGTGAGAGTGGCATTAAATACCATAACAACTTGCCTGTCTACACAGTTAATGTAAAAATGTGAGGTTATCACCTTCAATGACCCCTGCTGAGCTTGGAATGTAAACTCTTTCTTTAAATCAAGGCTTATGCATATATAATTTACCCTCACACCCTGCTTTAGGTTTTGGAGTTTTTATATTAGTTTTTTAATACTTTTTATGTATTTTTTATATATTTTTTTAATTACTTTTTATACTTTATTTTACTTAATATATATATATTTATATAAACTTACTTTATGTATACGTATATGTATATTTACTTTTTATTTTGTAAAAGTTTTTAGCAAATGGTGGAAACTGCAGATTTGTATTATTATTAGTTTTATTGTTATTTCTTTGTAACTTAATCTGTGTGTTAAACAACAGTCTAGGTTTCTAGTCCCCAGTGTGGACTTTTGGAATTAGATTCTTGGTGTTAACAACATCTGCCTGGGATTGTTGGTTGATTTTTTTTTCTATTGTTTTCTGTTTTGTCAGGGTTTGTTAGCACTGGGCAAACATTTGTAGTTGGTAGCCACTGTCAGCCAACTGGTCTGCAGTAGGTTGGCTATTTGGGGAAATTAATATATGCTTTCTTCATGGCTACTTTAAACTGTTTAGCTTACTACTCTTAAAACCATCCTACTACCTATCCTGTGGCAGTGGAGACTTCTGGTGTACTTGGTTCAAGGACTACCTCCCTGATCACCACCATTGGCACAGAGTTGGTTACCCATAGCTGTGGAGACTTCTGGTGTCCTTGGCCCTAGGGCTGCCTGGTGTACTTGGCCCTAGGACCACCTCCCTACTTACCACCAATGGCACAGAATTGGTTACCCCTAGCAGTGGAGACTTCTGGTGTCCTTGGCCCTAGGGCTGCCTTCCATACTCACCACCATTGGCACAGAGTTGGTTACCCATAGCTGTGGAGACTTCTGGTGTCCTTGACCCTAGAGCTGCCTGGTGTACTTGGCCCTAGGGTTGCCTTCCATACTCACCACCAATGGCACAGAATTGGCTACCCAGAGCAGTGGAGACTCGTGGTGTACTTGGCCCTAGGACCACCTCCCTACTTACCACCATTGGCACAGAGTTGGTTACCCCTAGCAGTGGAGGCTTCTGGTGTCCTTGGCCCTAGGGCTGCCTTCCATACTCACCACCAACCAATGGCACAGACAGAATTGGCTACCCAGAGCAGTGGAGACTCCTGGTGTACTTGGCCCTAGGACCACCTCCCTACTTACCACCATTGGCACAGAGTTGGCTACCAATAGCAGTGGAGACTTCTGGTGTCTTTGGTTCAAGGGCTACCTCCCTACTTACCACCATTGGCACATAGTTGGCTACCCAGAGCTGTGGACACTTCTGGTCTTCCTCACCATCCTCTGGCGAAAAGCCTTCTCTATTCTGTCCACCAGAGCTGCCAGTCTGCTGGAGCTCATAATAGTGAGAGATGGGGAGAGCGGGGCAGACAGAGGCAGTGACAGTGGGAGTTTGGTTCCTTTGTGTTTGGACCTGGTGTATATGTGAGATTGGGAGAGCGGGGTAGACAGAGGCAGTGACAGTGGGAGTTTGGTTCCTTTGTGTTTGGACCTGGTGTATATGTGAGATTGGGAGAGCGGGGTAGACAGAGGCAGTGACAGTGGGAGTTTGGTTCCTTTGTGTTTGGACCTGGTGTATATGTGAGATTGGGAGAGCGGGGTAGACAGAGGCAGTGATAGTGGGAGTTTGGTTCCTTTGTGTTTGGACCTGGTGTATATGTGAGATTGGGAGAGCGGGGTAGACAGAGGCAGTGACAGTGGGAGTTTGGTTCCTTTGTGTTTGGACCTGGTGTATATGTGAGATGGGGAAAGCGAGAGATGGAGCAGTGACAGTGGGAGTTTGGTTCCTTTGTGTTTGGACCTGGTGTATATATGTAGGTTTCACAGACACACTCACACTGAGGCAATTTAGTTTGATATATAATGACACACACTGATGAACCACCTCGTGCCATCCAAGTCCATATAAGTAACACAAAATAAATTTCAGTAAATTCTTCCAAATTCTTTTTTTTTTTTTCTTTCGACAACCTCGAAAGGATGAAGGGTGAAGTTGACCTCGGTGGGATTTGAACTCAAGTGTGCAGAGAGTCAAAACAAATATTGCAAAGCATTCTATCCAAATCTCTTTGGTGCATCCTTGAAAAGTAGCGGAGGTGGTAGTGGCGGCGGCGGTGGTGGTGGTGGTGCAGTGTCATCCAGTGCCCCCTCCCCCTGGCAACATGGGTGGCTGGGTGTGATGATAGTGATGATCTTAACTGTTTTTCAGGAACTCTGCTGTTAATATGTTGAAGGTGTGTGTGTGTGTGGGGGGGGGGGGGGGTTGTCCTTCATTTCTTTATGGTGGAATATATACAGGGTCCCCCCCCAAAAAATCTATACACACTTGGTTACCTGTACAGGCAATATTTATTAGAATGCTGTTGAAGTGTGTAATACATTTTTTTGGGGCACCCTGTATATTTACACCTGAGAGTCTGTTGAAGTGTCCATGTTGGAAATCTAGTTGACACATGTCAGTCGATATTTTGTGGGGCAGGGTGGTGGGGTGACAGTGTGTGTGTGTGGGAGGATAGAGGGTGTGGGAAAGAGAGTGTGTCTGTGTGTGTGTGGGAAAGAGAGACCATATGTGTGTGTTTGTAAATATTCTTTATTCCCAGGAAGTTGTATGTTCTGACAGCACCACATCTGTAGTGTCAGATCTGACATCAATGGCTGTGTGGTGTCTACCGATATTGGGGTGGTGCCACAATGAAATACACCCAGTACACTCTGTAAAGTGGTTGGTGGTGTCCAGCTGTAGAAAACTTGTGAAAGAAAAAGTCAAGCTTACCCCTCACTCGTGTCAAGGACATGGCCAGTGTGATATCTACTTTACCACCACTACCACCACCATAACTATTACTACTACAACTACTACTACTACTACTACTATTACCACCACCACTACTACTACTACTACTACTATTACCACCACCACCACCACCACTACTACTACTACTACTACATTATTGTTGCTGCCACAATAATATACACCTAGTACACTCTGTAAAGTGGTTGGCGGTGTCAAGCTGTAGACATCTTGCCAAACAAAAGGTCAAGGTGACCTTTCAGTTGTGTCAAGGACATGATAACTGATCTAATATTGGTGCCACAATAAAATGCATCCAGTACACTCTGTAAAATGGTTGCTGATAGAAAGCTGTAGATAACTTGCCAAAGAAAGGGTCAATTTGACTTCTCTGTTGGGTCAAAGACATGGTATCTTCCCTAGTATTGGTTCTATAATAAAATGCACCCAGTACACTCTGTAAAGAAAATTTTCCAAATGAAGAGTTGGAAGGACTCTTCTGTTGTGTCAAAGACATTGTGTCCTCGATAATAAAATGCACCCAGTACACTCTGTAAAGTGGTTGGCGGTATCCAGCTTTAGAAAACTTGCCAAATGAAGAGTTGGAAAGACTCTTCTGTTGTGTCAAAGACATGGTGTCCTCCATAATAAAATGCACCCAGTACACTCTGTAAAGTGGTTGCTGATAGGAATGGTATCCAAGTTTAGAAAACTTGCTAACACAAAGGATTGCGAGGACCTCTGAGTTCTGTGAAAGACATAAGAGGGGGGTGGGGGTTATTATGTTATGGTAGTGGTACATGGGAGTGAGGAGGGTGTATTGTGTTACCAGGGTGACCCATATAAGGGGGGGTATTGTGTTAAGGTGGTGGCACATCAGAGAGGGGGTTAGTGTCATGGTATAGGGTTAGGGTGGGACGTGTCTGTGTGAAGGAGGAGGGGGGGCATTGAGGTATGGTGGTGATTCGTGTGGAGGTGAGGGGTATTACTAGGGTGTTCCATATGAAAGGGATATTGTGTTATGGTATAGGGGTGGCACAGGGGGTCAGTTATTGTTCTGTTATGAAGGTGTCACATGAGTGAGAGGTGAGAGCCATATTGTCTTGGTATTGTGCTGCCACAGACTCTACTGTTGCCATGGTGACTGACACAAAAAAAAATGATGCAGTTTTTTTTTTGTCTTTGAACAAATCTTGTATCTCTGACTTTTGGAACTTAATACAACTCTCTCTCTCTCTTTCTTTCTTCTCTCTCTGTCTCTCTCTCATCTCTTTCTTCTTCATCTCTCTGTCTCTCTCTCTCTCTTCTCTCTCTTCTCTCTCTTCTCTCTCTTTCTTTCTTCTCTCTTTCTTTCTTTCTTCTCTCTCTCTGTCTTCTCTCTCTCTCTCTCTCTGTCTCTCTCTCATCTCTTTCTTCTTCATCTCTCTGTCTCTCTCTCTCTCTTTTCTCTCTTTCTTTCTTTTCTCTTTCTTCTCCCCCCTCTCTTTTCTATCGTTATCTCTCTCTGTCTCTCTCACTTTTCTCTCTCTCTTTCTTTTCTCTTTCTCCCCCCCCCCTATCTTTTCTATCTTTATCTCTCTCTCTCTCTCTGCTCTTCCTCTCTCTTTCTCTGTTCTTTCTCTTCTCTTTCTCCCTTCTCTCCATCTCTCCCCCTTTTCTCTGTCACTGTCTTTCTCTCCCTTCCTCCTTCCTCTATCTCCTCCTCTCTTTGTATTGTTGGTTCACATGACACTGTTACCACGACAACAAATAACACCACAGCAGTGTAGGGAGTGGGAGGAGGGTGTATATGTTGCTCTGCCGGCCCACCCGACCGCCATATTGAAGTGACCTTAATTACAGTAATGTGGATTGGAATGTATTGCAGTAGCTGGTGGTGGTGGTGGTGGTGGTGGTGGTGGTGGTGGTTGTAGTTATAGTGGTGGTGATGGTGGTGGTGGTGGTTATAGTGGTGGTGATGGTGGTGGTGGTTGTAGTTATAGTGGTGGTGGTGGTGGTGTTGATGGTGGTGGTTGTAGTTATAGTGGTGGTGATGGTGGTGGTTGTAGTTATAGTGGTGGTGGTGGTGGTGGTGTTGATGGTGGTGGTTGTAGTTATAGTGGTGGTGATGGTGGTGGTGGTGGTGGTGGTGTTGATGGTGGTGGTTGTAGTTATAGTGGTGGTGATGGTGGTGGTTGTAGTTATAGTGGTTGTGGTTGTAGTTATAGTGGTTGTGGTGGTTATAGTGGTTGTGGTGGTGGTGGTGGTTATAGTGGTTGTGGTGATAGTGGTGGTTGTAGTGATAGTGGTGGTAGTAGTGGTAGTGGTAGTTATAGTGGTTGTGGTGGTTGTAGTGATAGTGGTGGTTGTTGTGGTGGTGGTGGTGGTGGTTGTTGTAGTGATCGTGGTGGTGGTGGTGAAATATGTATAACGGAGTTTTATATAAACCCGAATCAATTGAATATGGCCTCCAATCTTTTTATATATATATATTTATATACATATATATCATCATCATCATCACCGTTTTACGTCCGTTCTTCCATGCTAGCATGGGTTAGACGGGTTGTCCTGTTGTGGGCAGTGTCTGGTCGGCTGACCTTGTCTTGCTCATACAGGAACTGATTCTGGCTTGATTTCTACAGCTGGATGCCCTTCCTAACACCGACCTCATTTACAGTGAGTGCTGGGTGCCTTTTTCCGTGGTGCTTACACATCCACTTTACAGTGTGGGCTGGGTGCTTTTTTGCCGTGGCGCCTCCACGACCACCATATATGTGTGTGTGTGTGTGTGTGTGTGTGTGTGTGTGTGTGTGTGTGTATATATATATATATATTTAACCCTTTAACATTTTCATTACTCTATATATACTATTATATTTACATGGTAAAGGATTTATCTCACATAATATTGAATGTCTGAGATTTTGATATTATTTATTTTGAGAACAATACCTTAACATCAGTATGAGTGGCTAGTTACAGCTGGTTTGAACAGAAAGAGGTGAGAGAATTCTGGCAGGATATGGCTGGTTTAAATGCTAAAGGGTTGATATAGGAATGGCTCCTACAGGACTAGAACTGTTTCATTGTGGTTACCCCTAATTGAACCCAGGACATATACACACACACATATAAGTATATTTATTTTTATATATATATATATATATATATATATATATATATATATTGAGGATGGTGTTAGGAAGGGCATCCAGCTGTAGAAATCAAGCCAGCATCAGTTCCTGTCCCACCCTTGCAAGCAGGGAAAAAGCGGACGTAAAATGAAATGAAATGTAATGATGATATATATATATATAGTGAAAAATGGAACAGGAACAAAGCAGAGAGGCAGTACAAACAAAGGTTTTATATATATATATGGAGGCACATGGCTTAGTGGTTAGAGCATTGGCCTTGCAATCGAAAGGTTGTGAGTTCAATTCTCAGACCGGGTGATGTGTTGTTTCCTTGAGCAAGACACTTTATTTCACATTGCTCCAGTTTACTCAGCTGTAGAAATGAGATGATAGGGACTGGGGTCCATATCATTCCACTGCAAAGTGGTCGTGGAGGTGCCACGGGGAAAAAAGCACCCAGCACTCACTGTAAATGAGGTTGGTGTTAGGAAGGGCATCCAGCTGTAGAAATCAAGCCAGAATCAGTTCCCGTCCCACCCTTGCAAACAGGGAAAAGCAGACGTATGATGATGATGATGATGATGATGATATATATATATATATATATACATTAGTAGAACACTGGAGGGTTATATCCGTAGTGGTAGAGCACTCAGTCCATGGGATGAGTTTGGTTACGACCGAGCTGAGGATCGGGATAAGGTGAAAAAATTGTTCTGGGTATGGTGAACTAACTGTTGTGGAACTCCTCTTTCTCTCTCTATATATATATATATTATCATCCTTCTATGTTGTTTACTTGTCTCACTCGCTTTACGCGATTTACTTGTCCCAATAGCTTTATTTAGTTATTGCTCGCACCAACCTGAGGTATATGATTTTTAATGCGATGAAATATCAATGATGGTTGGCAAATCATTGACGAAGGACTATTTTTATCATATGTAACCCATGTGCAACCACGCAGTATTCTTCTTTCTTCTCATGTCTTTTATATATATATATATATATATAACGAAGGAGTTGTGGTAAGGAACCAGATGGGCCATAACGCACCAGAGTACTCAATACTTAGGGTAGTAGAGTGGGTAATAGGAGAAAGTATGACCCCGGCGGCAGAGCTCAAGTCGTTTCGACGGCTATTTCTGGACTAAAGTGACTTTAGTCCAGAAATAGCCGTCGAAACGGCTTGAGCTCTGCCGTCAGGGTCATACTTTCTCCCATATATATATATATATATTTACATGTACACACTCAAAACAATCAAAATTGACTTTTTGTTTCTCTTCTAAGTAACCAACTGTTATATCCTCTAATTACTTCTGGCTGTCTTGAAAGGATGTGGTTGAAGTTGTAAATACTAACCTCTGCCATAACTCCATCATACCATTCACACCATCACCATCTCACCACCCACACCACCACACCTTCCTCACCATCATACCACCCACACTTTCCACACCATTCTCACCACACCATCCTCACTATCCTACCATTCTCTAGATTCTCTTCAATTATATTTAGACATGACCTCTGATCCTTCACCAATCTTGCTTGTCTCTGTGTGTGTGTGTGTGATTGTCAGTTTGTCTGTGTGTTTCTCTGTGTTTGTATGTATGTATGTGTGTGTGTTTGTCTGTCAGTCTGTGTGTCTGTTTATGAGTCTGGGTGTTTCATTTTATGTGTGTGTCTGTGTTTGTATGTGTGAGTATGTGTCTGTATGTCTGTCTATGTGTGTCTCTGTATGTCTATGTGTTTATGTGTGCCAGTCTGTGTGTGTCTGTGTTTGTCTGTCTCTGTATGTGTGCGTATCTGTCTGTCTCTGTATGTGTGCGTATCTGTCTGTCTCTGTATGTGTGCGTATCTGTCTGTCTGTCTCTGTCTGTCTATGTGTTTATGTGTACCTGTCTGTGTGTGTCTGTGTTTGTGTGTCTGTCTATATGTGTACCTCTCTGTATGTATGTGTGTGTGTGTGTGTGGTCCTTTGTTTTTGTTAGTGTTTTTATTTGTATTCAACTTCAGGTCACCTCACATATTGTAAAATCTGCCCTCATTTAGCTTAGATGTCATAACTTTTGTTTTAAAAGGTCACACCACCACCACCACCACCACCACCACCACCACCACCACCACCACTACTATTACTACTACTACTACTACTACTACTACTAGTAGTAGTAGCGTCTGTCATTTAACAGTACTGCTTGTTTATATATATTATTCTCTCTCTCTCTCTATGCCACTCTCTCACCCTCTCTATATATCTATCCCACTCTCTCATCCTCTCTATATATCTATCCCACTCTCACCCTCTCTATATATTTATCCTACTCTCACCCTCTCTATATATCTATCCTACTCTCACCCTCTCTATATATCTATCCTACTCTCACTCTCTCACCCTCTCTATATATCTATCCCACTCTCACCCGCTCTATGCCACTCTCTCACCCTCTCTATGCCACTCTCTCACCCTCTCTATGCCACTCTCTCATCTTCTCTATGCCACTCTCACCCTCTCTATCCCACTCTCTCACCCTCTCTATATCTCTATCCCACTCTCTCACCCTCTCTATATCTCTATCCCACTCTCTCACCCTCTCTATGCCACTCTCTCATCTTCTCTATCCCACTCTCACCCTCTCTATCCCACTCTCTCACCCTCTCTATATCTCTATCCCACTCTCTCACCCTCTCTATATATCTATCCCACTCTCACCCTCTCTATGCCACTCTCTCATCTTCTCTATCCCACTCTCACCCTCTCTATCCCACTCTCTCACCCTCTCTATATCTCTATCCCACTCTCTCACCCTCTCTATATCTCTATCCCACTCTCTCACCCTCTCTATCCCACTCTCTCACCCTCTCTATATCTCTATGGAAGACACTCTGTCTCCTGTGATTTTCAAAAACTTTTTGAAATTAATCAAGAATTTAGAGGCTCGGCTGCTTCCTCTTTACACCGGGATCGCCATCAAGACCCCCGGTGGACCTGGACCCCGTACTGGCGAGCTCTTCCGCAAGATCTGAATATCAGCAGTCCCTCTGAGGAAAGGGCCCTGAGAGGTGGGATGGCTGTTGTAGCGGGTGTCACTGGCCATTATCTGCGGAGCGCAGCCCCAATACTGCCATGCCCTAGGCCTAGAACTCATCACCTTCCCTCTTCTGCCTCCCATTCTTCTATGATCCCAGAGCCCTTGCTTTTCCCTAAATTTTCCGGAGGGTGGGTGGTGGTGGTTAAATATCTGTAGTGTTGTTATTTGAAATAGATTTGTTTATGATTGTTTTTGATTTTCATTAATATAAAACATATTTAGCTGTTAAGTAAAATAAGTAACTTTCTCATTATTAAGGTGGTGTTTGGAACATAGCTTGACAAAGGTTCACACATAGAATTGTGATTGAAGGTTTTTAGATAAATATAAATATGTTCATCCTTTCACTACCATATTTCTAATGAAAGACTGTCTATGTCATTAACCTTTTCACTACCATATTTCTAATGAAAGACACTGCCTAACCCTTTCACTACCATATCTCTAATGAAAGACACTGGTCTATGACATTAACCCTTTCATTACCATATTTCTAATGAAAGACACTGTCTATGACATTAACCCTTTCATTACCATATCTCTAATGAAAGACACTGTCTATGTCATTAACCCTTTCATTACCATATTTCTAATGAAAGACACTGTCTATGACATTAACCCTTTCATTACCATATCTCTAATGAAAGACACTGTCTATGTCATTAACCCTTTTATTACCATATTTCTAATGAAAGCCACTGTCTATGTCATTAACCCTTTCATTACCATATTTCTAATGAAAGACACTGTCTATGTCATTAACCCTTTCATTACCATATTTCTAATGAAAGACACTGTCTATGTCACTAACCCTTTCATTACCATATCTCTAATGAAAGACACTGTCTATGTCATTAACCCTTTCATTACCATATCTCTAATGAAAGACACTGTCTATGTCATTAACCCTTTCATTACCATATCTCTAATGAAAGACACTGTCTATGTCATTAACCCTTTCATTACCATATCTCTAATGAAAGACACTGTCTATGTCATTAACCCTTTCATTACCATATCTCTAATGAAAGACACTGTCTATGTCATTAACCCTTTCATTACCATATCTCTAATGAAAGACACTGTCTATGTCATTAACCCTTTCATTACCATATCTCTAATGAAAGACACTGTCTATGTCATTAACCCTTTCATTACCATATCTCTAATGAAAGACACTGTCGATGGTTTTGCAAGTAATCAAGAATTTGGAGGTATTTAGTAATATATCTAATAAAGATACTATAAACATTTGAATTAACAACCCATTGATGTATATGAGACCGTGCTAGGTTAATGAAGAAGTTATTCTCGACATCCAACCAAACTGAGAACACGGTACAATGCACTGTTATCTTGTATAGTAATACTATCCTTGTTATTACCACATGAACCGATGTTTTACTAGATACAGATAGTAAAAAAAAAAAATAACTATCTGTTTTCTTCTCCTGTAAACTGGTCTGTTTATATAGCTATCTGATAGCTTGTAATGAAGTAGTTTCGTTTTTAACATTGCCATATGATACCTATAGGCAGAAAATTGGTTCAGCTGTTGGAACAATGGATAGAATATCTTGTGATACTTGGTTCCGGTTCTCTGCTATCCAAGTTCAAAATCTGTGAAGGTGAACTTTGCCTTTTCATACTTATCATATTTTAGAGATTGATAAAAAAAAAAAAAAATACCAGTCAAGTACTGGGGTCGATTCTTCTTCTTCTATATATCTCCCTCACTCTCTATCCTCTATATCTGATAACATTCGATAGAATACCTTGCGACATATATTCCGGTACTCTGCTCTCCAAGCTCAAAATCTGCCGAGGTAAACTTTACCTTTCATAATTTAGAGATTGATAAAAACGAAAGTACCAGTCAAGTACTGGGGTCAATTCTTGCTCTATATATCTTTCTCACTCTCTGTCACTCTCTATCCTTCTCTAGTATAGTTCCACTCCTGTTGTGTGGTATATAGAGCTAATCAAAGAGGACGTGATGTCATATTATGTGAGATCTCTACTGACTCAAAAAACCCTCCAACTTCTTCATCTTGGCTAACTTTTCATGATGATGATGATGATGATAGCAACAGTAGCAGTAGTAGTAGTAGTAGTAGTAGTAGTAGTAGTAGTAACAGTGGTAGTAGTAGTAGTAGTAACAGTGGTAGTAGCAGTAGTAGTAGTAGTAGTAGTAGTAGTAACAGTGGTAGTAGTAGTAGTAGTAGTAGTAGTAGTAGTAACAGTGGTAGTAGTAGTAGTAGTAACAGTGGTAGTAGCAGTAGTAGTAGTAGTAGTAGTAGTAGTAACAGTGGTAGTAGTAGTAGTAGTAGTAGTAGTAGTAGTAACAGTGGTAGTAGTAGTAGTAACAGTAGTAGTAGTAGTAGTAGTAAGAGTAGCAGTAGTAACAGTAGTAGTAGTAGTAGTAGAAGTAAGAGTAGTAGTAGTAAGAGTAGTAGTAGTAGTAGTAGTAAGAGTAGTAGTAGTAACAGTAGTAATAGTAACAGTAGTAGTAGTAGTAGTAGTAGTAACAGTAGTAGTAGTAGTAATAACAGTAGTAGTAGTAGTAGTAGTAATAGTGGTAGTAGTAGTAGTAACAGTAGTAGTAGTAGTAGTAGTAGTAATAACAGTAGTAGTAGTAACAGTAGCAGCAGTAGTAGTAGTAGTAGTAATAACAGTAGTAGTAGTAACAGTAGCAGCAGTAGTAGTAGTAGTAGTAGTAACAGTAGTAGTAGTAGTAGTAGTAGTAATAACAGTAGTAGTAGTAACAGTAGCAGCAGTAGTAGTAGTAGTAGTAGTAGTAATAGTGGTAGTAGTAGTAGTAGTAACAGTAGTAGCAGCAGTAGTAGTAGTAGTAGTAACAGTAGTAGTAGTGATATATAATATATATTGTATTTGTTCTCCATTCTGGAAGGAAAAATCTTTTCTCTCTCCGGTCATGGTATTGTGTGTGTGTGTGTCAGTTTATCTGTCTGTATGTATGTGTGTGTGTCAGTTTATCTGTCTGTATGTATGTGTGTGTGTCAGTTTATCTGTCTGTATGTATGTGTGTGTGTCAGTTTATCTGTCTGTATGTATGTGTGTGTGTCAGTTTATCTGTCTGTATGTATGTGTGTGTGTCAGTTTATCTGTCTGTATGTATGTGTGTGTGTCAGTTTATCTGTCTGTCTGTATGTATGTGTGTGTGTCAGTTTATCTGTCTGTATGTGTGTGTGTGTGTCAGTTTATCTGTCTGTATGTATGTGTGTGTGTCAGTTTATCTGTCTGTATGTGTGTGTGTGTGTCAGTTTATCTGTCTGTATGTATGTGTGTGTGTCAGTTTATCTGTCTGTATGTATGTGTGTGTGTCAGTTTATCTGTCTGTATGTATGTGTGTGTGTCAGTTTATCTGTCTGTATGTATGTGTGTGTGTCAGTTTATCTGTCTGTATGTATGTGTGTGTGTCAGTTTATCTGTCTGTCTGTGTGTGTGTGTGTCAGTTTATCTGTCTGTATGTATGTGTGTGTGTCAGTTTATCTGTCTGTCTGTGTGTGTGTGTGTCAGTTTATCTGTCTGTATGTATGTGTGTGTGTCAGTTTATCTGTCTGTATGTATGTGTGTGTGTCAGTTTATCTGTCTGTCTGTGTGTGTGTGTGTCAGTTTATCTGTCTGTATGTATGTGTGTGTGTCAGTTTATCTGTCTGTATGTATGTGTGTGTGTCAGTTTATCTGTCTGTATGTGTGTGTGTGTGTCAGTTTATCTGTCTGTATGTATGTGTGTGTGTCAGTTTATCTGTCTGTATGTATGTGTGTGTGTCAGTTTATCTGTCTGTATGTATGTGTGTGTGTCAGTTTATCTGTCTGTATGTATGTGTGTGTGTCAGTTTATCTGTCTGTATGTATGTGTGTGTGTCAGTTTATCTGTCTGTCTGTGTGTGTGTGTGTCAGTTTATCTGTCTGTATGTATGTGTGTGTGTCAGTTTATCTGTCTGTCTGTGTGTGTGTGTGTCAGTTTATCTGTCTGTATGTATGTGTGTGTGTCAGTTTATCTGTCTGTATGTATGTGTGTGTGTCAGTTTATCTGTCTGTATGTGTGTGTGTGTGTCAGTTTATCTGTCTGTATGTATGTGTGTGTGTCAGTTTATCTGTCTGTATGTATGTGTGTGTGTCAGTTTATCTGTCTGTATGTATGTGTGTGTGTCAGTTTATCTGTCTGTATGTATGTGTGTGTGTCAGTTTATCTGTCTGTATGTATGTGTGTGTGTCAGTTTATCTGTCTGTATGTATGTGTGTGTGTCAGTTTATCTGTCTGTATGTATGTGTGTGTGTCAGTTTATCTGTCTGTATGTATGTGTGTGTGTCAGTTTATCTGTCTGTATGTATGTGTGTGTGTCAGTTTATCTGTCTGTATGTATGTGTGTGTGTCAGTTTATCTGTCTGTATGTATGTGTGTGTGTCAGTTTATCTGTCTGTATGTATGTGTGTGTGTCAGTTTATCTGTCTGTATGTATGTGTGTGTGTCAGTTTATCTGTCTGTCTGTATGTATGTGTGTGTGTCAGTTTATCTGTCTGTATGTGTGTGTGTGTGTCAGTTTATCTGTCTGTATGTATGTGTGTGTGTCAGTTTATCTGTCTGTATGTATGTGTGTGTGTCAGTTTATCTGTCTGTATGTATGTGTGTGTGTCAGTTTATCTGTCTGTATGTGTGTGTGTGTGTCAGTTTATCTGTCTGTATGTATGTGTGTGTGTGAGTTTATCTGTCTGTATGTGTGTGTGTGTGTGTCAGTTTATCTGTCTGTATGTATGTGTGTGTGTCAGTTTATCTGTCTGTATGTATGTGTGTGTGTCAGTTTATCTGTCTGTATGTATGTGTGTGTGTCAGTTTATCTGTCTGTATGTATGTGTGTGTGTCAGTTTATCTGTCTGTATGTATGTGTGTGTGTCAGTTTATCTGTCTGTATGTGTGTGTGTGTGTCAGTTTATCTGTCTGTATGTATGTGTGTGTGTCAGTTTATCTGTCTGTATGTATGTGTGTGTGTCAGTTTATCTGTCTGTATGTATGTGTGTGTGTCAGTTTATCTGTCTGTCTGTGTGTGTGTGTGTCAGTTTATCTGTCTGTATGTATGTGTGTGTGTGTCAGTTTATCTGTCTGTATGTATGTGTGTGTGTGAGTTTATCTGTCTGTATGTGTGTGTGTGTGTGTCAGTTTATCTGTCTGTATGTATGTGTGTGTGTCAGTTTATCTGTCTGTATGTATGTGTGTGTGTCAGTTTATCTGTCTGTATGTATGTGTGTGTGTCAGTTTATCTGTCTGTATGTATGTGTGTGTGTCAGTTTATCTGTCTGTATGTATGTGTGTGTGTCAGTTTATCTGTCTGTATGTATGTGTGTGTGTCAGTTTATCTGTCTGTATGTATGTGTGTGTGTCAGTTTATCTGTCTGTATGTATGTGTGTGTGTCAGTTTATCTGTCTGTATGTATGTGTGTGTGTCAGTTTATCTGTCTGTCTGTATGTATGTGTGTGTGTCAGTTTATCTGTCTGTATGTGTGTGTGTGTGTCAGTTTATCTGTCTGTATGTATGTGTGTGTGTCAGTTTATCTGTCTGTATGTATGTGTGTGTGTCAGTTTATCTGTCTGTATGTATGTGTGTGTGTCAGTTTATCTGTCTGTATGTGTGTGTGTGTGTCAGTTTATCTGTCTGTATGTATGTGTGTGTGTGAGTTTATCTGTCTGTATGTGTGTGTGTGTGTGTCAGTTTATCTGTCTGTATGTATGTGTGTGTGTCAGTTTATCTGTCTGTATGTATGTGTGTGTGTCAGTTTATCTGTCTGTATGTATGTGTGTGTGTCAGTTTATCTGTCTGTATGTGTGTGTGTGTGTCAGTTTATCTGTCTGTATGTATGTGTGTGTGTCAGTTTATCTGTCTGTATGTATGTGTGTGTGTCAGTTTATCTGTCTGTATGTATGTGTGTGTGTCAGTTTATCTGTCTGTCTGTGTGTGTGTGTGTCAGTTTATCTGTCTGTATGTATGTGTGTGTGTGTCAGTTTATCTGTCTGTATGTATGTGTGTGTGTGAGTTTATCTGTCTGTATGTGTGTGTGTGTGTGTCAGTTTATCTGTCTGTATGTATGTGTGTGTGTCAGTTTATCTGTCTGTATGTATGTGTGTGTGTCAGTTTATCTGTCTGTATGTATGTGTGTGTGTCAGTTTATCTGTCTGTATGTATGTGTGTGTGTCAGTTTATCTGTCTGTCTGTGTGTGTGTGTGTCAGTTTATCTGTCTGTATGTATGTGTGCGTGTCAGTTTATCTGTCTGTATGTATGTGTGTGTGTCAGTTTATCTGTCTGTATGTATGTGTGTGTGTCAGTTTATCTGTCTGTATGTATGTGTGTGTGTCAGTTTATCTGTCTGTATGTATGTGTGTGTGTGTGTGTCAGTTTATCTGTCTGTATGTGTGTGTGTGTGTCAGTTTATCTGTCTGTATGTATGTGTGTGTGTCAGTTTATCTGTCTGTATGTATGTGTGTGTGTCAGTTTATCTGTCTGTATGTATGTGTGTGTGTCAGTTTATCTGTCTGTATGTATGTGTGTGTGTCAGTTTATCTGTCTGTATGTATGTGTGTGTGTCAGTTTATCTGTCTGTATGTATGCGTGTGTGTCAGTTTATCTGTCTGTATGTATGTGTGTGTGTCAGTTTATCTGTATGTATGTATGTGTGTGTGTCAGTTTATCTGTCTGTATGTGTGTGTGTGTGTCAGTTTATCTGTCTGTCTGTATGTATGTGTGTGTGTCAGTTTATCTGTCTGTATGTATGTGTGTGTCAGTTTATCTGTCTGTATGTGTGTGTGTGTGTGTCAGTTTATCTGTCTGTATGTATGTGTGTGTGTCAGTTTATCTGTCTATGTATGTATGTGTGTGTGTGTCAGTTTATCTGTCTGTATGTGTGTGTCAGTTTATCTGTCTGTATGTGTGTGTGTGTGTCAGTTTATCTGTCTATGT